>CM052538.1:80726632-80813261 GCA_028533065.1 Trachops cirrhosus | reverse complement strand
TGAGAGCTACTGGAGGCCTACACTAGGACAGAGCTACTAATCCAGCAGGAAAGACTGAATCAACGGTGTGGTGGTTGTGGGAGGGGGCGGGAGGGGGGAGGTGCAGGTGGAAGAGGGTATAAGGAAAATAAACGGTAATGGAAAAAAATACAATTAAAATGAAAAGATAAAATCTGTCTGACCCTGTGAGTGACTTTCAGTGAAGATGAGAAGAGAAAGTCTTAAGTTTCTAGTTTGTGCCACTAGAGGGAATTCGGAGTTATTGTAGTAACTCAAATGAAAAAAAGAGAAGAGAAGCAGGTTTGGAGGTAAAAGTAATGAGTTGCATTTTGGATACATTGATTATGAGGTACCTATAGAACATTCCAGCAGAGATAGTTATCCAGAAAGAAATTGAATATAGGAGTCTCATTTAGGGAGGATCCTGAACTGGAAATGAAGATCTAGAAACCATCAGATCATCAGGGCAGTGGCAGGAAGGGGGCGTGAGGAGTTGAAGGAGAGAATGAGGGAGGGTCTGGTGCTCCAAAGCTTAAGAGTAGTTATTGCTTAGAAGTATACAATTTTCAAGGGGTCCTTAGATATCCAGTATTTTCTTACATGCTTTTTAACTGAAGAACCTTTAAAAATAATGTTATTTGGGAGCTCCAAATATAAAAATGCATTGCTCTGGTTGAAATGAAGGGAGAGCTGCAGAATTTGACTTGCTCAGGCTCCCTACTCCTTTTTCTTCCCTGACGGCAACCCCAGACATCTCTGAAGAACCATTGGAAAGTGAATAGTTCTGTACCAGCAGTCAGAAAACTATAGCTGGTGGGCCAAATCTGGCCCACCACCTGTTTTTGTAAATAAAGTTTTATTGGTACACAGCTACACGCATTTCTTTTCCTGTTGTCTGTCTACGTTAATGCTGTAGCAGCAGAGTTGCATTGTGACAGGGACTGTGTAGAGCATAGAAATGTAGGCCTAAAATGTTTATTCTCTGGATCTTTACAGAAAAAGTTGACTGACCCCTGATCTAGACTAAACCTTTTTACTTCACAAATGAGAAATCTTAGGTCCAGAGTAGTTAAATAACATCAGGGAAACTGCTCAGGCTAGACAGAATCCCAGTCTTGGGATGCAGCTCCCACTGAACTTCTTTTACAAAGGAGAATTGGCAATCACTTCGCCAAAGAAGGAGCTGGACACATTGCCCACCCACAATCGTCCCTGTAAGTACTGCAGACTAATAGCTCTGAATGAATGTCCTTTTACTGTCAAATAAAATAAAGATTTTAGTGCTTTCTTGTTGCTGTTATCTCTGAAATAAACACTCTTTATCCTATATTATTAATTATTCTATTCCTAATTGTTCTTCCATCATTCAACAACCAGTTTTATGTTAGCTTGTGTGGTGCATGTATCCTCTTTCCTATAGTGAGTAATGTGGGTTGAAAAACCATGGTTCACAGTGTGTCACATCTGCTGGTCCAGGTCACGTGGTACACACTGTCATCAAACCACCCAGCCAGCAGCTCTCACCTCTTCCCTCATGGCTCCTTTCACACTCCCTCATTGCTCCTATTAGCAGACACTGGGTAGGAAGTGGGGTCAGAAATGGGCTGGGGAAGATGAGTACAAAGCCTGCATGGCTGCAGAGTGGGACGTGAGCAGTGAGGGGCAGGGAAGGACGCACAGGGACCTGCCATTCCAACAGGTGCACGCGCCGTAGTCCTGCCTCCGTGTCTGCCCCTCCATTCAATCCAACTTTTCCACATTTGGGCAGAGAAAAGCAGCGCAAGGCAAGAGGCACACACTGCAGAGTTCTAAATGTAGTTCAGGCAGCACCAGCTGGGCAGGGAGAAATTTCCCAGAGTTCACCAGGAGGATTATAATGTATAAACTAGAGATGTGGAGTGGAAGAGACACGAATTTGGTCCTGGTCCATCTTCCAACAAAGCAATTAATAAAAAACACACACACCATTTTAGTCAATCCATGTCCTTTTATTTTCCTAGAGCAACAAAATATATAAAGGCACACGAATGATAAACACTTAATTTGCCACATTTCTGTTGAGGATGGTAAGGGTGTTTTTAATCAGTCACAAATGAAAAGGAAAAGGTTATTTTTATAGGTAGATAAGAGCTAAGGTGTTTAAAAGAGTCAGAATAAACTTCCCATAGTGTTCAGTTATGGCTTTTCAGATCACATAAAGCAAGGAAGAGAAGGGTGAGGGAGGAGCATCAAATAAAGATCTTTATAAGAAAATGGGATATTTAATCTTTTTTTTAAATAAATGTACTAACACATTTCACATACCCATCTCCACTGGTATTATAAATCATTAGTTCTGTTTCATATCATTAGTCATGTTAATGTTAAATATAATAAATAAAAGCATGTATAAGGTTAAATTCAGACCTTGAGGGTTGGTGTTTTAGTATCATGCATTGATTTATCAAACATTTTTATAGTTGCTTATATAGGCCAGGAACTGTTTTAAGAGCCTCATAAATATTAATTCTTTTTTGAGTAGTTATGTAGTACATCTGAGGAAGAACACAACGCTAGAGTATGAAAGTTGGTACAGAAGGAAAAAAGTGAAATATTACTAGAAGCAAGATTTAGGGGGTAAAATGCAAGCAATATGTTTGACAACTGGTACTTTCTTTTATTCTATCTTGCTTCTACAGAATTTTTCCTCTCCTGAACCTTTCATTGCTTTACTTTTACCTGTGAAAAAGAATCCCATGCCTAACAGCTCTGCTGGCAAGCGCACCTCATCTTCCCCAAAGGGTGCACAAATTAATGATTGATTTTACTTACTGCGGGGATTTAAAAGAAAAAAATTGCTAACATTTATAAAATGCTTTTTTTATTGCTCCAATACAGTTGTCTCCATTTCCCCCACCACCAAACTCACCCCCACCTCCCACCCTCAATCCTACCTCCCTTTGGCTTTGTCCATGTGTCCTTTATACTTGTTCCTTGATGACCCTTCCGCTTCTTTCCCCTGTTACCTCTCTTCCCAATCCCCTCTGGTTACTGTCAGTTTGTTCTTTATTTTAATGTCTCTGGTTATATTTTGCTTCTTGTTTGTTTTGTTGATTAGGTCTCACTTATAGGTGAGATCATATGGTATTTGTGTTTCATTGCCTGGCTTACTTCACTTAGCATAATGCTCTCCAGTTCCATCCATGCTGGCACAAACGGTAGGAGCTCCTTCTTTCTTTCTGCTGCATAGAATTCTATTGTGTAAATGTACCATAGTTTTTTGATCCACTCAGTTACTGATGGACACTTAGGTTGCTTCCAGCACTTGACTATTATAAATTGTGCTGCTATGAACATTGGGGTACACAGGTTCTTTTGAATTGGTGTTTCAGGATTCTTAAGGTATAATCCCAGCAGTGGAATTGCCAGGTTAAAATGCAGTTCCATTTTTAGTTTTTTGAGGAAATTCCATTCTGTTTTCCACAGTGACTATACCAGTGTGCATTCCCGACAACAGTGCACCAGGGTTCTCTTTTCTCCACATCCTCTCCAGCACTTGTTTGTTGATTTTTTTTTGATGGCCATTCTGTTGGGTGTGAAGTGGTATCTCATTGTGGCTTTTATTTGCATCTCTCTGATGGCTAGTGATGCTGAGCATCCTTTCATATGTCTCTGGGCCCTCTGTGTGTCCTTCCTGGAGAAATGTCTGTTCAGGTCCTTTGCCCACTTTTTAATTGGATTGTTTGTCTTCCTGGAGTGGAGTTGTGTGAGTTCTTTACATATTTTGGAGATCAAACCCTTGTCCAAGGTATCATTGGCAAGAATATTTTCCCATATGGTTGGTATCCTTTGAATTTTGCTGATGTCTTCTTTAGCCATGCAATGCTTTTAAAGTTATTCTATGCATATCATTTCATAGATTTCTATTAAAATTGGTATTTAAATATGTACATTTTAATACCCCAAATTTTATTTCATTACAATGTTTGTACATTTCCCCATTACCAAAAACTTTCCATAGCTGCATGATAGCCATTTCCTATAACTGTAATATCCTCAAGTTTTCATTCTTTTCCCTTCATATATTAGAATCTTCTCTTTTCAAGAATGTGAGCTATCCTTCCATTGGTTCTGCTTCTGGATCTTTTATGTGTCCAACATGTATTTCTAGCTACATCAGTAACTTCATCCACACAAATGTGATTCTGTGTGTTTCCTTTCTTTCTTTCAATTGCCCATACCTAACCAATTTTTATTCAAAGAACTCAGAGATCCGGTATTGTCATCCTTCTCCAGCCACCTCTGTCTTTTGGTAAGTGCGCTATTGGCCCCGAATGCCTCACTGCTTATTGCCAACTGTGGCTGAGCTCTCCATGTATCACTGCTATCTGAGCCCACCTATTGCCTGAATGCATGCCTCATCCTCAGGTGCTTTCCTTTCTAAAGCTCTTCTTTATATTATATAAAACAGATGTGTGGATCTCCAGTCACCCATTCCCCTGACAAATGCTGTGTTTGTTGAGTTTCTAGTTTGTGCCAGGTGCAGGTGTGTTATCACTATCTCACCAATGATGAACTAAACAGATAATACCCCAGTTCTCATAGAGCAATAAGGAAGTAGACAAACGTTGTTCAATTGTGCTAAGTGCCAGGAAAGAAAAAACAAAGGTCTCTGAGGAGAATGAAAGAGCAGAACTACTTAGAGTAGTTGAGAAAGGGTTCTTTAGCGAAGTGAATTATCGTTGTGATGCTACATATTTTTTATGATATATTTCCCTGATTTTCCTCTTTGGGGAATCTTGTTCTTATCCTTCAGCCACCTCCAAGCATCCCTTTATGGACGTGATTTTCTCTGTTAGCATAACACCCAGATTAACACACCCTTCCTTGTACCTTTATTCAGAACTAGAAAAACTTGCTTTCTTTGTGGTCATCTCTAGCCTCAGAAATAAAAGAGCTGTAGCTCCTGGTATCCTGTACATGGGGACATGAGCCATCAACTGTGCCTTGTTATGGGGTCAAAATAAGGTCCCCTTAATACATGGCTATCCCCACCACTCAGCCAAACTTGACCATTGGGAGAGAGATTTGGCATCAGGGGCCATGTGACCAATTTTATCTTGAGGACTTTTCTAATCCTGCCTCTACCTATCTCAAGATAGTTTTTCCACATTTTATTTTTTATTTCTGATTTTTTCTCTTGCCTTCATCTATTCTGAGTGGTATGTCAAGGTTCTCTAAACTGCCCTCCACTCTTATATCGTTAATGGATTCTCTCCTTTGGTCTTGCCTCTTACAGCTATACTAGCTTTCACTTATATGGCACTTATGTTCTAGGCACTGTTCTAAATATTTAAATATATTAAGCCAACTAATTTACTATACACGACCATCTAATGAGATAGCTACTTTCATTATAACCACTTTAAGGATGGAAAAGAGGAAACTGAGGCATAGATGGGTTAAGTAATTCACCTAAGACCATGCAGCTAATAAAAGATAGAGCTGGAATTCAAACACCAGAATGCACATTCTTAAGTAGTTTGTTATTTTGCCACTTTTATATTTTTATATCTTCTTTTCAAACATTTTTCTTTATTTACAATTTTTATCTCTCATTCCCTCTACTTAAATTACCATTTTTTGAGAAACTAATTTCTTCTATTAGCATAGCAGGATGAGAAAGGAAAGTATAGCATCTCTCAACCTTTATTCTTCTAGGCACATAAATGCCAAAAATTCTATTAGTGGTTACTCTTTTCTTTTCTTTTCTTTTCCTTTCTTTTCCTTTCTTTTCTCTTTCTTGCTTTCTTGCTTTCTTGCTTTTTTGGAATAATATACCTGTTTCCTTTTCTCTATACCATACTGGAATCTTGGCTCCAACTTCTGTTGGAGAATCTGTTACTCATATATTCTTTAATCATTCTCTTCACAAATTTCTCTAAACTGGAGTAAATTCAAATGCCTACCTAGGATCCAAGTAGATAACAAAATGGAGAGAAAAAAACCATGTGTCAGAAACATAATGGTGTGAGCTAAATGGCAGGCAACTGGTCCTAGACTTCAATGTCCCAAGGATAGACCTCATGGAGAGGCTGTGTCCATGCACAAAGAAGGGTTAAGAAACCCAGCATTGAAGAGCGACTGAGATTGGCTGTCTGAGGGCTTGGGGGCTGTGGAGCCCCAGTGAATCATTTTTGTGGGGGAACACCAACTCAGGTTCTAGGTTTTCAGATTTTTCCAGACATGACAGATAGTTTTGTTTTTAAATTATAGGTTCTCATGTTTCAATGATGACCATTAATTCAGCTCTTTCCTCTGTGGCCTCCAGTTCAGGACCTCGGTTCTAAGTGCCCTCATGGTCCATCCCAGTCACTTTACCTTTACTTCTCCTCTTTCCTTATAATTTCATGGAATTTCTTTTCCTGATTTTCAGTGATGACTTTTTAGACTAATACTTCATTTCTAACTTTTCATACTACCTTTATCACACGGGGAGAAGGCTGTCATCTACAGGCCAAGGAGAGAAGCTTCCAACAGACTCTTTCCTCACAACCCTCGGAAGGAACCAACCATGCTGTCTGTCACCTTAATTTCAGACTTTTAACCTCTGGAACTGTGAGAAATTAAATTTCTGCCCTTCAGGGCGCCCATTCTGTGGTACATCATTACAGCAGCCTGAGCGACCCTGATAACACCTGGATCAAATCATACCACATTCTCTGTTAAACTCCCCAAAGCCAAAGTCCTTTCACGGACTCTCAGTGATCTGTCCACCCCTGCTGTCGTCTCTGCCTGTCCTGCAGCTCTGCCCTCACTCCCTCTGGCTCTAGCCCCACCAGCGTGTCTGCTGTCCCACCACCACCAGGCACTGGCTCCTGCCTCAGGGTGCTTGCCCTGCTGGGCCTTCTGCCAGGATCCTTCTTCCCAGGAGCCTCACCTGGTTCTCTCTCTTCCCTTCCTTCAGGCCTTTGCTCAGGCACAGCTGTTTCAGTGAGGCCTTTCTTGGTCATTTTATCTAAAATAATAATGCCCACACCCCACTTTCTATCCCCCCTTGCCTGCATTCTTATTCTCCTTAGCCCATAGTACTATCTAACATAGGATATATTTTATTTATTATTTCTATTACCCTATTAGAATATAAATTCCAATGGGGACAAGGATTTTTTACTTTTATTTACTCCTGTAGCTACAGTGCCTGACACACGATTGATGCTCAATAAATAGTTCTTGAATGAATAAATAAGTCAATGAATGGAGAAATTCTTAGAACAATTAGAACTCTTTCTTCTTCCTAAATGAAAAACCTTGGCAATATTATTAAATTTCCACAAGCTTACAACACACTGTAATATAAAACCTTGTCTGATTGTTTTTCTGGTGTTGTTAACTTATGACACCATATTTAATCATGACATAATATTATTTAAAGCCCCTAATTAGTTTCAAAAGACAGTTAGAAGTCCTTTTTCTTCATAATTGCCAATGGCTCTTTTAATCATCCTTTTCCCTGGTAAAATAAATCTAATAAATCTTAAATAAATCTAATTTCTGTGTGGTTCCAAAGCTCCCCTCATACCCGTTCACAAGGTTTCTTCTCTGTCATTTCATACATTTATGTTTATAGTATGTGAATTGCTGCAACCATATTCCTTGGTTTTATCTGTATGGAATGCATACTTTAAAGTCTCTGAGCCTTGCTGTAACAAATGTACAATGTCTGCTTTCCTAATCAAGCTATAGATTCGTGCTTTCTACATGAAAAAGAAACTCCAAACAATACTAAAACTACTGTAGCTTTAATAGGATGCTGAGGATAAATACTAATAAATTATTAATTTCCAAAGGTTGAGTCATTTTCTAAAATTGACAAGAAAGAAGGAGAATTAGAAACACTGTGTTTTTAAAGATGTGGCCTGGAAAAGTCTCACAATGATGTTAACTGCCCAGTGAGGTACGCTGCAGCTTCCAGTGTCCCCTGTCTCAATATGTACGTCCTTGAGCCAATCCTGTTCTTTTGCAAAGGACTTCTCTGACTGCTGCCTTCCTCCCCACCATGTGACTTGCAAGATTAAAACCATGCCTTCCCTAATTTCCCTTCCACTCTATGAATATTATTCATGCTGGGCAAGGGGTGACACAAATTGTTTAAGCTGTGATCAGTGTAAGATTCCTTGTTGGAATATTTTTGGTCTTTAGGGAAATATGTTTTTAAGCAGCCATTCACTCTGCTTTTTAGCAGGTTATTGAAGGAGTGTCCCAGCAATTGAAGCTTCAATTACATTGTATTCTTCAACTGGATCTCAATGGCTTCCAAGAAGCACTTGTCAAATGAGGCCACAGTGGGAAGCAAAAGAGATGCATAATTTCAGTCCTAAAACTGCTTGCATTCTGTCAGGGAAGATTAAATTAACATCTTTCAAACAGGCAGAGGCCAAAAATGCAAAATGGGTGGTACTGATCAGAAGTGCTGGAGCAATTCAGAGAAAGGAGAGAAATGTGGTCTGAATATGCAGGTAAGACCTCAAGGGAAGAGGGCAGTATCCTACCTGAAACTCAAGGGTGAGCAAGATTAGGGCTGATGGGGTAAAGAGGAGGACATGGAAGTCAAGAGAAATAGCACAGGCAAAAGCATGGGCATCTTTCCTGAGGAATTGTAAATGGAGGATAAGAATCTTCAGCCTCCATCCTCTCCTCCCTTCCACAAAAATGCATGGTGGCCTGGCCCCACGAGGTTCTGAAAGCACCCCCAGACCGAAGCCCATGTGCAGCAGGTGAGAAAACATGTGGAAGTCTATCCCTGGAATAGCAGTGAGCAGTCTCTTACTTTGTCCACCATAGTTTAAAGAAAATAAATAAGCAAATGTCAGATTCAAATAGATCCCTCAAGAAGGATAATTTTAGTTGACTGTTTGGGACTGGAAGCCTGTCTGGGCACGTACAAGTACACAGATATCAGTTACCTTCAGTTACTGAAGAGGAGCAGGTGTCTAAACAAAGCTGCTGCTAGCCAAACCCATTTCAAATGACACTGTGCTCCTCCACAGCGCCAGGGATTAGTGAGCGTGCAGCAGGCCCAAGATCACCTTCTTTGCAGATGGCTTTTGAGGACACCTGTACTTAATTAACTGTCATGGCCAATGGCTACATCTGAGCCTGACATTTTGTCCCCAAAGAACCATGAAGTTAGGATACTATAGTATTGTTGAAGCTTAGAACCTGGAGAAAGTGACTCCCTACTATCTGTCCCAGGTTCGGTGACTTCTGGTCTCCCTGTGGTCCCATTTAACTCTAAGTTAGGCACAATTGCAACATACTAGGTACAAAGCTTGCTGTCAAATGTTTGAGGAAAGAAGAGAAACACAAAGATGAATCAGGCATTTTATGCCTTCAAATAGTGTAAAATTGTCTCTGCTAACTAAATAGCATTGAGGAAACCTGAGGCTATAAAAGATACAGAATATGCCCAGAGGAGGCATGGGGTAGGTTGATTAAGTTTGAGAAAAGGTTTGTGTGATGACCTTGAGCGGTAATTCTGTCATGTTCTGAAGAACAGACACTATTAGGATTGGGAAGGGAAATGTTTCATGACTAAAGAAGAGTATAAACAAAGACACATAATATGAAAATGCATGATGTGTGTGGAAAATGACCAGGGTCCCCATGTGGCCAGAGGGGATATGATGAAAAATATGTTTTAAAGGGTAGGTTGAAGCTAGATGATGGGGAAGTTGAATGCCAGGCTAAGAAGGTATAGTTTTTTTCTGTATATAGATAATAGTTACTCAACGTTTTGAGCAGGAGAATATAGCATGGTCACATGTATGCATTAGTATGTGAAGGGTGGCAGAATAAGCTGCCCCAAAATATGCTACTTTGGCCTATCAATTATTTTGAGCAGAAAGCAATTGAGAAGCAGCAGATGGAAGAAAACCTCTTTGCCTTCCCCCTGTTTGCCTTAAAACAAGACATAAATTTGTAAAGGTATCTCCCCTCCCCTTTCTACCAGGAAGGACAGAAGTTAGTCACTGAAGTTTGATCACCTTCTTGGGTCAGAGATGCTACCAAAGGAGTCTGCATAACAAATCCCATCTTTTGCTAAAACTAATCTTTATGTATCATTTATTTCTCCATTTATGTGCCTTCCCACCATTTGCTCCCTGGAAGCTCAGTCCCTTTCCTCCATCTTGTCACTTCTCCAAAAGTTTATTGTTTTTTTTTCCTAAGGTGTGCTAAAAGTCCAAGTTCTAATCAACCCTCTGAGCTGCTCACTGCTGAATATGCACTCCCATATTTGTGCACAATACATTGGTCAATAAACTTCTATTTGTTTTTCTCTTGTTAGTCCGTCTTTTGTCGGCCTAATATACAGGATTCCAGACAAAAAACTAAGATAGGAAAGAGGAACATAATTTCCACCTCCTCTATATATGTTGCCAGAAATGTGAATGATGGGCTGGAGATTTTTTTAAGGCCACTTAGGACCAGCCAAGCACCATATTCCTAGAGGGAGATGATGGAGGCCTGGCCTGTTCAGAGAGAATGAAAATGGCCAAAGAGAGGTAAGTTTCAAACTGGGTCAAGATACAGTGATGAGCAGATGGCTCCACAATTTCTGTTTTGAGTTAATGCTTGTCTGCCGTCTTCTACCACATTTTTCACAAGCATCCATCTAAGGGAATAGGACCTCAACCTATTTCTACATGTTCTACATCTTCACAGACCACAGTGAACTGTTCATAGATTAAAACTGGCAAAGGATCTGAATTCAAATCCAGTAAGTTGGAGGACAGAGATACTTTCAAATGAGAAAGAGGAAACAACGAGAGACCGTTCATGAAGGAAGGACCCTGGGGACACATTTGCTTTTCAGCTGCCTGGTGGCCATCAGTGAGGGACGGCCTGATGGCAGCTGGGAAAGCCCAGTAAGGCTCTCGTGGCATTTGACAGAGGTGATGGCTGCTGTTTCGGGTGTTTGTGATCATTTGTTTGTGTTCACTCATTTCTTTGGAAAATTATCTATTAGGAAAACAGAAGCTTGAGTTCCTGTGAATCTTCCAAATTGAAGACAAGAAGACGGAAAATATTCCCAGAAATCAAACTCCTTCTAGAAAACCTCAGCAAACATTACAGAAAGCTTGTTACAGAGCTGTGAAGGCCACAGTTGTTTGTCTTTTTAGGGGGAGACCAGGCTTTCAGCCTGATGGCACAGGATGAAGTTCATTTGTTTTCATTTCATTTACTAAGTCTGGCATTTGCATACGCAATTGTTGTAATGGGTTATGTCTTCTTTGAATCCAATTGAGAACTCCCTCTTTTCCAAAGATTCTGAGGTCAGAAACTTCACTTGTGATTTGGGGGGCCAACCAGTGGCCTCTCAGGCTGAACCCGAGACCACTTCTCCCCAGGGCAGCCTCTGTGCCTTGCCTCAGGAACAGGAAGGGCAGCCTATTCAAGAGTAACTGGAAGTAAAAGAGTCAGATGGAAAATGTGAAGAGTTTCAAATTCTCCTGAAAGTAAAGCTAATGTCCTCATGTGCTTCCTGAGTAATTATTAAAATTTGTGTTTGTTGAGAAGTTTTAAAAGATTCAGGTCATTGGGATTAGTATCTCAAAGTGATCTTGCTTAGCATCTGGATAATCATCTAGAACAATTTCGGTAATTGCTTTTACTGCTTCTAAAACACTTTTGTAAAACATGATTTTTAAAAATACATTTTTGAATAGCAAAAACAAAACTATAAAGCAACTTGGATACCCTAGGCATGGTGGTTTTGATAAGTTCATTCATAGTTATGCTTGAGCAGTATGCTGAACCAACTGACATTTTATATGTGTTATCTGAAAAGTAGTATTCACATCCTAGGATTCTGAGCAATGATGAGCATGCATGTAGACACGAGTGTGTGTACGTGTGTGTGTGTTTGAGGTTTGCCTCTACTTAACAGCAGAAAATTTGCATAAATTTGCCATGTAGGGGACAATCTTTATCCAAAAAGAGTTCTTGATTCCTGTATTATATCCTTGCCTTACAGTTTAAGGAATATGAAAACATCATCTAAAAGAAAAAATATGCTTAGGAAATCCACTATGCCTCTTTGATTTTTAGGTGGTTTCCGCAAAGCTGACATGGGGTTTCGTGTGTGTGTGTGTGTGTGTGTGTGTGTGTGTCTGTTACTCTTACAAAATAAATAAGCAAACATATAATAAAGAAGATGTTTTAATAGGACTGTTTTGCCCCTGTGTTTGGTCCTAAAACTAAACATTTTCAAGATAAAAAACTTCCAAACCAAGGGGAAATGGACAAAAGCATTCTTTGTAAAAATGCCTTCTTGCCACTAATGAGAGTGATTTCAGGTAATTACAACTCACCGTGATGCAAATTCTCATGGCCCAGGGTCAGTGAGGCATTAGGAGTGGACAGTATAGACCCTTTCTCAGGGCCTCGGACATCATCTCAAATTGCGTTCTTGGTGTCTAGGTCTCCTTCTTCTCATCCCCAACCAGTGGCCTCTCACACCGAACCTTGTCTAAATCTGACAGCTCCACCAGGTCCTGCACTAGGTGGAAAAACACCACCTGCACATGTTATCTCCCATCCCCCAGGGCTGTGAGACCCTGATGGCACGTATGACTCCGGGCTCCCGGAGTCCTTTCTAGTAATTAACTGTTTCTCATGGCAGGTGTCCATGAATCACTCCATCCTATAGATGACGTGCTGATGGTTGACTTGCCCTCTGAAACTCCTTAGCAGAGCAAAGGCAGAGCCAAGTTCAGAAAGTGGGGCCTCTGAAGAAATGGGTCACCCCGCATGTGAACTCAGGAAGTGAAAATATGGCCTCAGTCTCAACTGCACAGGAGAATTTTTTTAGTCAGCTAAATATAGTGACCCAAACTGGAAGACAGCCAAGCTCAGGGGCCAGCTCCAGGGGCCGACAGGAGAGCACTCGAGGATCCCTAATTGCCGCAGGTGGGTTATAAAGTCTTTTAAATCTCTCCTAAAAATAAACATTTAATGAGTCTAACTCCAGGCACTGATTGCCTTGTCAGTTTAAAACTCAGGATGAAAAGAGGTAGTGCTGAGGAGGAAGCAGAGGTGGTTATTATTGGGAAATCAGATGTATGTTTCATGAGTTGCTGGGGGGTGATTTTGAAAATTGACTTTCTTTCTTCTGCTTAAAATTTCCAAGAGACACCCATGTAATTTGTTCTTTACAGCATTCGCTTTGTTTTGTAAAAGTCTGAGAAACATATTTGTCAACCTGTAATTCCTTGCTGCCCCAGTCTTCAGCCTGGAGGTGCCAGCCACACACAGGGTAAAGTGAGCCCAACATTAAGGCCAGTAAGGTCCATTCTCCACACCCCACGGGGCCCAACCTCCTTGGGTGCAGTGGGGGAGGGGTGATAAAACTCAGTGGGTATGAGCAAAGGCTTTGAAGCCAGAGAGACCCACAGTGTGAATCAGAATCTCATTCTTCACTGCCATTTCCATATGCAAGCTTCAGATCATGTTTCCACCTCAGCAGTAATAATGCCAAACCCTCTTTTATCTGTGAGATCAGATGAGGGAACAGTGCAGAGGGGTTATCAATGGGCCTAGCACATGATACCATCCAAACATCCTAGGGGAGCTGACTCAGCTACTCAATAATTATCTTGAACAATTTAGGTAACTGCAGGTGCTTTAACTGTACCTAGATCACTTTAGTAAAACATGACTTGGCATTGGGTGTAGAGTACTGGGAACAGCAGTCAGTTTTACCAATGGCAGTGGTTCCACAGGATATTTCACAGAGAATAATTTTAAGGCTACCAGAAATGTAGAGGAAAGACTCTGTTCTTCATTGGCATTTCTAATGTCCCTTGATTTTTCAATGTGACTCCTGATTTAAAGTCATAAAGTCACTAGAAAGTGAGTACATTAAGGTGGTATTCCATCACCAGAGCCCAGCTCTGGACAAGTGGGCTCCTGTTGATACGTTTTCATTATTGGTCTTCCATACTTTCATAATGTGCATGTTCCCCTTCCTCAAAAGTACATCAGCACCTCTCATTTGCTGCTTCCCCAGTCTAGTAACTATCTAGTATTCGGTAAACTCGTAGTCAATTAACTGTCAGGTGCATGTGGAACCATTTACTGCTACAGATTTCTCTAGAGACACAACCTACCAGCTGAGTTCCCCAGCTCATCAGAGCCACTTTCTCCACCCAAACTCCTGCATTTAAATATAGCCCTTGACAAATAGCTGTTCTTTTTGCCAGAAGTTTGTCCGGTTTTGTTTGACTGCTTTTGTTTTAATCCAATTCTACTCATTTGTGTTTTCTTCCTACAAACTCTTTTTTTTTTTTAAGTGTTTTTTATCTGAGATTTTTGGCTTTCTGAGGCTGGGCAGGTAGGCCTGTGTGGCTTGAATTTTGTTTATGCGCTTTTAAAATTCTAATTATAACTCTTTGCGGAGCTGCTCTGCAAAAGAAGAGCTGGATGGGTGGACTGACATGCTGGCAGGGATTAAATACACATGTCACTTTGGGGCCGGGTGCAGCTGCCACAGCTAATTATGCCACTGCAAACTCCCTGCGAGGGACTTTGCTCTGGTACTTGGTTATGTTTTCCTGGGTGCTTAGAAGACCTGGTTAATGGAAAAAGAATGCAGTGCTGCCTCTCCAAGCTGATTTAGGGGTACCAAGAGATCCCCTAAGATAATCCCCTGCTTCATTCTCTGCCAACGGTCCAAATCTGTCTGACTGAAAAGTCAAATGTGTAGTCTAAGAACCCCTGCTCTAGTTGAGGTGAGCCCTTTTATATGTAAGGGACAGTCACTAAGAGGGGAGGGGCAGCAGTAAGGAAACAATGTGAAGTCGAGCTCCCGAGAAGGAAAAGCTTTGGCACAGGGAATCTATTTACACACTCTGTTTATAAAAGATTTTCTTGTTTAAGGATACCCGCTGAGGTACCTCAGGATTGCCACTCCCCTCCCCTCCCCCACTCCACTCCACCATAGAGCCTGCAGTCTCCCATGCCCCTGCAGCTTTTGGGGCTAAGAGTTGTCTTGTTCCCTGAGTAACTATTGTTTATCGCTGTTGGCAGATGTAGGGGATGGGGGAAGGCGAGGGGAACATCAGGCTGCTTACACTCTTGCTTCTCAAAGTACAGCCAGGACCAGCAGCAACATCACCTGGGCCCCAGTCCAGACCTACTGAATCGCAACCCAGTGTATTTTCACAAGGTCCCCAGAGGATGTGTGTGAACATTAAAGTATAAGAGGCACTGAGTCACAACTTCATGTAGGCTGATTTATGTTGGGTTCATGTGTTTGAAAGGCGATGCATTGCTTTGGGATGTAGAAAGAGGATATGTTGACACCAGAGAATGATCCCCATTTTATGCCTTGGTAGATTTACTTGAAGGTCCTCAAGGCCCATCAGCTTGCCGGTTCTTATGCGTGTAGGATCAACTCTCTCCACCTGCCAGTGGCCAGGTCTCAGTCATTCCAAATTCTTATGTCTATCTAGAGGTTCCCTGCAGGGAGGGAGGTGGTTCCCTTACACTTAGGCCACTACCTTCAGCTCTGGCCTCCTCTGCTCCAGCTGTTGCTCTGGTTGGGGGCAGCCTCTGCCTTAGATCTCTGAAGCTTGAATGCTGCTGTAGACATGGGCTCCAACTGCCCACAGAGAAAGGGGACCCATTCCAGACCTCCAAGGCCCAGACCAGCTGCACGAGGCTTCTGTCACCTGGAGGTCTTTGCCATCTGCTCAGTGATCTCTAATACTCACTGCTGTTTCAGGTGAGACCATTTCCCTGTAAGTGGTCACCACTTTTCTGGAGAGAGAGCCAGGGATTGAGAAGGTGGGAGAAGAAAGGGGCCCACGTGAGGTGGCTGGAATTAGTGGCCAGCAGGCAAATGTGGAGGTGTTGAAATTCAGGATAACGAGTCTACTATTCAAAGTAAAATTTTTTTGTTTTGGGTTTTTTTTTAATGTGTTGTGCTATAGTACAAGCCTTCCTCCATTTCTCCAAGCAAATCTTTAGTGAAGTCTGCTGTCTCCTACTTTTTGGCAAGACAGCTGAGGTCAGAGGGACTATGTCTAGCCTGAAGTCAGGTGGTGTGGCGAGAGGCGATATCACCTCATCTTAGAAGGCACACCAGCTGGCTATGTGACCTATATTTCAGCAGACGCAAGAAGTTGGGGAGAACAGTATCTGTGAGAGTGTAAACCCCAGAATTCATAGAAGTCTTAGGGAAATCACTGGACTTGCCACAGAATATGGGATGAGGCAGCCTGAAGTGATTTTTTTAAGTAAAGGAATGTGTGCCCCAGAAGGCTGAAGGGACTTGGATCACCTAGGAAACAATGATACTGCTGAGTACAGTTGCACACTTTCCACCAGGACACAAAGGCACTGAAGGCTAAGAGACATGGGCTCAGTTGAGGTTATGAACAGCCACTGCCATCAGACTGTCCTTGCCCTGAGGACTCCATTGTCATTCCCTCAAGTCCAGCTTCCAACCCTCTCTTCTCTCTGCTCCTGCCTGTCAGCTGTGTGTGTCTGAATCCTAAATCTGAATAAAGTTGAAGTTCCCTCCAACTCCCAGGGCCTCAGAATCATCAGTGTTGTTTAGCAGCCTAAGAAAGCTTTGTCTACCGAGTGCACTTGGAGGATCTCCAAGGGTAAGTCACCAAGTCATGACACCCACATAGCTGCGACGAAGAGACACGGGGACAACAGAACTGGAGTTCACTTAGCTCCAGCCACACAAGCATGAGACGGTCCTGGCCTTTCTTACTTCTCAAAGCTTTTCTTTCTCCGCCTACCCAGCCCACAGCCTGCCAGACACACAGTTAATTGAAGGGAATAACTGAATCTTATTTTGTGCAGGAGTGTTGACATGCAAACCTGCATAGCTGGTCGGCAGGTGCTTGGTTTTCTTGACTCAGACTCATAGCACTCATCCTTTACTCCAAAGTCTGAAAAGCCATCACCATCTTGGCCTGCAGTTTCTTTCATTGTCTCCAATGGCCCTCAACCTTTGGAAGCATGAGAATCACCTGGGGCGACTGCCCAGCCAGCCTGGCTGCAATTTTGAGGCTGGGGTCTACAGGCCGTGCTACTGGGAAAAACCCTGTGCCAGGACTTGGCCTTCGGTTTCGCGTTATGCTCACTCCAAGCTCCCACTCTCCTGGGTCTTTTTGATCCTACATGGCCTACAGATCCTTAAATTCCTCTCAGGGGTAGGTTTATCCTTTTCACTTCTGGTATATTATTGTCTGGACAGTCACCTATTTCACCAGCTTAGCCAGGACCCTCTTTTTCAGTTTCCCTGATCCCTTCACATTTTGTTCCCTAAAACCCTCTTCTAATTCTTCATAATTCTGCCCTTCTTCCTGATTCCTCTCTTCACTTAACATTCTGGAAGAAAAAAAATCACCTTTGTAATAGCCCCTTTTATGTAGACCAAAAAAAAATAACCAAAACACATTTACATTTTAAGGGGAACTTCTCTTTATTATCATTAAAATATTTAAAATACCAAAGACTTCTTATTTACAGGATTAACAGAGAAATCCCAGACCCAAGGGCCAGGAAGGAGCAGCGATAGACGATAGACGTCATCCACTTCGGAGCTGTGGCTGAGGCCGGACTGGACCGTGTTTCCTGTAACTGTTCTCAAACTGCGTTCATTATGAGACCAGCGGCGCCGAAGAAATTTTTTTCACTGTTCCCAGTCACCATGACAATGAAGGACTCTACAGTTGCAGTTAATTATCAGTATATTCCTTACTTCAAATGAAAAATAAAATGTTTTGAAGGTTTACATGTACAAAATGAAGAGGGAAAGGGAGTGGCTTAAAACATATTGTAATTGCAGAAACAAAAAATAATTTTTTAGGTATAAAGTTGAAGTTTTACACTCAACTCACTTTTTACTCATTCAAAATTCTTTTTTGGTAAAGGTCCTAAAGTTTTGAAGAGAAAGGAAAGAGGAATTAAGAATTGAAGATTTTACAATTCGTTGAGACACGTCATGAATGACGTATAAATCATCCTAATAGTTTGGTTTTTAATGTATCTATCATAAATGTGGTGTTTGGTTACATTGTTTAAATTTGGCTCCATTAATAGAGAGCTATACTTATAGATCGAAGAAAAAAGCAATGGATCTAATTTTAACTCCAAGTAAAACAGTTGGGGCCGCTAAACCAATGCGGTACGACTGCCACCTAGTGGCAGCGTATCCTCATCACAGAAGTCCCGACTAGTGGACAAGGAGGAGGAGACGGGTGCAGTGCAAACTAAAACCATCGCGGACTCAAGTATTTTCTGTCAGGTCAACTTACAGCTTCTAGGGCTAATTTACGAAATATATGTGTTGATGTAGTTTCAAAGAGAGTTATATAAGGACGTGTAAACCACAGTTTTCACTCTTAAAAAGTTGATCTTTATTTCACGTAGGCTCCAAATGAACAAATGATTTATATTCAAGGTTCAAGCTTCCTATTAATTCAATCTAGTTCAGAAAATATTTTGTAGTTTTATCTTTTTTGTATCTTTTTGATTTAACTTATCGGGGTGAAATTGATTAATAAAATTATATAGGTTTCAGCTCTACAATCATCTGTATATTGGATTCTGTGTTCATCTCCCAAGTCTGCTTCCATCACTTTTTAATCCCCTTGTACCCTCTTCTACCTCCTCCCAACCCCATTTCCCTCTGCTACTCACCATACTATTGTCTCTGTCTATGAGGTTTTTTTCTTCTTGCTTAATCCCTTCATCTTTTTCATCTAGCCCCCCAAAACCCCACCCTCTGAAATCAGTCTGTTCTGTATCCATGAGTCTACTTCTATTCTGTTAGTTAGTTTATTTTGTTCATTAGATTCACCTATAAGTGAAATCATATGGTACTGTTCTTACTCTATCCAGCTTATTGAATTTAACATAATACATTCCAGTTACATCCATGCTGTCCCAAAAGGTGAGATTGGCCAAGTAGTATTCATTCCTTTGGATAAAAGTACCACAGCTTTTATATCCACTCATCTACTGATGGGCACCTGGACTGCTTCCAAACCTTGGCTATTGTAAATAACGCTGCAATGAACATAGGGGTACACCTATCCTTTCAAATTAGTGTTTCAGGTTTCTTCAGATATAGAAGTGAAGTTGGTGGATCATAAGGCAGTTCCATTTTTAATTTTTTGAGGTATCTCTGTACTGCTTTCCATAGTGACTGCACAAGTCCGCATTCCCACCTAGAGTGTACAAGGGTTCCCCTTTCTCCACATTCTTGCCAACACTTGTTCTCTATTGATTTATTGATGATAGCCATTCTGACAGGTATGAGGTGATATCTCATTGTGGCTTCAATTTACATTTCACTGATGACTAGTGACATTGAGCATCTTTTCATATGTCTATTGGCCATTTATGTGTCCTCTTTGAAGAAATGTCTTTTCAGGTCCTTTGCCCACGTTTTTAATTGATTTGTTTATTTTTCTGGTGTTTAGTGTATAAGTTCTTTATAAATTTGGAACATTAACCCCTTATCAGATGTATCATTGGTGAATATGTTCTCCCATTCATAGGTTATCTTTTCTTTTTGTTGATGGTTTTCCTCACTGTGCAAAAACTTTTTACGGTGATGTAGTTAGTACCACTTGATTTTTGTTGTTGTTGTTTTGTTTCCCTTGCCTGGGGATATATATAACAGAAAAAATACTGCTACAAGAAATGCCTGTGATTTTATTTCCTATGATTTATTCTAGAATTTTTGTGGTTTTGAGTCTAACATTTAAGTCTTTAATTCATTTTAAGTTTATTCTTGTGTATGGTATAGAAAGGTGGTCTAGTTTCATTTTTTTGCACAGATCTGTGTGATTTTCCCAAAACCATTTATTGAATAGGCTATCTTTACTCCATTGTATGTTCTTGTCTCCTTTATCAAATATTAATCGACTATAAAAGTGTGGGTTTATTTCTGGGCTGTCTATTCTGTTCCATTGTTCTATGTCTCTTTTTATGCCAGTACCATGCTGTTTTGATTACTATGGCCTTCCAGTATTGTTTGATATCAGATTGCATGATTCCTCCAATTTTGTTCCTATTTCTCGATTGCTGTGGCTATTCAGTGTCTTTTGTGGTTTCATACAAATTTTTGGAATATTTGTCCTCTGAAATATACCATTGGTATCTTGATAGGAATTGCATTGAGTCAATAGATCACTTTGGATGGTATGGACATTTTAATGATGTTAATTCTTCCTATTCATGAACATGGCATATATTTCCACTTATTTGTATCTTCTTCAGTCTTTCTTCAGTGTCTTATAGTTTTCTGAGTACAGGTTTTTACCTCCTTGGTTACATTTATTCCTATGTATTTTATTTATTTTTAAATGCATTTGTAAATGGAATTGTCTTCTTAGTTTCCCTTTCCGATAGCTCATTAGCGGTGTATAGAAATACAACTGATTTCTGTATTGCTTCTTGTATCTGCTTCTTTACTAAATTCACTTATAAGTTCTAGCTTTTTTTATTGTTATTTGGCTGGAATCTTTAAGGTTCTCTCTATACAGTATCATGTCATCTGCAAATAATGGCTTTTTTATTTATTCCTTTTCAATTTGGGTGCCTTTTATTTCTTCTTCTTGTTGTGGCTAGGACTTTCAGCACTATGCTGAATAAGAGCAGTGAAAGCTGACATCCATGTCTTGTTCCCAATCTTAAGGGAAATGCTTGTAGTTTTTACCCATTGAGTGTGATGCTGGCAGTGGGTTTGTCATATATGGCCTTTACTATGTTTAAATATCTTCCCTCTATTCCCAGTTGCTGAGAGTTTTTATAATAAATGGGTGCTTTTTCTGTATTTATCAATATGATCATGTGATTTTTATCCTTCAGTTTGTTTATGTGACATATCACATTTATTGATGTGTGGATATTGTACCAACCTTGCATCCCTGAAATAAATTTCACTTGATCATATGATCCTTTTAATGTATTGCTGGATCTGGTTTGCTAATATTTTGTTGAAGATTTCTGCATCTATGTTCATCAGGGATATTGGCCTATAATTTTTTTTGTAGTGTCTTTACTGATTTTGGGATTAGAATAATGCTGGTCTCATAAAATGAGCTTAGAAGTCTTCCTCTTGAATTTTTTGGAATAGTTTAAGAAGGATAGATGTTAGTTCTTCTTTGCATGTTTGGTAATATTCACCTGTGAAGCTGTCTGGTCCAGGACTTTGGTTTGCTGGGAGATTTTTTTATTACTGCTTTAATTTAATTAGTTGTAATATATCTATTCAGATTTTCTGATTCTTCCTGATTCAGTTTTGGAAGACTGTATGTTTCTAGGAACTTATCCATTTCATCCAGATTGTCCAATTTGTTGGCATATTTTCTTATAATTCTTTTATTTCTTTGGTGTCATTTGTTACTTCATCACTTTCCTTTATGTTTTATTTATTTCAGTCCTCTCTCTTTTTTTCCGCATGCATCTGGTTAAAATTTTGTTAGTGTTTATGTTTTCAAAGAACCAGCTCTTGATTTTATTGAACTTTTGCATTTTTTAGAGTATATTTCATTAATTTCTGCTTTGATCTTTATTATTTCCTTTTATATATACTTTAGGCTTTGTTTGTTGTTCTTTTTGTAGTTTCTTTAAGTGTGAAGTTAGATTGTTTATTTGAGATTTTCTTGTTTCTTGAGGTAGGATTGCAATGCTTTGAACTTCCATCTCAGGACTGCTTTCTCTGTGTCCCACAGAGTTCGGGTTGCTGTGTCCTCATTTCCATTTGTTTCAAGGTGTCTTTTGATTTCTTCCTTGATCTCATGGTTAACTATTCATTATTTAGTTACATGTTATTTAGCCTCCATGTTTTTGTGTGTTTTTCAGTTTTTTCTTATGACTGATTTCTAGTTTGAGTCCATTATGGTCTGAGAAGACACTTATATGAGTTCAATCTTCTTAAATTTTTGGAGCCTTGTTCACTTTGTGAATTTAAAAGAGCATTAAAGTGCTTATTTTTGTATTGCTGGAATCAGTAATGCAAAAACAATGGGCTAAGTTCGATCTCAGCTCCACCACTGACTATATGCAGGACCTTAGACAAGTACTTTATTATTGTCCAACCCATTTGCCCAGCCTGTTAAACAGAGGGGTTGAAATTTCTGTCTACATACTCCCCATGAAAAGTTTGAAAGCCTTTCTAATTTCCTAATATCCACCCTAAGGTGGACCAAGATGTCTTGAAATTTTAGCGGCACTGCTCTGTTCACTCTGCCCCCTTCAATCTGGCCCCACCCCCAGCCCAATTATGGGTGATTTCAAGGTTGACCCATTTTCATAACCTGATTCTATCCTGGCACCTCCTGGGAAGCTAGAATATCTGAGAAATATATTAGCTGGCTCATTAATCAAATCATTTCTGCACTTTGTCATTTGTACATATTGGTTAGTTCAGCAATCTTTTCAAATGAAGTCAGACCAAAAATACAAGAAGGATTTGAATAAGGCCCACATGATCCAAAAACATGAAACCACACTTTCTCTTTGTTGAATTAGCAGCTACTATTGGAAACTCAAAAACAAGCTGGTATGTTTGAGTTTTCATTTCAGTCTGTGCTTTTGTTATTCAGAAATTAGTGCCAAGACAATTAAGTATGACCTTTCCATACAGATGGTGCCTCTCTTCACCAGTGCAAATAGTACCTGTTACACTAACCCTTAAATGCACATGTTTGTATATTTTTAAGATACAGTGTCTTAAAATGGCAAAGTGAGTGCTGAAGTAAAGGCTTTGCAGAAGGGACGATAATATCACTTAGTCTGTTTGGATTACTTCATAGGAAAGCTATACTGCAACTCTAGGAAATTAGGGGACATGTCAAACAAAGCACTCTTCTCAAACAATATGTACATGTGCTTTCTTAAAATGATTGAGATAATGTGCCAACATTGCTCTATTTGAATGCACTGTGATAAGAGGTGTTTTGTTAAATGCAAGTAGTCCCTGGATTCAGTGCAAAACAATGTGCACAATGTGTGTGTAAGTAATTTCCACAGCACTACATGATGGTTTCCAAAAGGTCACAACATCTCAAAGTTAAAAGGAATCTTCAAAGTGATTTTCTCCAAATCAATATAAGAATACTATTACCAGCAGCTACAAAGGTGGGTGAAGGAGGGTTGGGAGCAACTGAACCCCAAGAATAACCAAGAAGAATTGAGAAGCAATAATAAACCCCATGAGAATGAGAAGTCAGTCTGCTTTTATTATCATCAGACACCAGCAATTCAGAATAATGTCAATGTTGCTACTCTTCCAGCAGGCCAGACCACCCTCACTCCACCTACCCCTAACCACACACCTCATTCACAACCTGCTTCTTCCACTCTCTGGCCTCTAGTCTAATGTTACATTACTAAGAGCATACTCCATTCTGCTTTTTAACAGTTTTTTTTTTGCTTCATATCTCCTAATTATCAAAGTGATAATTTATAACTTAGAAGATATAGAAACAGATTGTAGAGATCCAAGATGGTGGAAGAGTGAGTGGAAGTTACACCAACCTGCTCCCAGGGCCAATCTGGAGTTACAGCTAAATTGTAGAGAAGTCATCTGTAACAAACAACTGAATAATAGTAAGAGAGAAGACTTATAACCATGGACAGGCTGAAGAAACAGCTTCAACACAATGTGACAGATAGGAAATGTGGTGGAGACTTGAGAGGGCTGGCTGGGCACCCACAGGCAGCAGCTGAAGCACTGGGAGGATATTTAAGTGACCAGTTGGATTCCCCCTGAGAAGTATGGCATCTAAACCCTAAGCAGGGATCCCCAGCCTAGAGACCAGAGCCCAAAAAGTTGCAGATAACATTGAGCTGCAAAAAGCAGCAGGGTTTCTCTCTTCCAGAGATAGATGGCTGGAGACACAAAGAGATATTTAAAGGGCCAACATATGAATTTTCATTTGTAGCCACTTACCCTGTGCTCCAGCAAAAGGTGCAGAGGTGACTGGAGACATCTGGGGAGAGGCTGGGGATGGAGGTTATAGGGAGAGAACTGAGAGAGTGAGCTTAGGGATACCAGTGCTGAGTCATCCCCCATATAGCTGCAACCATCCTGCTTGGGCAGACTACTCTCCTCCAAGTGGCAGGAGCCTGAGGGGAAGCAATAGCCCTGCCTCCAGGAGGGATTCTGTCTCACCCTATTGTGCTTAAGCCTGACTGCAGAGGGCAGAGTGAGCAGATTAACAACTGAAGGAGTCAGTCAAAGACAGTAGATCCCTGGAAGTCTCAAGCAGGCTGCCTAAGGCCAGACAGGATCACCATCTGACATCACCAGAGGCGGATCTAGAAAGAAAAAACAGGGGTAAATACTAGAAGCTACTGGGACAGAATCCACCATGGTCTTCTCCATGATTTGTGATATTTTCTTTCCTGCATAGCCTTTTAATATTCATTTCTTGTCCTTCAAGTTTGTGTATATTAAATCACTAAATTTTTTTATTATAGTTTATTTCAATTCAGATATTTTGTTCTTCCATTCTCTACCCCATTTTTCTTCTTTCCTCTTATTATTTTTGTTTTAAATTTTATTTTCTTTCTTCCTATGACTTGTTTCCATTCCACACTCTTACTGCTTCGCCCAACAATAAACAAAGCCCAGAGCAAGTAGAAGGAAGGAAATAGTCAAGATCAGAGAAGAATTAAATGACATAAAGATTAATGGAAGAATTCAAAGGATCAATAAATCCAGGATCTGGTTCTTTGAAAAGATAAATGGATTAACAAATGTTTAACCAGACTCATCAAGAAAAAAAAAAGAGAGAAGACCCAAAGAAACAAAATCAGAAATGAAAGAGGAGAAGTTACACCAATACCACAGAAATACAAAGGATTGTAAGAAACAACTACGGGCCAAGAGATTGGACAACCTGAGTGAAACAGACAAATGTCTAGGAACATACAATCTTCCCAGACTGAATCAAAAAGAAGCAGAAAGACTGAACAGACCAAGAACAGCTGATAAACTTGAAGTACTAATCAAAAAACTCTCAGTACACAAAAGACCTGGACCAGATGGTTTTATAGAAGACTTTTACAGACTTTTAAGGAAGAGCTGACTCCTGTCCTTCTCAAACTTTTTTAAAAAATCCAAGAACAGGGAAGACTCCCAAAATTTTTCATGAGGCCAGCATCATCCTAATCCCCAAACCAGATAAAGTCACAACAAAGAAAGAAAACTATAGGCCAATATCACTGATGAACATAGACACTGAAATCCTCAAAAAAAATATTGGCAAATTGCATCCAGCAACACATTGAAAAGATCATACACCACAATGAAGGAAGATTTATTCCAGGGATGCAAAGATGGTACAATATTCTCAATTAATAAATGTAATACATCACATAACAAAAGGAAAGACAAAATCACATGATCATATCAATAATGCATAAAAAGCATTTGATAAGGTACAGCACCCATTTATTATAAAATCACTCAGCAAAGTAGGAGTAGAGAGAGCATACCTCAACATAATAAAGGCCATATATGAGAAACCTATAGCCAGCATCATGCTCAACGGGCAAAAACTAAAAGCTTTCCCATTAAGATCAAGAACAAGGGTTTCTGCTTTTACCACTTCCATTCAGCATAGTATTTGAAGTTCTAGCCACAGTGATCAGACAAGAAAAAGAAATAAAAGACATCTAAATCAGAAAGGAGGAAGTAAAACTGTCATTGTTTGCAGATGACATGATAGTATACATAGAAAACCCTATATAGACTCCACCAAAAAACTACCTAACCTAATAAGTGAATTTGGCAAAACAGCAGGATACAAAGTCAATATTCAGAAACTGAAGGCATTTTTGTACACTGACAATGAAATATCAGAAACAGAAATTAGGGAAAAAAATCCCATTTGCACCCTGTCTGCTATAGCTCAGTGGCTTGAGCACTAGCCTGCTAACCAAAGAGTTGTTGGTTCAATTTCTAGTCAGGGCACATGCCTGGGCTGCAAGCCAAGGTCCCCAGTAGGGGGACCTGAGAGGCAAACACACATTGATGTTTCTCTCCCTCTTTTTCTCCCTCCCATCCCCTTCTCTAAAAATAAATAAAATCTTTAAAAAATATTTAAAAAATCCCATTTTCTATAGCAACAGGAAAAATAAAGTACTTGGGACTAAACCTAACCAAGGAGGTAAAAGACCTCCTGTACTCAGAAAACTACACCTAAGAAAGAAATTAAAGAAGACACAAATAAATGAAAGTGAATACCATGTTCATGGATTGGAAAAATTAACATCATCAAAATGTTCATACTACCCAAAGCAATATACTGATTCAACACAATCCCTATTAAAATACCAATGACATATTTCACAGATATAGAACAAATATTTCAAAAATTTATGTGGAACCATAAGTGACTCTGAATAGCATCAGCAATTTTGAGAAAGAAGAACAAAGAAGGAGGGATCACAATACCTGATATCAAACTATGTTACAAGGCTACTGTAATCAAAACAGACTGGTACTGGCATAAGAACAGACACATAGATGAATGGAACAGAATAAAGAGCCCAGAAATAAACCCATGTCTCTATGGTCAATTAATATTTGACAAAGGAAGCAGGAACATAAAATCAAGTAAAAATAGCCTCTTCAACAAATGGTGTTGGGAGATCTGGACAGCTACATACAAAAAAAAAAAAATGAAACTTGACCACCAACTTACACCATATACCAAAAAACCTCAAGATGAATAAAAGAATTATTTAAGTCATGACACCACAAAAGTCCTAGAGGAGAAGATAGGCAGGAAAATGTCAGATATTTCATGCAGCAATATTTTCACTGATATGTCCCCTAGAGCAAGGAGTATAAAGGAAAGAATAAACAAATGGGACTACATCAAATTAAAAAGCTTCTGCATGGCTAAAGAAAACATCAACAAAATGAAATGGGAAACAACTGTATGAGAAAATATATTTGCCAATGATACCTTGGACAAGAGTTTGATCTCCAAAATATATAAAGGACTTGTACGACTCCATACCAGGAAGATAAACAATCTAAAAAAAATGGACAAAGGGCGTAACATACACTTCTCCACGGAAGACATACAGAGGGCCCAGAGACATATGAAAGGATTCTCAGCATCACTACCATCAGAGAGATGCAAATTAAAACCACAGTGAGATAGCACTTCACACTGATGAGCATGGCCATCATAAACAAACCAACAAACAACAAATGCTGATGAGCTTGAAAGAAAAGGGAACCCTAGTGCACTGTTGGTGGGATTGCAGACTGGTGCAGCCACTGTGGAAAACAGTATGGAATTTCCTCAAATAACTAAAAATGGAACTATCTTTTGACTCAACAATTCCACTGCTGGGATTATACCATAAGAATCCTGAAACATCAATTCAAAAGAACGTATGCACCCCAATGTTCATAGCAGCATTATTTACAATAGCCAAGTGCTGGAAGCAACCTAAGTGCCTATCAGTAAATGAGTGGATCAAAAATATGTGGTACATTTATGCAATGGAATACAATGCAGCAGAAAGAAAGAAGGAGCTCCTACCCTTCGTGACAACATGGATGCAACTGGAGAGTATTACGCTAAGTGAAGTACGCCAGGCAGTGAAAGACAAATACCATATGATCTCACCTATAAGTGGAGCCTAATCAACAAAACAAACAAGCAAACAAAATATAACCATTGGGTCACATGATTATGGATCTTAGCAAGTACAAAATCTGCAGACTGGGCCAGCAGATAGGAGACCCAGGAGAACCGAGGTTCTAGTTTGAATATGAAGGCTGTGTGCTGTAGACGAGGAAGAACAATGTTACAGATGAAGTCTGAAAGAAGTCTTCTGGAGAATTGTCATGCTCAGGGGAAGCTAGTCCTTTTCTTCTATTCAGTCCTTCAACTGATTGGAAGATGCTCACCCAGTTATGAAAAACAATTTGCTCAAAATCAATCAATTTAAATGTTAATATCATTCAAAAACACTCTCACTGAAACACCCAGATTAATGTTTGACCAAATATCTGGGCAGCCTGTGACCCAGTCAAGTTGATATATAAAATTAACCATTACAGGCAGGTAGTATCAAGACATTTAAAGTCACTGCCTTCTGGAGCTCACATTCTGGGCAGTAACCCAGATGATAAACAAGTGTTTCAGTTGTCTGTCACAGGGTAACAAACCACCCCAAACTTTGTGGCATAACACATCAACCATTCTACCATGTGCCTGTATTCTTTAGATCCAAAATTCAAACAAGACATAGAGGGGATGTCTTGTTTCTGCTCTTCAATGTTTGGGACCTCATTTGGCAAAACTCAAACCACTGGGAGTGACTTAAATGGCTAGAGACTGGAAACATCTGGAGACTTCTTCAGTCATGTGTCTGGAACTTGGAATGAAATGAATCGAGCCAGGGCACATACTTGAAACCCTCCCCATGATCTGGGCATGACAACTGGATTGTAAAAGAAAACGCCTTGGAGGGAATGTCTGCAGAGTGAGTGGTCCATCAAATCAGGCAGAAGCTGCAAGGCTTCTTATCTAGCCTCAAAAATCATGCAGTGCCACCTGCACCACATTCTACAGGTGACAAATAAGTCACCAAGGCCAGGCCAGATTCTATTAGGTACCAGATACTTTTTTAATATAAATTTATTTGTTAACCCAAATGCACATTTACTTATTATAAGGAAAAATTAATACATACACAGCTGTTTTTGATAAACACAAATATTTGAAGTCAGGAATTATAATGGAGTTATATCAGTTCACTTCTGTTATTTGTTTTTGGTTGCACATTAGTGAGAATATTCTGGCCCACAAGATAAGTATTTGCAAATGGTGATAGTTTTTATTCCCTCATCTAACAGCACGCCGTGTAGGCACCACCTGTTGATGAAGGAGTGACAAGATCACATTGCAGATTACATCAGACAGGAGATATAGATGGATGGATAAGTTGATAGATGATGAATAACACATTGTTGTATATAATATAATTTATTTGCCACCACAAGTTAGCAAATATCCTATATAATTAATTCAGGTAGAGCTAAACAGAAGTGGCATTCAAAATATTTAGATTACGAATGACTACATAAGATCTTTCAGAATAGTAAAAACAACTTAAAATTAGATTGTGATGATAGTTGTACAGCTCTGTAAATTTACTAAAAATAATTGAATTATACATTAAAGTAATGAATATTACAGTATGTAAATTACAACTCAATACACGTGTTAAATGCACAATTAGCACATCACAGGCACTGAAGAATTGAAACAGACATGGGTGCTGGCCCTGGTGCTGGAACGGGGCCCTGGAGGCTCTTTCCTTTAATGGAGCATGGAAAGATCTCAGGTGTCTGGGGGACACGGGTGGCCAAGACGACAGGGAGATGCCTATGGGTTCAGACAGTGGCTATTCCCAAACTTGTATGGAAATATTTTACTGTTTTAACAACCAAGCTGAGCATTTTGAAACAATAAGGCAAAGTAAGGGAATAGGAATGACAGGCCTGGGGCAGAAGGAGAAGAATTTCAGATGTGTGGTGGTTAGGTAAATCTTTCTGAGAAGGTGACCTTTGAACAAAACACTCAGTGGAGCATTTTCTCTGACTACAATGCTATGAAACTAGAAATTAATCATGACAACACTGAAAAACACAGAAAGACATGGAAGCTAAAAAACATCTTATTAAACAATGACTGGGTAAATAACAAGATCAAGGAAGAAATCAAAAGATACCTCGAAACAAATGAAAATGAGAACACAACAATCCAAAATCTGTGGGATACTGGGAAGGCAATCCTAAAAGGGAAATTCAAAGCATTACAAGTGTATCAAAAAAAAGGAAAATTTTCAAATAAACAATTTAACTTTACACTTAAAGGAATTTGAAAAAGAAGAACAAGCAAAGCCTAAACAGAGTAGAAGGAAGGAAATAATAAAGATCAGAGCAGAAATAAATTAAATAGAGTCAAAAACCAATACAAAACGTCAATGAATACAAGAGCTAGTTCTTTGAAAGGATAAACAAGATTGACAAAATTTTATTTATTTTTTTAAAGATCTTATTTATTTTTAGAGATAGGGGAAGGGAGGGAGAAAGAGAGAGGGAAACATCAATGTGTGGTTGCCTCTCATGTGGCCCCCACTGGGGACCTGGCCCACAACCCAGGCATGTGCCCTGACTGGGAATCAAACTGGTGACCCTTTGATTCACAGCCCGTGCTCAATCCACTGAACTACACCAGCCAGGGATGAACTTTTAAACACACTCATCAGGAAAAAAACAGAAAAGACCCAAATAAGTAAAATCAGAAACAAAAGAGAAAAGCTAACAACCAACACCAAAGAAATACAAAGGATTGTAAGAAAATATTATGAATAACTATATGCCAACAAACTGGACAACGTGGGTGAAATGGATAAATTCCTAGAAACATGCAATCTTCCAAAACTAAATCAGCAGGAACCAGAGAATCTGAATAGACAGATTATACTTAGTATAATTGAAGCAGTCACTTAAAAAACTCCCCAAAAACAAAAGCCTTGGATCTAATGGTTTTATAGCAAAACTTTACCAAACATTCTGGGAAGAACTAATACCTCTCTTTCTTAAACTTCATAAACTTCTTTCATAAACTTCAAGAGGAGAGAAGTCTGCCAAACTGATTTTATAAAGCCAGGATTATCCTAATTCCAAAACCAGTTAAAGACACTGCAAAGAAAGAAAATTATAAGCCAATATACCTGATGAACATAGAACTAAAATCCTCAACAAAATATTAGCAAACTGAAACAGCAACACATCAAAAAGATCATACATCATGATCAAGTGTGATTTATTCCAGAAAAGCAAGGTTGGTACAATATTGCAAATCAATGAATGTGATGCAACACAGAAACAAAATGGATGATAAAAACCACATGATCATATCAATAGATGCAGAAAAAACATTTGATAAAATCCAGCACCCATTTATGATAAAAACTCTCAGCAAAGTGGGAATGGAGGGAACAAACTTAAACATCATAAAGACCATATACGACAAACCAACTGCCAGCATCATACTCAATAGGGAAAACTACAAGTGATCCCCTTAAAATCAGGACAAGAGAGGGATGTCTGCTTTACTACACAAGGAGTACTGGGAGTCCTAGACATAGTAATTGGACAAGAAGAAATAAAAGGCAGCCGAACTAGAAAGGAAAAAGTGAAATGGTCTTTATTTGCAGATGGCATGATACTGTACACAGAGAACCCCAAATATTCTACCAAGAATCAAGTAGAACTGATCAATGAATTCAGCAAAGTAGCAGGATACAAAGTTAATATCTAGAAATCAGTGGAATTTCTATATGCCAATAATGAACTAACAGAAAGGGAAATTAAGAAAATAATCCCATTCACAATTGCTACAAAAAGAATAAAACACCTAGGAATAAACCTAACCAAGGATGTAAAAGATCTGTACTCAGAAAATTATAAGACATTGTAGAAAGAAATTGAAGAAGATACAAATGAATGGAAGCACATACCATGTTCATGGATAGGAAGAATTATTATCATTAAAATGTTCATGCTACCCAAAGTAATCTATAGATTCAATGCAATTCTTATCAAGATTCTAATGTCATATCTCACATAACTAGAACAAATATTCCAAAAATTTATATGGAAACATAAAATGCTCCACATAACAATAGTGATCTTGAGAAAGAAGAACAAAGTTGGAAGAATCACTCTACCTAATATCAAACTGTACTATAAGGCCATAATAATCAAAACAGCATGGTACTGTCATTAAAAAACACACACACATAGATCAATGGAACAGAACAGAGAGCCCAGAAATAACCCCACAACTTTATAGCCAATTAATACTCAACAGAGGATGCAAGCACATACAGATAGATAGCTTATTCAATAAATGGTGTTGGGAAAATGGGACAGATATGTTCAAAAAGTGAAACTAGACCACCTTCTTACATCACACACAAGAATGAATTTTAAAAGGATTAAAGACTGAAATATTAAACCCCAAACCATAAAAATACTAGAAGAAGACATAAACAGTAAAATCTCAGACATTGCTCATAGAAATATTTTATTGGATATATCTACACAGGCACGGGAAACAAACAAAAAAATAAACAAATATGACTACATCCAACCAAAATATTTTGTATGATGAAGGAGACCATCAACAAAATAAAAAAAACTACCCATAGAATGGGAGAACATATTTGTCAATACATCTGATAGGGGGTTAATATCCAAAATTTATAAAGAACTTACAAAACCCAACACCAAAACAAACAAACAAACAAACAATCCAACTAAAAAATGGGCAAAGGACCTGAATAGACACTTCTCCAAAGAGGACATACAGATGGTTAATAAACATATGAAAACATGCTCAACATCACTAATCATCAGTCAAATACAAATTGGAACTCCAATGAGATATCACCTCACACCTGTCAGAATGGCTATCATCAATAAATTGACAAACAAGCACTGGTGAGAATTTGGAGAAAGGGTAACCTTCTTGCATGGTTGGTGGGTATGCAAACTGGTGCAACCACTATGGAAAGCAGGATGGAGATACCTCAAAACACTAAGAATGAACCTATCTTTTGACCTAGCAATCCCACTTCTGGGAATATACCCAAAGAAACCCAGAACACTAATTGAAAGAACAGAATAACCCCTATGTTCATTGCAGTGTTATTTACAATTGCCAAGACATGGAAATAGTCCAAGTGTCCATCAATATTGAGTGGATAAAACAACTATGGGACATTTACACAATGGAATACTACTCAGCCATAAAATTAAGAAAGTTTTACTCTTTGTGACAACATGGATGGACCTGGAGAATATTATGTAAGGGAAAGATAAATACCATATTATTTCACTCATATGTGGAATTTAATGAACAAACTGAACTAACAAGCAAAATGGAGATGGACTCATAGATGAGAGCAGGATGACAGCTAATGGTGGGGAGAGCTTAGGAATGGAGGGGTCAAAGAAAAAGGAAAAAGGACTCATGGACAAGGACAATTGTGGTGATTGCAGAGGAGGGGCATAAGGGTGTTAAATGGTAATGGAAAAACATAATAAAAAAATAAAATGCAAAATTTTGGAAGAGAGAAAACAAACAACCAATGAAGTGTAAGAGGGAACCAGGTGAGATCTGGAGGTAGAGAAAGCCTTGAAGAGGGAAAAGCAATTACAAAGGCCTGAGGACAAAGTGAGTCAAGTTCAAGGAGGAGCAAGAAGGAAGGAAGAGCTAGTTTGGACAGTGCTAAACATGTATTTGTTTTTTATAATCTAGGGAGATAACCTGTCACTAGTTCAATAACAAAGCAACTAAACATACTAGTAGGAAGTGAAGTAAAGTCCACAGAAGCCATGAACTTGATCCTTGACATTCCATTCTCATGGTCTTGATGGAGTATGTGAGCTTTACTCTACTGTGAAATCACAGTGGATGAGGGACACATATGGCCCTCAGGAAAGGTTGAAAGAACGGAGCTTTTCCTGGGTAACACACCACAGTGAGATTTCTAGGGAACCTCAATGAAAAACAAGGATTTCCCCACTACTACAGAGAACTCTTGATTTTCTACCTTTCTTGAAGGGGCTTTATAAACTACACAGTTGCATTTCTGTAAAACTTTCAAATACTTGAAGATGATATATGAAGGAATTAAACCAAGTGATTGGTTTAGTGAATGGAACAAATATTTCAAGTTAAATGAAGAAGGCTGAGAATGGAGTTCAAGATTGAATACTGAAAATTTAAAATGGGAAAACAATAGGGGAGAAATAAGAAAGAGGAAAGGGGAAAGACTGGAAAGATTTCTGCTGGAGGTATGCTTCTGGCAGATATCTGGTTTGTCTGGAGATGGAACTGGTGAGCTGGAGTGCCTGGACCCAAGTGCCTGGGAGCCAAGACTCCAGAAAGCCATGATTGATTATTACATAGCTTTTCTTCTAGAGGAGATCAGGGGTCTGGGACATTGGGAGATGCTCATTGCAGTCTTTCAGCTGCTCCGCAGCTAGTATTTTGTCATAATTATTTGATAAAAAGGAATAGAGGTGTGAATAAAAAAAGGGGGTTCTAAGGAAAGTAATTTCACAGGGTGATCTGATCATAGATTCATAACTGAGCAGGTTGTGGTGAGTAGTCATGCCTCAGCCATATAACATTTCAGCAAAACATTTATCTTTGCCTTAAGAAAGCCCTGCCAATTGTTTCTGTGCATCTAGGCTAATATACATTTGAAATAAGCCAAAACCACGTTCAGGAAAGCACATAAACTATTCTGTAATCCAGTCCTCACCATGCTATTTCCAGTCTTCCTTGGGTCTACTCCTTAATTTCAAAGGCATAAAAAAAAGCAAAATAGTTAATCTTCAGAGCATTTGAGATTTTGTTCCCCAGCATACATTTCCAGTTTGGCTGAAAAAACTCTTACAAAACTTCTCTATAGGTTTGCATGTTTGTTATGTCAACAGAGGGAACATAGCTTTTATATTCAAGCCCTTCTGTGGCAGCCATGGGAGCCCACCACACAAACTCTCTTCAGAAAGGACCTACTGTTAAGGCCATGACAACGAGGGTACTAAAGCTGGACTATTCCTGCTCAATGTAAATTTCTCTAGTGGGCAATCTTTGTTCTGGGGCTGCCTGTTGCCCTGATGGAGACTTTCTTAGAACTGAGGCTCTTTGTACTCAATTCCCCTTCTTTTTCCTCTTTCTCTCCCTCCACATGGGTCAATGTGTACTGAGTTGAGTGGTGTCCCTCCAAAATACATGTCTACCTAGAACCTCAAAATGTGATTTTACTTGCAAATAGATTCTTTACAGATATGTTGTTAAGATAAGGTGGTCCTGGGCTAAGGGTGGTCCTGAATTCCAATAACTAGTGTCCTCACAAGACCATTAGAAGACGTGGAGAGAAGAAGGCAGTGTGAAGAGGCAAAGATTGAAGAGGTGCATCTACAAGCCAAGGAACACTAAAGGATTGCCAGCAACCACCAGAAGCTAGAGGAGGGGCATGGACCAGATTCTCCTGCAGAGCTTCCAGAAGAAATGCTGCCAACACCTCGATTTCAGACTTATGACCTCCCAAACTGAGGAAAAATAAATTTCTGTTTGTAGATACCCAGTGTATGGTACTTTCTTATGGCAGCTCTAGAACCTAGCACACAGCTCCACATTGTTGTCTGAAGCTCTCCTGGTCTTCCACTCTCCTTCCCTCATCCATCCTTTACAGGCATTTCCACCTAAGACATTTCTTGCACTTTTAGTTCCATCTTGGCATCTACCTTCCAGAAATTCAAACTGACACAATGCCCCCCCAAAAAGTTATCCCAATTGTCATCTTTCTCTCAAAGTCTTCACAAAGGCTCTACCATCAACTGAAGAATTGTCAAGCTGCTACTATGCCCCAGGTACTGTCCTGAGTGGAAGGGGTATAAAAATGAATGAGACATAAGCTCTCCTCTTATGGGAACAGTTGGGTAGCAAAGTTCAGCAGAAAATGAATTGTGTGTGACCAGTGTTGACCCACAGGGCTCATATGGGGAGAACAGAAACGCCTTCTCACCACCCCTCGGACATCCATCCGCCTAACTGAGATATCTATTTGGCCATCATTGTCATTTTTCAATGACCAAATTTACCTTTATAAAATATTTCCTGAGCAACTGGAAGCTCACGCCATGGCTCTACCAGGCTTAATTTTTCAGAATTTTAAATCACCCAGGAAATGAATGTATTGGAAAGGTAAAATCCAAAGTGTTTACATCTTTCCTTCATCCTTCTGTGGAAACTCTTTCTATTTCTGTTTCCACTTTCCCACTCCCCTGAAAGAGGAAGGGGTTGGAGTGAATTTTACACATTGAACTTGATGGATTATAGCCATATCCAGACAGCATTATTCAACAAGGAAGGTAGGATGACTTATATGAACCAGAGAAGAAAATAAAATAGGGTCCCAATTAGTTTGATAAAACCAGTTGCCTTAGTCTTTGCTACTGTATTAAGTGATCACATAACTGTGGCTGAGAACACAGAGGTAGTAGCTCAAAGTAAAATTCCAATATTTTAAAAAGCAAATAGGCAGCTCTGAGCTTGCCACACAATCAGGAGGAGAGATGAAAGCCCTCCTTTTGGAGAGCTGAACTTCAGCTAAAAAACAATGTCCATTCTTTCTTTGTCTGCTGTTCCTCTGTTCCAATTTAACATGAAATGGTAATTTCTTATTTTTCATGGGTAGGAAGAACAAACAGTGAGAAACAGAGAAATGGTCCATCAACCCCAAGGGCTTGTAACTTCAGTCCATGGTAATTCCAAGGCTTGATTTCCCTTTAAAGAATGTATCCTTTATTTCCCACCAATGTAAATGATGGAAAAGAAGAAAGAGTACTTGCTTAACAGTCAGTCAGTAGCACAGGGAGCCCACGGAACCATTCCTGCTGTGGAGGGCATCAGTAAAATTGCCATTGCTGGATGATTGGGTGAAAACCAGACATGGTGATATATGAGATTTCTGTAGAGATAAACAAATTAGAAAAAGATCAAAAAGGGTCTTCAACAAAATGGAATCATTTCTGTTAAAAAGTTCTCCTTAGGAGAGAAGATGGTGGAAGCTGAGTCTACTTGCTCTTGCCCCTAACTCGGATACTTGGATGATTTTTTTGAAAAACAGACTGACCATTCAATGGAATCTTAGCTGATATGAAGTTTGGAAGCCAAAGAGTACAGAAGACACTTCAGAGCAGGTGGTAAGGAGATCTTATAGGTTTAAAGAGAAATACCCCAGGAGTGGTGCTGCAGACACAGAGAAACCAGTCTGAAATCACAGCTCTGAGGCTCCTTCCCCTCCCAGGGCAGAGAACCCCCCAGACTCAGGATGGGAGTGACTTGGATACACAAAGTTGGGGAGACCCAGACCACACATACACACACACATCAAGCAGCACACCCATAGCTGCAACGGCAAACACCAACCAGGAGAATGCCAGAGAGAGGGATTCCATCTGTACTGGATCAGACGGAGACAGTCCATGGTCAACCATGACTGTGAGACACTTTTGGATTTTTGGAGAAGCTGTGTGTGAGGAAAACTGGACAATGACTCAGTGCTGCAGTGGGAGTGCTCAGAGAGACTTTTTAAAAGGTGAGCCGAGGCATGCTAGGCAGAGACCCTGTGCACAGCTGCTCTGCCAGCAAGGGGAAAGAATTGAGGGTGTGGTTTGCTCTCATTTAGTGCAGCTGGCAGAGAGGTCAGAAAGGTGCACACCCAGGGGATTTCTCAGCCCAGCCCAGCACAGCTGGCAGGCCAGAGGCTGCAGAGGGTGGAAAGCTAGGAACTGTGTCTGCTGTGAAGGCAGTGGGCTGGGAACTAAACAGACAGGAGTTGAGCACATGAGATTATTTACAGCCAGACAGAGCCGCCTTCCCAAAAGGACGCACCCAGCCCCCACCTCCTGCAGGTCTGCAAGCCACCACCAATGGGTAAGCTCTGCAAAACAGGCAGGACAGGCTCAAGAACCCCGTGTGGGTGCATATCCACAAGAGAAAGAGAAACACCTAACTGGCTCATTTTGAACTTCTCTCAGAGAGACAAAATATACTGAACTGATTCCTAGGGCCCTTATTCCACTGAGGCCAGCAAACTAGGCAGATCAGAAATTGGTGCAGCAAGGAGAAATAAGGGCTCTGCCCAGCCTCAGCTCCCACACACAGCTGCCATGAGGACCAAGCAAGGAAAGAGTTGACCCTCTTACACAGATTGGCCCCTCCCTTAATACAGACAGCTAATTCAGCAGAAACAACACATTATTGAAAATAAGCTGGGACAGACCAAGACAAGTGGTGTGGGGGCAGGGAGAACACACCCACAACTTTCCCAGAAGAATGAATAATGCTTCCCAAGGGAGATCCAGATGTCCCACTCTCCATATTGCAATAGAAACCATCTCTAGAGGCAGGTGAAGGTAATAGAGGAGATGCTGCCAGAAGTTGGAGGACCCAGCTCAGGACCTTGAGCTGATAAAAAGCCAGAGGTGGATCCAGAAATAGAAGACAGAAGGAAAACATCAAACTCTGCTGAGATGAATCCCACCTCACTCTTCTGTTAATTTTTTCTTTCGCATAGCCTTTAAATACTTCTTTTTTGTCAATTGTATTCCAAGTAATTCACTATTCTTCATCTGTTATTTCTTATTCTTTTTATTTATATTTTTATATTATTTTTTATTTTTATTTCAAATCTCATATTGTACCCTTCCCTTGTCTTACTTCATTTTGCCTCCTTCCTGCCTTTTCTTATTTTTGCTGTAAATTTTATTTTCCCCTACACTATACCTTGTTCCTATTCCTTACTCTTACTATTTCTCCTCCCTCTGTTCTCTCAAACTCATTCTTCCTTCCTTTAGTCAGTCCCCATTATTTTTCCCCTTCTTATAATATTCTTATTTTATTTCCACCTTTATAAATTGTGACTGTTTGGCCTGGATATTATGGTTATTGCTGTTCTTCTTCAATTATTCCTATTTGTTCACTATTTTTTATTTCAAATATCATAGGTTACTCTCCCCCCTGTCTTATTCCATTTTGCCTTCTTCCTGCTTATGCTTATTTGAGTTAGGAATTTTATTTTTCCCTTTATTAGCCCGGATGGTATTCCTGACTTTTATTATCTTGCCTCCTTCTATCCTCTCAAAATCATTTTTCCTTACTGTAGACATTGCATATTCTTTATTCTTTTGTGTACTATTCTTTGTCTTTCTACTTTTATTAATCTTTGCTCAGCTGTCATTATTATTGACCCTGTTGTGCTTTTTCTGCAATTTGGTTCCCTTTGGTTAACTACTTTTTAAATTTTATTTCAAACTTCACAATACACTCTTCCCTTTTCTTGCTCCATTTTGCCGTGACCCTTCCCTATTTTACTTACATTTTAAATTTTATTTTCTTCCTTTCTTTGCCTAGTTTCTAGTCCCTACTCTTATTATATCTCCTTCCACTTCCCACTCAACATCATTTTACTCTCCTCTAGTTATCTCATATTCCCTTTTTCTTATCTTATACTATTCTTAATTTCTCTCTACCTTTATTAATATTTGCTCAATTGCTGTTGGCATTGCTCATATGGAAAGGATATTTTTGCTGGCATGAGTTTGGTTTCTACATAGTATTGCTTTGTTAACCAGCACCCGTACAACAGCATACAAGACTGAGTTGGGGTTATGACTCCCAGTCAGCCAGCTAGAAGGGAGAATCCACCAATGAATGAGCCATCAAGAAGCAAAGCCCAAGTACAACAAGAGAGCCCACATAAACTGAATAAAAAGAAACCCTAGAGCATAAAGATGAGGAGATCAAAACGACTATACCACTGAGTCCCACAGAACTCTTACCACAGAAGCCCATACCACAAAGACTGGCAGGCAAAGCAGAGCAACTTGGGATGCAGAAACAAACAAAAAGAGTCTCCTAAAATTTGGAGACAAAGAAATAACCCCCAATCAAAAGGAAAGGAGGAATCCCTGGAGAAAGAGTTGAATGAAATTGAGACAACCAATCTATCAGACATAGAATTCAAAATAATGTTTGTAAGGATGCTCAAGGAACTCAGTGAGAACTACAAGGGACTTTATGGGAGTTATAAGAAAGTTACTGGGAACTATAGCAGCATAAAAAAGGATAGAGAAACTATGAATAAGAACCAGGAGGAAATGAAGAATAAAGTATCTGAAATGAAAAATACAATAGAAGGAACTGAAAGCAGGCTGTATGAAGCAGAGGACCAAATCAGCTAGCTGGAAGACAAAGTAGAAAGAAATACCCAGTCAGAACAACGAAATAAAAAGAGACTCAAAAAGAACAAGGATAGTTTAAGGGAGCTTCAGGACAACATGAAACATAACAATATTCACATCATAGGAATATCAGAATGAGAAAAAAGGAGTGAGGGATAGAAAATCTCTTTGAAAAAAAATAATGGCAGAAAACTTCCCTAACTAGGTAAGGGAAAAAAGTCATACAAGTTCAGGAAGCACAGAGGGTCCTAATTAAGATGACATAGAAAACCTTACAATCTCCACCAAAAAACTATTCAACCTAATAAGTGAATGTGGCAAAACAGCAGGATACAAAGTCAATATTCAGAAACTGATGGCATTTTTGTACACCAACAATAAAATATCAGAAACAGAAACTAGGAAAAAAAATCCCATTTGCTATAGCAACAAGAAAAATAAAGTACCTAGGGATGAATTTAACCAAAGGGGTAAAAGACCTGTACTTGGAAAACTATAGAACACTAAAGAAAGAAATTAAGGAAGATACAAATAATTGGAAACATATGCTGTGTTCATAGATTAGAAGAATTACCACCATGAAAATGTCCATACTACCCAAAGTAATCTATAGATTCAACACAATTCCTATTAAATTACCAATGGCATATTTCACAGATCTAAAACAAATATTTCAAAAATTTAAATGGAACCATAAATGACCATGAATAGCCTCTGTAATCTTGAGAAAAAAGAATAAAGTAGGAGGAATTACAAAAACAGTCTGGTACTGGTATAAGAACAGGCAAGAATAGATCAATGGAACTGAATAAAGGGTCCAGAAATAAACCCACATCTCTATGGCCAATTAATATTTGACAAAGGGGGCATGAACATACAATGGAGTAAAAATATCCTCTTCAACAAATAGTGCTGGGAGAACTGAACTGGTATGTGCAAAAAAAATGAAACTAGACCACCAACTTATACCATGCACTGGCATAAACTCAAAATGGATAAAAGACTTAAATGTAACTCCTGACACCATAAAAGTCCTAGAGGAAAACATAGGAAGGAAATTTTCAGATGCCCCATGTGGCAATATTTTGGCTGTTATATATCCTAGGGCAAAGTAAATAAAAGAAAAAAAATAAACAAATGGGACTGCATCAAACTAAAAAGCTTCTGCACAGCCAAAGAAACCATCAACATAATGAAAAAGGAACTGACCACATGAGAGAACATATCTGCCAATGATACATTGGACAAGGGAATGATCTCCAAAATGTATAAAGAACTCATATGACTCAACACCAGGAAGATAAACAATCCAACTAAAAAATGGGCAAATGACCTCAACAGATACATCTCTAAGGACATACGGAGGGCCCATAGACATATGAAAACATGCTCAACATCACTAGCCATCAGAGATATGCAAATTAAAACCTCATGAAATAACACCTCACAGTGGTCAGAATGGCCATCATTAAAAAATCAACAAACAACAAGCTCTGGCAAGGATGAGGAGAAAAGGGAACCCTAGTGCACTATTGGTGGAATGCAAACTAGTGCAACCACTATGGGAAATGGTATTGAATTTCCTCAAAAAATTAAAAATGGAACTGCCCTTTGACCTGGCAATTCCACTGCTGGAAATATACACTAAGAATCCCAAATCACCTATTCAAAGAACTTATGCACCTCTATGTTCATAGCAGTGCTATATACAACAGTCAAGTGCTGGAAACAGCCTAAGTGTCCATCAGTAAATGAGTGGATCAAAAACTATGGTACATTTACACAATGGAATACTACACAGCAGAAAGAAAGAAGGAACTCCTCCTACATTTTCGATGGCTTGGATAGAATTGAGAGTATTACACTAAGTGAAATAAGCCAGTCTGTGAAAGACAAATGCAATATGATCTCATCTGTAAGAGGAATCTAATGAACAAAATAAACTAACGAACAAAATAGAAGTACAGGCATGGAAATATGGAACAAACTGACAGTGACCATAGGGGAGGGGAGAGGGTGATAAGGGTGGAAAGAAGCAGAAAGGACTAGACAAAGAACATGTATGAATGACCCACAGACATGGATGACAGTGTGGAAATTGACTGTGGGTGTAGGGGTGGTGGGATGGGTGGAGGAGCGCCAAGGGGGAAAAATTGGGACAACTGTAATAGAATAACAATTTTAAAAATTATTTAAAAAAATTCTTAGAGGCGTCCCACGTGTTAGCTCATTCTTCTAACAAAGAAATTCCAATCTGGAAAAAATAGCTCTCTCCAAATTCCCTGTGTGAGAAAACTGATGATTTGAATGTGATTGCCATCCAAAAAAGGTCTAACATTTTTTATAAATAAGGTATTTTCCAACAAAGAATAAGATGTTCCAAAATTGTTAAAATGAGGTGGATTGTTTTTGTCTATTTTTGTGCCCAGTGTGAGTATGGAAGGAATTAGGCACTATGAACCAGCACCATTGAAGAGGTTATTAAAATAAATAAGAAATAAATTATGTGTTTTTTAAAAACGTGCCTTGCACTTTTTAAAAAGATGTTTGGAAGCAAAAGTTGTGACTTCTTTAATAAAAGAATTATAAAGTCCAAAGAATCTAATGTAAAATACTTCACTGTTATTGAACAGACCTCTGGGGGAGGGACAATATACTATTACCAAATGGATCCCCCTTCTCCTGGGGACCCCTTGTACTAGGTTCACCCTGCCCATCACCAGGGCATTATAACTCTCAATGTCAGAGATTGGCAAAAAGGAAAAGAATTATTTATTCAAAAGTTACACCAACTTAAGAGAATGGCTTAATTAAATGGCTAAATGTCTTCATTAAAATCCCAAGTCCCTTAAAACACCCACAAACACACACAGTCTTTCCTTCCCCAACTTTGCCCAGTCCAGAGTACTGTATCTCGGGAAAAGAAACAGAAGTCCATGGCTCAGGTAGCCCCAGTTCTTCCCAGTAATCTGTGCTGGGCTGGCAGGCCTCCCACAGTTCCCAGGACCATCAGCTGTGTTACCAGGATCTCCAGTTCATAATCCAAACCCACATGGCACCTTCTCCTGGCCCAGCAGCAAGAGTCCTTTCACCCCTTTCCTTCCCACAGCATCTCTTCTGCATTCTTCAAACTGCTAAAAGAGAGCTCTGCATTGCTGCTACACCTTGCTTTCCAGCTTCCTAAGCTATGTGGCAAAGAGAGCCCCAAAGCTGCATGGCTCCCCCTGCATGGCTGCTGTGCCTTGGTTTAAATCCCAGCACCAATCTTCCTCTGCAGCCCCATTTCTGACTCCTCCCACAGTCGGCTATACCTGCCAGCATTCCTATATTTTTTAAGCTTTTCTGGGCTGCCATAGTAAGTCCGGGCAGGTGTGGCCCCATGGCATGGAGTCAATCAGCTCCAAGTTATCACGCAGGCACTGTAACCAGGGGAATTTGCCTCCCAGTTAAATTCTGGGTGGAAGTCTCCCATCTCCATGGCTCAAAGCATAGCCACAACCACTTAACATATCCATGAAACCAGTCAAAAGTTATAGATATGTTAAATGACTGTTCTAGAGGTTATTTGAAAAACTGTTGATATGCAAAATAACTCAATGGCCCTGTTCCATGTGTCCCATCCCCCAGTTCAGGTTTGTGGGGATGAGGACATCCTATATTTTTAATATTTCCTGGACACCCTGAGTTCTGGACCCCATTACAAATCCCTCCTTGTGGGGGGCAGTGCTGGCTGCACCCTATTATATTACCACAGTTATTTTCCACTTGTATACTGCAAGAATTTTAAAAATATGCAATACCTGACTATTTAGTCATGGGCACTGCCCTCTTTTCCCTTAGATTATCAAATATGAAATGACAACAGACAAATTTTGAGAGAGATGACAGTGGCAAGGTAGGTGTGACTGGAGCCCACTTCCTCCTCTGCACAGGTGGAATACCAGAGGAATAGAATGAACAGCCAATGGAATTCCAGCTTATATGAAGGTCAGAGGCCAAAAACTGTAGAGGACATTGAAAAACAGATTATAAAGAGATTGTGTTGGAATGGTAAGGTCCCTGGGAGCAGCTCAGGGAACAGGGCTGCTGCAGCCCAGGCCCAGCATCTGCCACAGGACTCTTGGACAAGAGCCAAATCAATATCTCCCTCCCCTGCCAAACAGGGAGGTTAGAGCAGCACCAGGATGGACCTGCATGCTTGAAGTCACTGTGAGGAATAAAGACAAAGTGGGAGACACACAGGGGCAGTGTTCAACCACTGGGACTATGGATGCTGGCTAGATCATTACTAGAGAAATTGGGGAGCCGGGAAACACCTGGAGAAGGGAGAAGAGTTGGGCCATGATGGACCCTGACCTGGATAGTCACTGGTCTAGTTGGAAAGCCAGGCTGTGTGAGAAGCCTGGTGCTTATTGAGAGTGGCAGGCTTAAACAGGAGCATTTCATTTTTAAAAAGGCTCTCAGTCACTGTTTGGGACACTCTCACACAGCGGCCACCACCCACCCCCCTCCTCAAGCAGCCTCCTTCGTTGTGCCTGAGGCACTGCTGAGGCCAGCCTTCTCAAGACTGCATGGCTCCTCTCTAAGAGGAAGGAGGAGGCACCCCACAGAGGAGAGCAGCAGGGCTCAGAGTTAGCAGTCCCCAGAGAGACTTAACTCAGTGGGGGAGCTGAACTACCATGAAGAGACTTTGAGAGTACTCAGCACCTAGGACAGCAAAGAGAGAGTAGGTGGTGTGTGAGTTGTCCCAATTAGTGCACCTAAAGGATGGCACAACTGGTAGATTAAAGGTGCTGGCCTGGGGCAGATGGAAACTGAGGGCCTTGGGCTGGAGACAAGGCAACTATGAATATTGCCACCCAGACCTGGCCCCCATCCTAACAAAACCCTAGGAAGGGAGAAAAGTAGAGCCCAACCCTCCTCAGCCTGCGGCATCCAGGAAGACTAGCAGAACTTGATTGGTGGGTTTAAAGTCAGCAGGGGACTTTAAAGGAGGTAAAAGACCTGTACTCAGAAAACTACACAACACAGAAGAAAGAAAATAAGGAAGACACAAACAAATGGAAGCTTGTACCATGTTCACGGATTGGAAGAATTAACATCACAAAAATGTCCATACTACCCAAAACAATTTATAGATTCAATGCATCCCTATTAAACTACCAATGGTGTATTTCACAGATATAGAACAAACATTTCAAAAATTTATATGGAACCATAAACAACTCCAAATAGCTGCAGGAATTTTTAGAAAGAAGAATAAAGTAGGATGGATCACAATACCTGATATCAAACTATATTATAAGGCCACTATAATCAGAACAGCCTGGTACTGGCATAAGAACTGATGCATAGACCAATGGAAGAGAATAGAGAGCCCAGAAATAAATCCATGTCTCTATGGTCAATTAATTTTTGGCAAAGAGGGCAGAAGCATAAAATGGAGTAGCTTCTTCAAGAAATGTTGTTGGGACATCTGGACTGCTACATGCAAAAAAAAAGAATGAAACTCAATCATCAACTTATACCATACAGAAAAATAAATTCATGGTGGATAAAAAACTTAAATATAAGTTGTGACACCATAAACATCCTCGAAGAGAACATAGGCAGGAAAATATCAGATATTCCATGAAACAATATTTTCACCAATATGTTCCCTAGAGCAAGGTACATAAAGTAAAGAATAAAAAAATGGGATCTCATTAAAATAAAAAGCTTCTGCATGGCCAAAGAAAACAGTATTAAAATGAAAAGAGAACCAACTATATGGGAAAACATATTTGCCAATGATACCTCAGACAAGGGTTTGATCTCCAAAATACATAAAGAACTTAACACTACTCTACTCCAGGAAGACAAACAACCCAGTTAAAAATTGGGCAAAGGAGTTGAATAGACACTTCTCCAAGGAGGTCATACAGAGGGCCCATATGAAAAGATGCTCAGCATCATTAGCCATCAGAAAGATGCAAATTAAAACCACAATGAGATACCACCTCACACCCAACAGAATGGCCATCAAAAACAAGTCAACAAACAAGTACTGACAAGGTTGTGGAGAAAAGCAAACCCTAGTGCAACTGTTGGTGGGATTGCAGACTGGTGCAGCCACTGCGGAAAACAGTATGGAATTTCCTCAGAAAATTAAAAATGGAACTGCCTTTTGGCCTGGCAATTCCACTGCTGGGATCATACCCTAAGAACCCTGAAACACCAATCCAAAAAAACCTATGTACCCCAATGTTCATAGCAGCACAATTTACAATAGACAAGAGCTGGAAGCAACCTAAGTGCCCATCAGTAAATGAGTGGATCAAAAAACTATGGTACATTTACACAATGGAATATTACACAGCAGAGAGAAAGAAGGAGCTCCTACCCTTCATGACAGCATGGATAGAACTGGAGAGCATTGTGCTAAGTGAAATAAGCCAGGTGGTGAAAGACAAATACCATATGATCTCACCTATAAGTGGAACCTGATGAACAAAACAAACAAGCAGGCAAAATATAACCAGAGACATTGAAATTAAGAACAAACTGACAGTAACCAGAGGGGAGGTAGGAGGGGATGATAGGGGAAAAGTGGGAAGGGTTTTCAGGAACAAGTATAAAGGACACATGGACAAAACAAATGGGGGGTGGGATCAGGGGTGGGAAGTGGGGATGACTGGGGTGGGGGAGAGTGGTGGGGGGAAAATGGAGATTGCTGTATTTGAATAACAATAAAAAATAAATAAAAAATTTTAGAAAACGACAACAGCCATCACAACAATTGGCATCCAGTGTGAATGATTCAAAATTATACTTATTTTCTGTCATATTGGCAAAAAACGTAATCTATTTTTGGTGTGCTGGCAAAAAAGTAATATATTTTTGGTGTGCGCAGAATTTTAGTAATTAGTTTATATGCGCCATGAGATAAAAATGGTTGAAAACTGCTGTATTTCCAGATAGTTTTATGAATATCTGGTAACTTTGTTGAAGCCACCTACTAATGCTTCAGCACTGGTTCTGCTACAATGCTGACCTTGTACTCAGTGGAACAGGAGGTTAAAGGGGAAGGGAGGGATCCTGAAGAAAATGGAATAAGTGACAAAATGAAAGAAAATCATCACAGGAGAAAGCAACAGATGGAAGAGCAAAATGAGAAAAGGAGAGTGGCAGGAAGATTGAAAAAAGAAAGAGGGTCATCTTAGTAAACTCTGCGACTTTATTGAAAAGAAAGGCTAAAAAATAGAAAAACCAGAATTTGCTAAACCATTAACAGAATAGATACAAAAACACTAAACAAAGGGCTGTAGAAAGGGAACAGGAAATCTGCCACCAGCTGGTCCCTTATCTCTGCCGCAGGCACATTCGGTACCTTCCTGGCCAGGACTGGCCGCTGTTGCAAGTGGATCTTACACTTCTCTGCAAACAAACTGTAGCTGACAGAATTTTTTAAAATTAATTAATTTATTTATTTATTTTTTTTTTTTTTCAAAAAACTATGGTACATTTACACAATGGAATTCTATGCAGCTGAAAGAAAGGAGGAGCTCATACCCTTTGCAACAGCATGGATGGAGCTGGAAAGCATTATGCTAAGCGAAATAAGCCAGGCAGTGAAAGACAAATACCATATGATCTCGCCTTTAACAGGAACCTAAACAACAAAACAAAGAAACAAGTAAAATATAACAAAAGACACTGAAAAGGGAATAAAGGATGGAAGCTGACAGAATTTTAAATGCTTGCATTCAATCAGTGTGTGTTATCAGAGCCTAGTCTCCTCCAGGCTGTCTCTAGAAACTCAGGAATTTCTCTCGCAATCAGAAGAAGCAAGAGTCTCACAAATGGCAGACGTATGCAGAAATAATAGTGAAGAACCTTAAGGAAGGGTAGAATGATGCTAGGTGCAGGCCAGCCTCTACTTTAGGAACAGCTGTCTTGGTACCCTATAAAAGTAGTCTCCTCAAACTTTAATGTGCAGGGAGTCACTTTGGGGATCTGGTTCTAAGGCAGATGCTGGTTCAGAAGGGTTAGGATGAACCTGAAATTGTCCATTCTCATAAGCTCCAAGTGATGCCAATGGTGATGGTCCTCAAATGACACAGGGGGAAGCAAGTTATAGAGCACTCTGGTGAACCCTGAGTCAGGGAGAGAGAGAGAATATGAATGGGACCAGCCAGGTGGCTTAGTTGGTTGGAGTATCAGCCTGTACACCAGAAGGTTGCAGGTTCGATCCCTAGTCAGGGCACATACCTAGGTAGTGGGTCCCATCCCTGGTCAGGGCACATATAGGATGCAACCAATCAACATTTTTCTCTCACACTGATGTTTCTTTTTCTCTTTTCCTCTCTCTCTAAAATCAATAAACATATCCTTGGGTGGGGATTGAAAAAAGAAAGGAGAAAAGAAAAGGCAAAACCAGAAGCACATTCAGAGAAAAGACAGGAAGCAATACATGTTTTGTTTTGTTTTTTATCCATTTATTGCTAGGTTTTTTCCAGTTCCCAAGAATTCAGAGTTACTGCAGTTTCCCGTTAAGACTCTCAGGCAGATGAAATCCTCTACCCATGAATGTGGACACAAAGCGATACCAGTTATTAAGCCCAGCAAAGGTAGTGTGATGAGGGGGGAAGCATTCTAACACACCCAGTATTTGCACCCTCCAACTTTTCCTACCTTGTTCTCAGCTTATCTTTTTTCCACCAAGAAAATAATAATTGTCTCTGAATCATGCCTACCTGAATGTCAAACATATGTTGGAAACTTGGATAATTGAAGCAGAAATATTGAAAAAGTGCTAAAAACCAGACTTCAGGATTGAAGTTAGTGATTTGACTCTGATTTGTTTTCCCGTTGTAATGATACTCCTGAAATAGAAGCTTCCTCAGTGTCCTGTGTGTTTGTATATGAGACAGAAGGTGTGACAAATGAGTGCATGTATCCACTCTACAAACCAGAGAAGACCAAGGAGGAGCTGTGGTCTGGCCTCACAAGAGGAGTTTGAATTCATTGTGCAGTCCCAATTGGAGTGCTGTCATATTTATTTCCTTTTACAGAAACTGCAGTTTGCGTGATGCAGTGTGGGTGTCCTCAGAGGTAGCTAGCTAAGTAAGTTTGCATACTTCCTGATTGACAGAACACTCCTGCCAGTGCCTCAGGCCAGGGTGGTTAAGTGTCGGTGGGAGGAGTAACTAAGTTTCACTTCCTTGTGGGTTGGGGACTTACAGCTGGCTTCTCTTTGAGTAGAGTGTGAGGAGCAGCAGAACCCATTGCTTCTTCCCTCAGCACCTGCAGGGGCTTCACAGACGTGAGGAGCTCGAATGGGCAGAGCAGAGTCTCTAGAAGGGAAGATGAGCACCCAGGATCCTTCAGATCTGTGGAGCAGATCCGATGGAGAAGCTGAGCTGCTGCAGGACTTGGGGTAAGAGAGCAGATCCAGTTTTCAAAGCGCTTCTTGAGTGAGCATTAACCCCCCGTTCCCTAACGCTCACTTTGATTAATGGTTATCTTTAGCATTCTGCCACCCCCATTTTCCATCCCTTCCACTTGACTCATTTGTGTCTGTTAGGTGTCTTCCTGCTTGGAGCTAACTGCATTGTAAAAGTGCATATTATTTTCCCAGATGTGAAAGCAGGTAGATGCAGACTATGGGACAAAATTCAAATGCTAGACAGACTCTGAGAGTAGGGACAGAATTGAAATGTGTAAGTTGATGTTGCTGGGTTTCCTTCATATTGATCTGGTTTATAAATAAATGCTGTTAAAATTTTTTAGCTCTACTAAGCTGTTGCCGGTAAGATAAACAGAAAGCCTACCCTACTGTACAGGAGAGGGACTTTTTCTAAAGAGAAAGGAGGAAGTGTCTGCAGCAGTGTCCATATGCCTTTCTTTTTCCTGACACTGGTTTTGTGAGCTCATTTATGTAGGCACGTCTGCAGGGGCAACTTTGAGCCCCTTAAATATTAGCAAGTCAGAAAGAGGATACAGTTTCTGCCTCAAACAGGTAATGAGTTTGAGTAGGCAGAGTCATCATAGTCCTGTCTTTAAGAACCGACCAGATGAGACAACTCATTAGGATATTTAATCAGAGAAACAAATATTACATAAGAGGAATAGGGGATTTCCTAGAGACACTGAAGCTTTACCCTAAAGTACCAAGAACAGACTGGTGAGGCTGGTTTTGACACCTGTGCTTCACGAGAGGTGAGGCCTACACCCTCTGTCCTAGTAAACAGTTCAAATCTTCACAACAACCCAACAGCATAGGAACTGTTATCATCTCCATCTTACAAAGGAAGAAAATGAGCACCAAAAGTGTTGAATAACTCATCTATGTCATGCATCAATTAAATGGCAGAGCTGGGATTCCAATCTGCCAAAGCCTGTTCTTAACCAGAGAAACTCTGAAGCAGGGATGAAATCTCTCTGCACTAATGTGGCAGGGATTGTGTCTTTTGTGTTGTATTAGTGTCAAAATTCTCAATAAGGCCTATCTTTGGATTTTAAATTTGAGGTCTCAGAATCAAACTCTACGTTCAGAAGGTAAATCAGATGTAACAGCTAGAATTTTCTATAAAATAAACTCTTCCTATTGGAAATTCAGAGTTCCAGGATATCACTAACCTCCTGGATTTCCCCAAAGAGAAAAGGTAAAATGCTCCTGAGCACCCAAATCGGGTGTCACAAATCTGGGCACTAGAGCTGGACGCTTGGGCTCTCAGAGCCTTATTAAATTGTTAAACTATAATTCTTCAGTACATGCTTCCTTATCTATATTCCCACCCACGATATGTAGGAAGCCTCCAAAGAGAAAAGAGCCAAAGGAGATATTCCACTCTGGCCCTTTGATTTAACAATCCTGGAGCCCAGACTCTGTGTTAGAGTACTTTGGCACTCACTTAGATGACAAGGTGAGCTGTACGATGTCCCTTCTCCCCACCATAACGCCCATGGCAGGAAGCAATGGCAGGTGAAACCCACAAAGAAACAAATCTGTGTCTTCTCTCCAGTGCAAAGAATAGACATTCAATACAATCCAGAAACACCCCAAAATGTGCATTTATGTCCAGACTTCTCTATTTCAGAAAAACTGGTAATTTATTAAGCACCTGAGGATGGTTTCTGTAACAACAAGCAAGCTACAATTATCTGGAGAGATTGCTCCACACTGTGGTTCTAAACCTTGGTGGCACACTGGAATCACCCTAGAAGTTTTAACAAAACTTCCACCCAGGCCACAGACCAGACTAATGACATCAGTGTTGTGGGCGTGTTTTCTTATTAAACTTTCCAAGTGATTCCAGGGTGACACCATGATTGAGAATCACTGCATAGAATATAAGCCCATCAGAAGTGCTGAGTAATGTGGCTTCACCTTTCATTTATAGGCTATGTACCTGAATCTTAAAGCCATTAATACATGCCAACATTTTTTTTGTTAATTTGGGGGCATTTTGTTGAATAATTTTATTGAGGTATATTTTAGAGATTGTAAAACTCACTCATTTCAAGAGTATACAACTCAATAATTTTTAGTGACTTTAAAGAGTGGTACAACCATCACCATAATTCAATTTTAGAACATTTTCACCCCCCCCATAAGACTCAAAAGATCATGGTTGATTTAAATATACTCAATAGTGTGCTGATAAGCCACATAGATAAGGGGTAGCCCTGACATTCCAGAGTCTGCCTATCTCCCTGGTATAAATGCTTATACCTTGGTCAATACCAAACCACCAAGGATTTCACAACCAGCTTCCAAAATTCCTGAAAATGTACTAATTGACTTGAGCCAGTACTTGTCTCTCCCAGACATCACTGATATACCTTTTATAGGTAATAATTTCTGAGAAAACTTGAAAATAACTCGTTGCCTCTGGCAGAATTCTGAATATAAAAGGATTTTTTTCCCAACCATTAAGACACTGATTAGGTATGACCTATACCAAAACTTCTGGTTAATTTAGATTTTAAAAGCTCCATAAAAGCACAAAATGGCTTAGAGTACTTGATAGATTAAAATAGCTAGTTTTAAAATCATCTTTAATAGGTTGTTTGATTAAGTAGATAGATATTTACATTTGTATTTCTGATCCATATAGACATCATGTGATGATTAAATTATGCAGATTATGTCTTTGTTCTCTGGTCCCTGTTTTTCTTCAGACTCAGGAATATGGAAGCTCTGTAAATTAAACCCTGCACTACAGCAAATCCATCATTTGCCTGCCTAGGACACACATGACTTGCTCAGAGCACAGGCTCATTCCTTCTACAGTACTTAAATCAAGTAACTCAGATGGATTTCTGCCTCATTTACAGTGTCAGTCATTTACAGTGTCAGTCAAAAACTGTCTCTAAGGACAATTACACTTGTTCTTTCATCTTAGAGGTGTTAATGTGTTTTATTTCCTCTTGCAAGAGAAAATAAAACAATCTGTGGTTGTCACTCAGCCTCACTGGTACCTTGGCGCTATGGGATTGGGGGAGGACTGGGCAGTGGCAGGAGAAGGGGCAAGAGGATAGAGAATGGCCCTTGAGAAGCAAGAGGTGAGCTGGGAATGGTCAGGCTGTAGGCTGCTTTCAAAATGAAGCTGTGGGGAAATGAAACAAGTAATGAATATTAGAGTCATCACCTAAGTAACAAACTGGTGTAGAATTGCTAGTCAGTTAATATTGTAAAATTCCAGAAATTCTTTGACTGCCACAAAGTTTCCTATGAGATAATGTAGGAACAGTATAGTTATATAGTTTATAAGGGAGTAAGCCTTTATAAACTATGTAACTACAGACACAAAAAGGATACTTAGAAATACAAATATTTTAGGATATTTTTTAATTAGACATTCAGATTATCTAGTCAGATATTCCCTCAGGTGATAAATATAATAACTATCCCCTTTTTTCATATAATTTCCCAAATCTTAACGTTTATAAGAAGTGTCAGTGTTTGGCTGACCAGTGTCAAGAAACTAGACTCTAAGCTCTGGATACTTAAGTAAATAAGTCAAAATACCTCTCATTTCTCTACCCCTTATCCTTCACATATAAGGGAATGTTAGAAGAGATCAGGGATCAGTAAATTTTTTTAATAAAGAGCCAGGTAAGAAATACTTTGGGCTTTGAAGGCCTTATGATCTCTGCCAGAATGTCTCACATCTGCCACTGTGGAGAGAGCACAGCCAGGATAACAGGAGGAGTGACCATGATGGTGTTCAAACAGAAGGCTACTTTTGGACACTGAAATGAAAATTTTATATAATTTTCATGAGTCATAAAATCTTCTCTTTTTTCCCCTCCCAACCATTTAAAAACATAAAACCATTCTTGGCTTTCAGTCCATACTAAAACACATGCTCTGGCAGGAACTGGCCCTTGGACAATGCTTTGCCAGCCCAAGGAATAAATAACACAAATGAGTTTTTATTATGAGGCAGACATTTTGCACACACCAGCTCCAGTCTTTAATAGGTACTGATATTCCAACTTTACATGCAAAGAAACCCATTAGCAGAAAAATCAGGCTGCCCTAATCCAGCGAATCTGGGTCCCCAGCCCATGTGTAGTCCACCAAACCAGGATGCTCTCATGTCTTGATAGTTATTCTTCACTGAGCCCCTACTCCTTGCCTGCACCATGCCATTCACATTCATTGTGTCATTTAGCTTTCACAGTAACACTTTCAATAATACTCAGTTCATAGATGCACAAGGTGACATCAAATAAGTTCAGTGAACTGTCCAGGTCACTGACCTCCTAAGTGGGGCTGCTGAGTGACATGCTTGGAGATTACCCCAAAGTTGATGCTCTTTCTACTGATCCAAAAAAGTGTATGTTCTAATTGTGGCAGTCAGTACTTACTGGATGCTCGCTATGTGCCAGGCACTATTTTAAGCCCTTTGCCTGCATGACTTTTAAATTCACACATCACTGTACATAGATACTATCACTAATGTCATTCCCATTCACAGATGACAAAAGTGAAGGACAGAGCTTTGATCACATGTCAAGTTTATATGCTCAGAAGCCTTCAAATCCAGTTTTGCTCCAGAGTCCATGTGCCTGTCCACCAGTGCAACTTCCTAATCTCCATCAAACTTCTTTCTTCTTATAAAGCACTATACAAGAGAAATAAAAAAGTTCTGTGATTACTACAACCAATACATTTATTACTAAAAGACATCAATTATTCTTCTACATGATTCACATTATACATATACACAAGCATGACAAAACCAAGTTAATATCCTAATTAATAAAAACTTTATTGAATGTTGTATAGACTTCATTTTGAGGTCTAGACAAATTGACAAGACTAAGAAGAAGAATAGAAAATTCAAAGCTTTATAGAAACCTGTTTACAAATCTGTAATACCAAATAGAGCAATAACATTTGTTCCTCTTCTGTGCACAATTCTGTAATCTTGGAGTCTAAAAACGGAAGGTGAGTCTCTTACAGCGGTAGGAGAATATGTAACTATTGTACAGTTTGCTCTCTCTTTGAGTCAAGTGAATTTCCTCTTCTGTTGTTGTGTTTTCTGTTCCTCTATGGCTGATGTTGTCTTTCTTCTACTTACATGTGGAAAGCTGTCCACCCAGGTTCTCCACATTGAGTGGAGTCACTTTGCTTCATTCATTCACTTTTACGTTCATTCATAGATCCATCTGTTGTTGAAATTAAGAAAAATATGGCTGTCCCCTCTAGGAGTTTACAGTATAGAGGACAGCAAAGGCACATGTGCAAAGAGTTAGAGGATGCAGGGTGAGAGGACTGAGGGCCATAACAGTGTCTGCATAAAGCATAGCTCATATGGCAGGAAGGAAGGAGATCACTGGAGAGGATGGCCTTGGAACTGATAGGATTTTTGTCAGCTGAAGTCAGAAAAAGAAGACATTTGCTGAACAGAAAATGGCATGAGTAAAGTGGTGAAAGTGGCTAAAGATGTGACTATTCAGAAAATAAAAAGAGCCCACATGGACTCCACCTTCCCAGTCTCCGGCATCCAGCAGTGTCAGCAGTCAGTCTGGTTCTGGTCTTTACCCCTCAGAGTTCCTTCCTTCAGCCACATTCTATGAGAAAGCTTCCACCTGGCTTTCTTCTTTTGGTTTTCTAGTGTCTTTATCATACCCTTCACTATAAAAAAATTTATTGATTTGAGAGAGAGAAAAGGAAGAGACAAACATCAATTTGCTGTTCAATGACAATGCAGTCTAAGGACAATTACACTGAAGCAACCTTTTAAAGGTACAGGCTGCAAGAGTACCCAGAGTAAGTGCAGAGTCAAGCTTGATTCTACTCAGAGATGAATCCTCCTGAGAGAACCTCTGGCTCTGGGTTTCTGTGCAGCCATTCTAGTCCTTCTCAAGTTCTTATTTTTTCTAGTCAGTCTTCAAGCTTTGGGTCCCAGTTCAAATCAAACATTCCCTGGCCCCAAGCACTGGGTGAGCAGCGATAATCTTACAGCCATTCCTGCACCATGCAGGCTGACCAGGGGACTGGACAGAAGGACCTCTGCTGGCACGAGATGCAATTTGCCACCCTCCCTCCAGTCTCTCCAAGTCTGACAACCTGGGTGTGTTTACCCACCTTTGAGTCAGGCCCCTGTGGGTCTCTCTTTATGTGTCTATGTCCTTCTTTCTGTTTGGCCTCTGCCCTGTCTTGTAGATTACTCTGAGTCATATTTGTGTTTGTCAGTCACTGTCCTGACAGTTTGTCAGTCAGTATGCTTCTGACTATCTATGGGAGCTGGGGTGCCTTTCTCTCTCTCCACGTCTTGGTCTGTATCTTTCTGTCTGTCTACAGCTCTTAACTTGTGGCTCTGACTCTTTGTGTCACTCTGTGTCTCTGAATCTCTGAGCCCCTGTCTTTGTCTCTGTGTTTTCATCTTTCAGAACTTCTTGCCTCATTCCTCAGACTCCTTCGAGAACAGGTTTATCCTGGTCTCCAACTCCCACAGAATTCTTGTCTTCCTTTCAGTCCTATTTCCCTTTAACTGAGCCTTGACTTCCACCAATACAACTTGGGGCCCTCCTTTAGTTCATTGTTTGACCAGATACTCACATGTCTACCTCTGTCATCACTCAGGTATGCTTTTTAAAGCCTGGGGCAACTGGTCTCACAATTTAGCTCTGCTGTTAGCACATGTGCATTTAGAATGGCAACATGGAAAACCACAGACAAGCTGGGTCCATCACAGAAACCTCCTTATTGGAAAGACTCTAGTGAGTTTTTTTTTTCCCCGCAGTCTCTCCTATGATCATACTTTGCCTGTCTGAGGCCTCATTAGAACTTTCGGAATCCTATGCAAAGCCTTTGCTTGATTCTCTGTACTTTGACAGGGCCCGTAGCTATGATCAATGGAAAGATAAGCCCAAATTTGTGAATATGGAAGTTAATGTTCATATATAGACAACACCATCTTGTCCTAGATATTTTGCAGCCTGACTATAATACAAATTGCAGCATGGATAGCTCTTGAACCAAGTAAGACATTTTCTTATCCTAAACCATGATTTATGATGGTATAGAGGTTAAATACTTTATTTTTCACAAAATCAAAGGACCTAGCACCAACCCAATAAACAAATGAACAGGAAGGAAATCAGCAACTAAGCAATCCCATGGAATAACTCAAGTGCTAAGGACATATTAACCCAAGTTAAGACTGCTCAGAGTGGGATTCCCTAATAGATTCACCTCATGGTCAATCTCTACTCTGTTCAGAAAGATTCTGAGGCCAAATATAGGCTTAGCAAGAAAGAAGACAGATTGATGAGCCTTATCTATGGCCTTAGAAACAGGAAGTAGCTCATATGCTATGCATTTGTCATCTTTGGTCTAGAGAGTTCACAAAGTGTGCCAGTTTCATTTGAAAGTGAGAATAATTTTGCAAATGAAGAAAAATTCTCTGGAGAACAGAGCTTTTGTTGACTCCAGGACCTTTCACCTGCTTTCACAATCAAGGGTTGAACCTATTGCTTTGGGTTGAAATGTAAGTTCTTACATTTCATCAAAATACATCAAAACGTATGTCTCATTACAATTCTAATGGGACAGAATGTAGGTTCTATGTTACTTCTCTTTTCCAGAAAAGAGAAAATATGCCATTAAATATACAAATAATCTGTAGATATGGGTTACTGAGGAATTTTATCACCAAGAAACACATAATCTAAATGGATGCATGGCCCATGTTTTAACGTGAAAGATGACTTTCTGTGCCTACTGTTCTTCTAGCTTCCCTTTGCATTCCTCCTCAGTGTAGACCTTCTGTTCCAGCTCACGATCTTCCTCCTCCATGGAGCTTTCCCTGATCATCCCAGCCTGCTGTGAAGTCCCCTTCTGTACTATCTGCTGTCCATTTCACTAAAATGGCAGCTATTTGTGATTTCCTGACAACACTGGCCTACGAATCCTTCTCATTCCCACCCCTACTCCACTGATACTGTAAAGCCACTTAGTATTGTGCTTTGACCTCTTTTTCTTCCTCTTCAGATGCCACAGTCTGTGAAGGCAAACCATCAGAGTTATAGAAATGAATTAAAATTTTTTAGGACCAAGAGTTTTTCACCTCTGTGATTTTCAAAGTATAAACTGCATATCAATCACATGAGGCTGTTGCTAGATAGAGATTATAACTCAGCAGATATAGGGGGTCTGATAGTGTGAGTTTCTAACAATCTCAGGGCACTAAGTAGCAAGGCTTTGTATTGTTTTCAAACACCAGGTGCAACCCATTAGTGTTCTTTAAGTCAGTTTAATGAATCATAATCAATATTTGTTAAAAGAAATAGAAGAGAAAAAATAGTAAGTAGCATATAAAATAGTGTTTTCTCCTATAAATTTTTTTGGCTTTTTGTGTATGTTTGTAATGTCTGTGTGTGTGTGTGTGTGTGTGTGTGTGTGTGTGTGTGTGTGTGTGTGTAAAGAGAGAGAGAGAGATACAAAATGTGTTTTATACCATAGGCCAATTCAAAAAGTTTGAAAGCCTCTGCTTTAAAGAATAGTGCAAAATGAGATATAAACTTCTCTCAGCAAAGTAAGGCAGCAAAACCCAATGGGATAAGAATTTATGGAGGCTCTAAAATGCTGGGACCATTCCCCAGAAGGTTCTAGCATGAAGGGTCACTGGAAAGAAAGAAGAGGCTGAATATGGGAACCAGTTTTCTGGATCTAGGTTGTCTTTTTTCTCTGTGGTTGGGCTTATTTCCTGTACCTTGCTGAGAGGCAGCTATGAAAATTCTTTAGTGGGTGGGTGTTTCCTAATTTGTTACCTTATCACGGAAGGGATAATACCACTGTTTCCTTCAAGGTCAACAGCTGGTTTTGATAATCTCAAAAACCCAGTACAAATATTCTTTTAAAGCTTGAGAAGCCTCTGCTCTGTTGCCTCTATTAGCCTTGAGACACAATAATGGCAACATGTGGGCCTGAGGGAAAAGCAGACTGACATTGCTCTGCATGCATTGTTATGAACACTAGTTCCTTGTGCTCTTTCATTTTTTCAGGGAAAATGAAACCAAAAATTGTTTTAAGTTTTAGGAAAACAACCTTTATTCCTAACTATTCCCAGCACCTAGCACAATGCCTGGCATATTCATAACATATGGTATAATTAGTAAATCTTGTGTTCTGTTCTCTTCTACAAAAGTTAAGGAAGCATATAAAAAGTTTACAAAAGAAGACTTCCAACATATGAAAATAAGAGGGTTTTCTTGCTAGGCATTATTATTAGTCACCTTGACAGATGAGAGGAAACTGAGGTTGCTACTTGAGAGGGGTCACAGTGATAATAAGTCACTGGCGTGGATAGACTAGCTGGGGAAATGACTGGCAACAAACTCATTGTCTCTTCTCCCCAAAATTCTCACTGCCACTGCATGGATGTTCCAGATGTAAGTGGCTGCCTATTACCATTCCTTTTCACTTCGCATTTTCCAGAAGTAAAAAGATTTCTTCTTGCACTTAACTTCTAAAGATGTCACCCTTCAAATGTAGCTGGAGGAGGCCTGACAGAGCAGCAGAGAAAAATGACCTACTTTGGAGATTTAATCAATAGTACGTTAAGTGTGAATCAGCAGCATGATGCAATTGTCAAGAAACTAATGCAATCTTGGGTTTCCATAACACAGACAGCAGCTAGAATAAGGGAGACTTGTGAGGCTTTGTTTGCATGTCAGACCTTAGCGTTAAGTTGATTATAACAATTTGGAAAGTAGTCAAAGGAGGTAAGTTTCTGGGTAGTAAGGTCCCTGGGTGCTAAAGGGACTGAGAGACTGTCATAAAAGGAGAAGTTGAAGGTGATGGAAAGGGAAAAGTATACATTCTAAATGCTTTAAAGTACAATGTCCAACACAAATAATGCCATTTTTATTACAAAAATTTTATTACAAAATCGTAAGCATGAAATTCTGTAACAAAACATTATCACACTCAAGCACACCGTATGATACTTCAGATGAAATTTTCAAATTAAAACTATAAATTATTACACCCATTTTATTACTCTACGAACCACATTCAAGCAGGAGTTCCTTCTGCCAGACCCCATATTTGTTTAAGTTGTCTTTTTTTTTTTAAGTTTAACACCAAAAAGTAGCTCTTGGACCATCTGTTGAAAGCAGGAAGTATCAATTCCTGGAAATAATCATGGAAATACTGAAGTATGGAATGAGCTTACTTATGAAATAGTGAGTTTCCCTTCATTAGTAATATGTAGGCAAAGGTTGGATGATGGTCATGTTAGAGTTTAGATTTTATTCACACATTATACAAAATTTTAAAAAATTTTAATCAATCTGATGGTTGCAACAGGAGATTTTACATGACTTTTATTTATTAGGGTAAACATTTTAATTGTTTAATTTAAAAATAAAAGTCCTATATGACTTTTATAATCACCAGAGATGAGTTTACTGTGAAGACAATGAAGTTGAAGCCTCAGGGCCCCTCCTTGGTGCAGACCCTGGCTGTGTAGTTAATAAACATTTTCACCTCAAAGAATATTTAATATTAGTCCCTGTACATAACATTTCAAATGCCCTGGAATCTTACAGCTCATATTTGAGAGAAATTTAATAGAAGTTCCCAAATTTGCGAGCAATCTTAAAAACTTTACTACCAATAAAGCTGAAAATAACTTTTCTACACTATCAACAATTTTAAAAATTATTCTAAGTGAGAGACTGAATTAGTGTTCCAGTCTCTCTCTAAAAAATTAGATTTTAAAATTGTTACTATATGAAGGAATAATCAATGATAATACAGCCAAAAAAAGGGGGGAGAAGCATGGACATAAGTTAAACAATAAATAAAAATTAGTTATTTTTCTCATATTTGTGATGTTTGTGATATTCATCAGCTTTTTTAATTTGAGTTTTTTGTGATTTCTCATTCTAAATATTTTCTTATTTTTTGTAATTTTGTATTAAATACCTTAATGAGACATCCAAATTTTACAAGCTTAAGTTTCTTAAAATCTGACTCTTCCCTCTAAAAATCATAACAATGAAATAAAAGAAAATCTTTTAAACACAATTCTAATTGCCGGAAATTTAGGTCCATGCAATTAGGACTCCATGTAATGAACTATTGGATGTGCATTTTAAGCCATAGAAGCTCTATCAATAAAGCCTGTGTAACAGTGGCCAAGCACCTGTAGGTATCCAGTGCCAAGCACAACGCAGCATCAGTCTCCTCCCAGCTTCATCTCACCACTTGTGACCACTGCCCTTTGACACTCACCCTGAATCAGACACACCACCATGCAGTGCTCTGCTCCTGTGCACAGCTAGCATTCTTTGCCTCTAGGCCTTGGCTCTGGTTATTCCCTTCCACCCCCATCCCACTCTCCATCCAAGTGCTGGGCCAATTCCAACATTTAATGAACAGTAGATGAATAAATTAAAAATAAAACAAATTATTAACAGGGTTATCTTTGGAAGTTGGATTATGGAAAAAAATAACTCTTTTATTTTCAAACTTTAGTTACCCAATAAATATATGAATCTATTTTTTATTAGAACAAGCTATATTAGGAAAATTTGATCAAGCTAAAGTCTCCTTTAACAACACCCTCAATCTGGTTCCTTTCATTAAGAAAACCATACTTATGACTTTGGTGTATACTTTTATTTTATGCACTTGCCTGTCATTGTATGTACAGATATAAGTGTTGAATAGTTTAGGAAGAGAAGGGTGATTTTATACAACTAGTGGTATCATTCTGTCCCTACCTCTAATCCCTCTAACTTAACACTATGTTTTGAGAGCTATCAACTTATAATGTGTGTGTGTGTGTGTGTGTGTGTGTGTGTGTACAACATGCCCAGTGTTTCTCAGTGCGGGGGTGGGTAACTGGTGTTCTGAGCAGGAAAATTCTTGGTTGCTCAGAACTCATCATTCTTTGTTAAGATGTGAAGCATTCCTAGCAGCCCACCTCACAAAGTGCTGACAGCACCCAATCCCCTGCCCTCATCATTTGAGAACCAAAAATGCACTCACATATTTTCAAACACTTTTGGTTAACTTTTTACATAATCTCATCCATGAGCAATCAACCTTGTCATCTCGCTATTACTGGGTGTTTACAATGGCTCCACATGTTTACTCTCACAAACATGTCTGCAACAAACACCTGTGTTCATCTTTCCTCTGCTCACGTATGAATTCTGCTAGGCAGACACGAGAAGTGGAGTCGCCGGTCACCTGTGCACGTCCTGTTACACCGGATATGCTGAATTCCCCTCCAGTTTTTACCCCTCCCAACCATGGACAATAATATCCATCATCCCCAAATTCTCTAATAGTTGATAATATCTAACTCTTCAATTTTAGTCAACCTAATTGATAAAGAAAATGGCACATTTTTGTTTTAATGTGCATTTCTCTGTTTAATACTGAGACTTCATTTAAAACACATAATTCCTCTTCTGTGAAAAACTTTCACTTTCTCTTCTGTGTGCATATATTTTAATTTTTACTACATAAACTTTATAATCAAAAAATCATACACACTAAAAAATAACTTCCATGTCCTTGAAGGCTTACTTTGACATTGGCTCATTTAGGGAATGGTCTTGGCTTTTCTTCCCGAAACCTCTGTTGGGTGCTTCACTCTGTAGTATACAGTGTGCAGAGTGTCTCATCCTTCTGACTGGATTAATGGTTTCTTGCAGCCCAGACTTGGGCTTTTCCATTTTTGTCCTTTTGACCTGCCCAGTACAGTGCCTTGCACAACGCTTTGCACAGATTTAAAGCTTAATAAATAAAGACTTATGAAGTTGAATGATACAAGGTAGAGAAGATGGATTGTGAGGAAACCACCAACTTCAATTTTTAAATTGGTAGGAAACTACCCATTTTTAACCTTTAGATTTTCATGGACACAGGTGGATATACTTCTATAAAAGATATGTAATATTATTTGGGTGTATAGTCACTTCCCTGGAAGATATGCTCATCCTCAGTTTCTGGAAAAGAATTACTTAAGTAAAAGATGAGGTTCAGGCATTTATGGAAGAGCTGTTTAGGGAATGAGGATCTTCATTGCCTCATAGTCATTATGAAGTGTGTGTAAGTGGCTGCCTGGTAGGCTCTGTCTCAGGTTCGCCCAGGCTCAGGACTTGATAAAATACAAGAGACATCAAAATTGACTCAACAAGCTGCTACCCAGAAAATAATATTCACTGAGATGTCCCAAATTGGAGCACAGTGTGATTCTTCTTGCTTTATACTCAAGTAATTTTTAGTATTTATCTACTGTATTTATGACATATAACTATTATTAAAAGATTACCATACAAATTTTCTTAGAAAAAAAAACTGCCATCAGGCTGTAATTATCAGAGGAAATTTGTAAATACTTTAAAAACAGACTTCAGATCTCATTGAAAAGAATCCAAATGAATGACCAAATCCTTTACATTTTAGAACTTTGTTGATCAAATTTTGTTGTTTCAAATATGTGATCTACTGGCTCAAATTAAATTTTATTTTGAAATGTTCATCCAAAATTTAGTTATTGGCACAAAGAATTTAAGAACTTGTGACCTTGTGGAGATGTTAGCTATCAAAGGAATTAGAATTTTGGTTGTAGCCAAAACTGAAATATTTTTATAGTTTCAGTTTTAATTCCTCCAACTGTCTTTTTTTTTAATTGAAATATAATTGACATACAACATTATATTAGCTTTAGGTTCCAGTTGTCCTTTGAAAGTATTTTGTAGTGAGAAGATGTGAAATTGTCTGTGAATCAGTCCCATGAACGAGGCTTTTTTGTGGGTAAATAACTAAATGGGTTTTTTAATAAAATGTTTTTCCTTGTAATTGTTTTCAGCTAGCAAATACATTTCTAGTACAGGGTGGAGACATCTCTGCCCCAAAGAGGAAATAAGCTAAAAAAACACATATTTAGCAAATAGCTTGGAGGCCTATGCAGAATCTTCCTTCCACAGAGGTCTTACGTTTAGTTTTTCTTATCAGGCGAAAATTTCAGACCATGGGGATGTCACAGTGGACACTAGTGTGGCTCATGACAGCAGGCTCCCTCGTGCCCAGAGTTAGGCTCTTCTAAATTCTTGTACACTATACACACCTCGCTAACCGTACTTCCTTTATTGACGTTATTTGTATAACTGCCCATGTTCCCTTCCCCCACACTGCCCTGGACTATGGGTCCCTTTCAGTAGCAATAGTCCCTGGTACCTAGCTTTCTGTTATCTGAAATAAATTAAAAGTAATACAAAACTATATTTGAGCAACAAGAAAATCACACCACAGAGGATACATCCATCATAAGTTATGGTTTTGTGGATCTCAGTGACTTCATTCTAACAACTGATGGGTACTAAGTTTTGCTGTTTGCCAGAGCTGTTTTGACCATTTCATGTGTGTTAATGTGAGCAGTACTCAGAGCAGACCCATGAGGGCTATTATGAAGTCATTTTAGAGGTGAGAAAGCTGAGGCTCAGATTGGTTTTGTAGCTTGTAAAGCTACTAAGTTATCACCTGGATAGGGATTCAAGCAAACCAACTCCAGAAGCCACAGTCTTAATCACCACCATGGACTGCTTCTACCAAGTCTTTTTTTTTTTTTAGGTAGAATGTTTTTTATTCAGGAACTGCCCCCCGCAAAACAAAAAATTTTCCAACCACACACAGGAGGAGGTGTCTGTCGGTCCAGCCCTGGTCCCTAGCCCATGTGGTTTTGGCAGCAACAAAGGGTGTAGGGTAGTGGCCCCATAAATAAAAATGGGAACCAGAGGGGCGCAAAAGCAGTGAGGAGTGGTGGGGGGAAGGGAAAGGCCAGGTCAGTACTGGAAACATCGCAAGTGGCAGGTTCCCAAATCTTTAAGGGAACAAGAGCAAGGTGCAGAAGAGTATGCCTGGAATGCTCTGTTTCCATGGAATTAGAAGAGGGGACATATCTGAATGTCTCTAGATCAACAATTTTCAATGTTTTTCATCTCGTGGCACACATGGACTAATTATTAAAATTCTGTGGCACACCCAAAAAATATGTTTACCCATCTGACAAAAAATAGGTATAAGTTTTTAATAATAGTAATTACCTACTCTTTTTGCTCCAAAGTGACTTTTTAAAAATCAGTGCTTATACTTGTACAATAAAGATTTCTGGTACCAAGAATCAACCAATCAGACACAACCATACTATGCAACATGACCAATAAGATGCAACTCCTATATATTTATGGTTCAAGTCAAGACATTCACACCAGTTGGCTATTGTTGTGTTGGCTATTGTCATTTTTCTATTTGATGATCTAAAGAAAAAGAGGTCAGTGCCCCTGAGTAAGTAGTCAGGGATTGCATGTTTTAAAAACTCTTGTGGCTCACCAGTGTGCCTCTTGCAGCACACTGGTTGAAAAAGCACTGCTGTGGATGTATAGGACATCTTCTCTTAGAAGGAAACCCGAGAAAATGGTTAGCACTGGTGTCCTCTAGGGAAAGGAACAAGGGAATTTAGGGTTAAGGATGAAAAGAAAGCTTTTTTATTTTCACTATGTCTTCTTTTGAAGAGCATTTGGAATTGTTTTCTTCTATCATGGATATATGTTACCTTTTCTAAACCTTTTTTTAAACCCATAGATCGATTTGAATATCCTTGGGACTTCCTCAGCTCTGCAGATATTTGTCACTTTGAAACAATACTTAATGTGGCTTGCATCTCGTATAAAACATCTGAATTCCTCATGACAATGGACTCTAGTATTAAATACCTCAGTGGTTTCCACACTGCAAAAGGTGGTGCCACACTTGCAGGAGAGATTGTGAGAGAGAAAGCAAATGAAAGAAAGAAAACTGGCCAAAGCCTATTCTTACAGTTATTTTTGACTTGGACTTTTAAAGATTTCCTGTTTACCAAGTAATTTTATATGTTTGTCTGCTAGGGCTACCATGACAAAGTATCACAAAATAGGTGGCTTAAACAGTAGAAATTTCTTGTCTCATAGTTCTGGAGGACAGAAGCCTAAAATCAAGGTGTCAATGGGTTTGGTTCCTTCTGAGGGTTGTGAGAGAGGGTCTGTTCCAGCCCTGTCTCTTCGACTTGCAGATGGTTGTCTTCACATTTACATGGCACTCTCTCTATTTGCAAGTCTATCTCCAAATGTCCCCTTTTTACAAGAGGACACCAGTCACATTGATTAGGGCCCATGCTAATGACCTCGTAACTTCCTAAAGACCTTATCTCCAAATAAAGTTACATTCTGAGGTTCCAGGGGTTAGGTCTTCACGCTATGAATTTTCAGAACACAGTTTAACCCATAACACTTCGTTAGTAGCCTACTCTCTCTGTTCTTCCCTTTAGTCAAGCCCAGTGATTTCTTTGTGCTGTTGTTTCGGCTGAGAGCTTGGTCTCTGGGCCACCTATGTGGGGAGTATTGCCGAGGTGATCTTTGAGAGTAAAAGCCAATAAAAGAAGAGTCACTCTGCAGTTTGCCCTGAGTGACAGCACTGTTCTCTCCTTCTTAGGTGGTATCACAGCAACCTTACCCGCCATGCGGCAGAGGCTCTCCTCCTCTCAAATGGATGTGATGGTAGCTACCTTCTGAGGGACAGCAATGAAAGGACCGGGCTGTACTCTCTCTCCGTAAGGTAGGACACATAGTCACTCTATGAATTCAACAGGGTCCCATTTCTTAACTTAGAGGGCCACTGACTTTATTATCACATTCAAATAGTCAGATAACAAAATCTTCTTGGCTCCTGGTAGACTAGCCAGTCTAAGAGTTGCAATCTCTGAGCAGTGAGACTGTAAAACAAATTCTTGCTCCTTCCGCTAGCCAGTAAAAATGTAAGAGCTGAAGGAGACTTTATGAATTGTTTAATCCAAACCTCTGGCTTGGCTGATGAAGAAACTGAAACCTGAAGTAGTAAACTGTCTTGCACCCAATAAACCAGTGATACAAACAGCACCAGAATGCATATCCCTGAATGCAGGCCCAGTGTCCTTGCTTCCTCTGGAAACTCAGAGTGACTTGTGTCTGTGCAACTTTCACTATCACAACCTCAGGCAGGCATTAATGCAACTTCTACTTTTTCTTTTCTGTAAATGGACTGACCTTCTTTCTCAAGGTTCCATTTCCCCTGAAGGTTAACAAAGTTAATCTAGTCCCTACTAGGTATCAAAAACAGTGACTGATCAGTCCTACCAGGGTCTCTCTCCTCACCCCTCCCCACTGGATGACATTCCTATCAGAGAGGTTGGCCTTGCCATGAGATAAGTAGGGGGAGTCAATAGTTCTCAGTCAGCATCTGTCACTTTTCCTTCTGTTGGCAAGTAGCAAGTCTTTGTGGGTTTGTGGGCAGTTACCCTGGCTTAGATGAGGCATGAGAAGACTCCAGGAAACTGCCTTCAGCCACCTGCCCATTAACCCCAAACTATTACTATTTTATTACTGCTTTGATGGCACCTCCACATACCCTTGAAAGAAAGCAACAGGATCCCTCCCTGTTACAGTCCCTCACATTGATCACCGATCCCTCCTAGAAAGGTTTTCTCTTTTTTTTCCTGCTCCACATGGTCCAGGCCTCCTTGTCACTATCTCACTAGCAATATCTACACTCCTTTCTCTCTGAATCCTCATTTCTATCCAGCTTGGCAATATATTTTTTTAAATCTCCTCTCCCTCTGATAGGGGAAAAATGGCTATAAAAAGATTTCCTTAAATAATTGATGGAAGGCTGCTATGAGTACAAAAGCCAAGAATTAATGTATTTCCTTATCTTCTATTTGGACTTGGGGCCTTCCATATTTTCTATACTACAAAAATGTAGTACAGAAAATGTAGGGTAACAAATTACCCTACATTTTAGTGGTTTAATACAACATAAATTGATTACCTCACAGTTTCTGTATATCAGAAGTCCAGGCATGATATGGTTAGATTCTGTGCTCAGCCTCTTACCAGGGTGAAATATAGGTGTTGGCAAAGGCTGTGGATTCTCTGGGGCTCAGTATCCTCTTCCTTAACTCTCTCCTTTCTTATTCATTCATGTCCTTGCTGCTATAGGACTAAGCTCCCCATTTTCCATAGAGCTATAAACCAGGGACCACTCTCAGCTCCTGGAGGCCACTCACAGTTCCTTGCCAAGTGGCCCCATAGGCAGTTCACATGGACATTTGCTATTTCCTAGACCATTAGAACATATATCTCTGATTTCCTCTTCTGTGACCAGTCAGAGGAAACTGTTTTTACCAAAACTCTTACATGATTAGTTCAGGCCCACCCAATCTCCTTATTTTAAGGTCAGCTGATTTGGGGCCTTAAGTATCAGAAAAATGCCTTCACAGCAGCATTTACATTGGTGTGGTATTGGGTAATTTGGGAAAAGTGTGTGTACTCCAGGAGCTGAGAACTTGGGAGCTCTGTTGGAATGCTGCCTGCTACACCTTCCATTCCCTGGCTCACTGGAAGTCTACAGGCTACTCTAAGGGAAGTGAGAAAAATAGGTGGGAAGGTGGTGGGGTAAATAAGAGGGTCACAGAAAAAAAAAAGCATTAACATTTTTATGTTACTCAGCTGTATTTTCTTTACAAATTTTCTAAATAACATTTTTGGGAAAACTATTAATCAAAAATAGAATTCTGTTTAGGTGGAAGCATAAACTATGCATTTTTGATCAAAAAACAAATGTTAAAAATTCATCAAGTGGTTATACTATGGATCCTTTACTGTATGTGTCTCCCAAAAATCTCAAACAAACCTGTGGAATTATGGGATCAAAGCACGTTAACTTTTCACCTATATGTGTTTCATCTGAACAAATGGATTATTAGCTCCTCACAAATAGATGGCGTATATATTACATCTATATGCAAATTTAACTATAAACAATTAATTTCCATTATAAGTACTTGTAAATGTTTTAAAACACACATGTGTGTGCACACACATAGCAGATGTGACAGGGATCATAGACCAGCTCAGGATAATAAATAAATATTTAAGAGCATTCACTCTGTGCCAACCATTTTGACAAGTCTTATAGGAGATTCAAAGAATTTGCCCTTAGGAAGTGTAGCCTTACATGAGCAATAAGATATTTCCAAATACCTCACTACAAAGTAGAGTAACATGAAATAACAGTACTGTTACATCAAGTAACAGTAAATAACATGAAAGACAGCAAAATAAATACTTGGATTCTTAGAAGAGAAAAAGGAAGTAACTCAAGCTGGACCAATCTTGCAATATTTGTCAGAGTAGGTGGTATTTGAATAGATACTTTGTCAGAAACAAAGGGGAAGAAGTTGCAGGTGAAGGGAACTATATGAGCTAAGGGACAATGTGAAAAGTCCTAGGAGAAATGTAGGTCCAGCTGGACTAGAGCAGCAGTTCTCAAGGTGTGGTCCCAAGACCAGTAGCATCACCTGAGAATGTGATAAGAATGCAGATTCTCAGGCTCCACCCTGGATCTACTGAATCAGGAATTCAGGAGGTAGGGCCCAGAAATCAAGGTTTTAACAAGACCTCCAAGTGATTCTGAATTTTTATTGATTTGAGAGACAGAGAGAGACATCAATTTGCTGGTCTGCTTATTTATGCATTCATTAGATAACTCTTGTATGTGCTGTGACCAAGGATCCAACCTGAAACCTTAGCATATCAGGATAATGCTCTAACGAACTGAAGTACCCTGCCAGAGCTGATTCTGGTTTCTGATGCATGTGACAGCTAGAGCCTGCCCTGCACAGAGAGGGGACAAGTAGTGGGATTCAAATAAAGTATACAAAGTGTGTCCAGAAGGTATCCAGCCATGTAGTATAAAAAATAGACATTTATTGAACAAGATACATGATAAAAGAAATACTGTACATAGGACAATGATGCATCAGTCCCCTTCAAAGTAGGTGACTTGGGACCTCACACAGTTCTCCCAATTGCCATCAGCTGCCCCATCATATTTTCCTGAATCTTATTGATGGTCTGAAATTTCTTCCCTTTCAAAGGTGATTTTAGTTTTGGGAAAAGCCAGAAGTCACAGGGTGCCCAGTCTGGGCTGTAGGGGGACTTAGTCAATGGGGTGATTTCATGTTTCCCCCAAAACACTGCATGAGACATGATGCATGAATGAGTGTGTTGCCATGATGAAGCTGCCAATCACCAGTTGCCCATAGCTATAGCCCTGTGAATCATCTGAATAACTTCTGCAGAGGAACATTTAAGCTTAACACAAAATTTGATGCAGATTCATTGCTCTCCTCAGTCATTTTGAATACAATGGCCACATACTACACGTGCTCACTCAATGGTGTCTACCACCCTCACTTACTAGTATAGTGAAGTTGTCATTGTTCATGCATGCACATTCCAGTATACTCTCCTTGGCTGCCAACTTATATCGATGTTGCACAACCCATTCTCATTGTATTAACAATGGCTGGATTTTTTCTGGACAGATCTCATATATACTATATATAAGTTATAATTTGTTTAATACTCTGCCTCATTCCAAAAATGAAGTGGAAAATTAAATGTAGGGAATTTGATATTTTAGTCAGTAGGCAGTGGGACTGGCAGGGGAGGAAAAGGGCTGGACTCACATAACTAATTCAGTGACAGAAGTAGAATTCAGACTGACTGCCAAACAAGTAAGCAAGTTAGGCCAAGGACAGAGGAAAATGTGGGGAAGATGTGACCTGTCATTTCCATCATCTCTTTTCCCTGCCCTTCTTAAACTCATGCTCCTTGGGGAGGGTAATGTGCAAGGACTCTTTCGATAGGTTGTAGAATGCACAGGGACAATTGTCTCTTATCTTCCATTGGAGTGAAAAATTGTTAATAGCACAGTTTGACAAAAAAACCAAAAACCCTGTGCTTTAAAAATGCCAATGATTTCAATGATTGTGTCATAATTCTCAGTGTTTAGGGGGCGTTTAATGGTGATACAAATACCTATTTTCCTTCAAAATTGGTATTTATTCATTAAATAATATTAAGCATTTCTTTTTTCCTTTTAGAGCCAAAGACTCTGTCAAACACTTTCATGTTGAATATACTGGATACTCATTTAAATTTGGTTTTAATGAATTCCCATCTTTGAAGGATTTTGTCAAGCATTTTGCAAATCAGCCTTTGATTGGAAGCGAGACAGGTAAGCTCTGAACAGATAGACACTTGATGTATAAGACATTGTTTCAGGATGGAGGAGCAACAGGTGGATGTCAATTAAACACTTGCCACTTCTATTGAATTAGGTGCATATGACATGCAATTCAATATATATTTAGAAACTTTTTTCCAATAACTGTCTCATGTGCTACATTAATAAATTTATATATATATAAATTTATGTTTGCATGTATTTAAGTATTATTTTTAGGAAAAAACAAAGTGCTTTGCACAAAGTAGAAAGTTTTTGTCAGAATGTTGTTTAAAGGATTTGATTAAAAGTGCACAATTTCTTTAAATTAACCTATTCAGTTTTTAATAGTATATACAATAAACAAAGAAAGAACACAGTAAGAACAACTTTTCGGTTACTCATAATTTTAGGTATGGGTAGTTTGCATATTGGGGAGACCCATAACAGATAATTCTGTTCTTAAAAAATTAAATTCATATTTAAATTCCCACAAAGATAGCTGAATATTGAAAATATTGACTAACGATTGCTCTTCTGAGCAGTTCCTTCATTTCATCATAAAATTCTGTTTCTCTTGTCTTGGTTTCTCATAAGTTTTTAAATTGGATTTACATATGGCTAAAAAAATTTAAACTTACCTATTTAAGTTGTTAGAGTCAAACCAAAATCTGCAAGTTAAAAAAACAAACAAAAACAATATTTTGGTATTTGAATCATCAAGATTTTTTTGTCCATACTATTTAAATAAAGTAAAAGATCATCCCTATATTTGTGATATAAAGTCACAATTTTATATGTAATGGTAACTAAATGGTAACTCTCAGTTAACCAAGAGCTGGGCAATTCCAAGAACCTGTGGCTCAGAGGAACTCAAGACTTAGTAACCCAACTGGTTACTGTGAATTCATACCTACTGTTTTCTTGGTAAACATGGCCATGGGGTTTTTTGTTAACTGCAGTGTGGTGGGAAGAAATGCCATTATGGCTTTTTCTTTTGTGCTATTTCTGTGGTCTGGATAGACCCTGATATAAATCACACAGTATAGAGTATAGATGAAAAGCACAGTGGAAACCATGAAATATTTGCCTTACTTAATACTGACCACACAACGCCTATCACAGAATATTCCAAACTACAAAATTGAAGCTGTAATGTTTTTTCTGATGGAAATTCTCTCCATTAGCCCTGAAAATTACTTCACCACTTAGCCAGAAGTAGTTCTCATAAGCAAATGGCAGGTAGGGTTGTATTTATTTCCACTGCTACTGTGGCTTTGGCAAGCATTTCAATTTCTCAAATCCCTTCACTTCAGACTTATTTCCGGCTTGTGCCCAATGTACACTCAATTTTGTTCAAATCTTGGTCACTGGCAATGGAGAGGATATTTTTTAAACCAAAGACTTATTCTGTCTACCTCTATTTTTGTCCTTCTGCATGTCCCTCAGCACATGGCACTTTGGGTGAATGAATGAATGAATGGATGACTATGAATAGGAAATCTTTGAAGCCTTCAAAGCCATTATAATTGTTACTTCCAACCTGTTCTTCTTTCTCCATGCAAAGGCAGCTCCCTTCTTTTAAATTCTTCTAGACTCTATTTTCAACCCCTTTGATCATTCTCTGTACTCTTTCCTGGACTTTCTTGAAGTTAGGAAAAAGGTTCCCATTCTGCCTACCAACAGATTTCAAAACAATCTAAGATTAAAGTGAATACAGAGATTTTTAGTTGAACCTTTCTGGCACTTATCCAATCACCAGTCAAGGGGATCACCTCAGACTGCTCTAAAGGAAAGGCTTCCTGACATTGAATATGGGACAATGTTAAACTTCCCAGTAAATATATTAATCTAGCTAAAGAAGGTTTATGATTAACGCATTAGGGATTGTAAGGATTTGTAATCCTGACTCCTACAGTATTCTTCAAAGCTAAAGCTTGCTCTACCATTATCATTACCATCTCCTCTGTTCTATTCATTATCCAATAAGAAATTTGCTATTTGAATCCCTGCTACAGGATCCTGGTGCTGATGGACATACACTTGACTTACTGGCTTCTAGCTCTTGAGTTAGATTCTACTAACTCTATGAAATATGTCTCTTATCCACCCCATCCAGATGAAGGCAAAGCCACTAAGGTAGGGAACAAGGGGCAAAACCCATGACAAATAGGTGTTCCAATTTTGCCCCTCTGGGACTAATAGGCTTCAGGAAGCTAGATAAGGCACTGAAGTCATGATGACTGGAGCCTAGAAGTTCCTCGGAAACCACAGAGTCATCACTGTGACCTGTGAAGAATGGTGAATGGAAACTGGGATGTCACCTCCTAAAAATAGGTGTCTTCTTGTTCATTTAAGAGTTGGCTTCTGTCCTGGCCAGTTGGCTCAGTTGGTTGGAGCATCATCTCATACACCTAAAGGTTGCTGGTTCAATCCCTGTTCAGGGTACATATGGGAGGCAACTGATCAATGTTTCTCTCTCTTTCTCTCAATCAATTTTTTAAAAAATCTTCAGGTGAGGGTTAAAAAAAAAAAGTATTGGCTTCTGGAGCATGGTAATGGATTTATGGTGGGCCCTTGTCTGTGGGCTTCTCATAGTGTACCCATGCCAGAGTAAATTGCAGCCTTGAACCATTGTCCAGCCTCCTTACTTGTGGGCTGTGAGCACTGAAGAGGGTTGTACAGTGTTAAGAAAAAAAAAGAAGAAGAAAGAATTGGCTTCCGGTGTTGGCTCCCTGAGATCAACAGACTTCCAGGTCAATGATTCCTTGAGTACCATTAGAAAAAGTGCAAATTCCTCTTCAAGAGTTTGTTGTATAAAAGATCACCAGGGGAAGGAAGCATTTGCCTGCACATTGGAGGAGGCCCAACCAGAGTTCTCACCTCCAGATCCTCAGAAAGGGAAGAACTGCTTGGGTATTTCAGGCCTCTCCTCTCAGCCCAGACCCCATTCAGGCCAGCCTCACCTTGCAGGGCCTGGAGAGTGAGTTTATTTATGAGGGACTTTCTCCCACTCATCCACTGGAAGGGATGGAATCACATCTGAGGGCAATGGAGAAGATCTTCAAATAATCAACAACCTTATACTTTTGCCTTGCACTTATATTTAATGTCTTCAGTAGAGTGAAACCAAGAACACTTGGTTCTGGGTCATAATAAAATATTTGTGCTCAGGATAGGTGAAAGTATTAATCTAAAGGGATGAATACTATTTCAAAATATCTTTCTTTTCATTCTATTTCTACTGCCTATTCTTTAAACTCTAGGAATTTCTGTCTCATACTCTGAAGAATGAAGATTTCCTAAACAAGATCTAATCCTCCTGACAACCTTGAGATTCTATTATCATAATTTCCTTTCCCCTGCTATAACCTGCATTTAAATCTCTCTAATCTCCATTAATATTTCTGTTCCCTCTAATTTCTCCTTAATATGCCAAAACACTCTTAAACTATTTCCAATTCTCAAAACCCAATCAGGTACCCTTTTGCTTTACTTTTCTCCATGACCCTTTTATCTTTTAACATATTTATAACTCACTTTAAAAACATTTGCTATAGTATGTAAACTCTGTGAGAAGGATTTTTGTCAGTTTTGTTCCTTAGTATGTCCCAACACATAAAAGAATCAGTTTACACACACATTTCATGTGTGGTATCCATCCCATTACCGATGCCTGCACTGCCGTTTAAGGGGCAACACCACAACCAGCAGACCCCTGACGATTAACATTCACTTCCAAAGTTTGTACAGAGAATAATTGGAAATGATGTAATGTGTGTATGTCAGTAATGATTAAATTCAGAATTTTCCTTTCATTTGTAGTAGTAAGATGTTACATAAAACATCTCTTCATATTGTACATAGCTTCAAAATTCAACTCAAATAGGCTTGAAAATTTGAGACTTTTTATATATGTTTAATCCCTTATTAATTTTTACTGTATCCTCTTGTAATTGGCCATTTCCTATACATTCTTGAAAACATAGACAACAATTCTCTTTATGTTAAATTCTAAATATTCTTACAACAAAAATTACCTTTTCCATTACCTTTTGTTTCTATTGTAATACTTATGTATATAAAATTGTCATGTATGATTCATTGTAGGAATCGCTCTGTTGTGACTTTAATCACCTAACAGCCTGAAAAACTATCGTATTAGTCAAGTGCTTTGTTTGTGCTTACCCTTTATAGTAATTGGTTCTTGGTTTTGAAGATCCTATTTGGTTCTTTCTTAAATGTCAAATTTCCACTTCTCCTTTTGTTTTGTTGTGGGGATTCCCAACCTCTTGATAACCACTACAGTTGTTATTATTTTATTTTGTGACACCAGCCATTTTACCCAGGTACCATTTTTAAATAATTAAGTTAAAATTATCTTTAATTTGAGAATTGTGGGACATTTCTGAAAATAATTGCTGACAAGTTGAAATTTTGCCAAACCATGACCAGGAATCATTTCTTTTAGTTTGTGTTTGCCAAAAATATGTATTTTCTTAGTTTGTAATGAGGTGTGTTTGAAAAAGGGAAAAGGCAATCAAGGAACAGAATGAAACCAACATTTGTGGAGTGGTTACTAAGTTCTAGGCATTCTATTAGATGTTGTGAAAAATATTAAATTATTCAGTCTTCTGAACCACCCACAATAATGCGTGAAGTAGTGCCATTTTCAAATGAGGAAATCAAAATTCAGAAATTTAAGTTATTGTATTTCCCCAAGTTTGCACAGCTAGTAAACATCAGAGCTGAGGTTGGAATGCAGACTAACCTAGTTCTAAAGTGTATATACATTCCATTCCCATTGCTCCCTCCTGAGCTGCTCTTTGTGACACTGGATTATGTATAGTATTGCCACAGCACAGCATGGCCTTAAGTGGGTTTGGATGGGAAGAAGCTCTACCACAGCATAGAATAGGATGTTTATAGGATATGGCTGGGCTGCAGTATGTATTTCAGTCCTATCCCTCTGTCTCTAAAGTCTATAATAATATTTTTGGTTTGTTATGTAAATCCATTGTTCTAAAGAATGCAAATCAACTTGAACATCTATCTTTGTATTTATTGCCATTTGAGAAATTGCACATATACTAGAGGAAATCTTAGAACATTAAAAGACTGACTAGAAAACATCCCCCAAAAACTTTGGCCCACTTTACTCCTGTCTCTCCAGAAAGGATATAAAACAACCTATATAACTATAAGAAGACAAAGTAAAATTTAAAGTTAGATGGAAGAAAATAAAAATGAGATGCAAGGATTAAATGACATCAGGAAAAAAAGCATTTAAAATGAATATTGTACGTGTGCGGGAAATAGGACATGTATTTAGTTACAAAGCACTCTAATATTTCTTCCCCTCAGTGGGGCCTGTGTGTCTAACTGGATCTACAGATGTTAGAATGGGCAGGGATCTCTGAGGCCATTTAATTTCTTCTGTACAAATGAAGAAACTGAGTGTTGGTGAGAAATGTTGAGGCAAAAACTCACATCTTTTTTCCTGAAGCTTTCTCCTAAAGAATCCATTTCTTTGAATTTTGACTTAGACATATGCTCTCTTGTCCACACTAGATAAAGTACAACTCACACGCCATAGACAGTTTCCATGGTGGTGACCTCACCAAGGCTCAGAACAATATAGAGTATAATGAGTACACATGAATTCCCAGTTCAACTCCCGTCTCTGTTGTTTACCAACTGTGTGTCCTCCTGTAAGTTATGTAACTTCTCTGAACTTCAGTTTCATCATGTTATAAAATTGAGCTGATGACATAATAGTCCATACCTTAAAAGTTCATGACTTGCTGTGAAGATTGAATGAAATTATGCATGTAAGACATTTAGAATGATTCATAGCATGGCATAAATACTCAATCATTATTATTATTATACCAAAGTCCTTTTTGGGGTAATTCATTCCATATTATATATAAGAGCTATACATTCTTTGGTATACCATGAAGAGTTAGTTTAGGGATAGCTGAATTTATATTTATCAAATGTTTATAATATTTTTCAAATTTTAAGTCCCTTTCTTTGTAAATGAATTGTGGTTCAACTAGCACCATTTTATGATGAGTTAAAGTCTACTTACACAGCAGGTTACAAAGAAGAAAGGAGATAAATCTTGAATATTTCTAAACCTACCCCCTGACTCTACCAGAAAGCCACTTCCCACTGGCAGGAAGAGAGAGAGGAGCCCATCATGCAGAAGCCAGTTGCAAAGCCTGTTTTCTGAGCCTGAGGTCAATAATGAAACATGAGTGGATGTGATCTTATGATAATATAATTCATCAAATAGACATTGAGTGCCAACTATAAACTGGGTACTGTTAGCCACTGACAATCTGGTGATGAATCAGATATCATCCTTGCCCTTAAACATCTTACAGTCCAGTTGGGGAACCTGATGAGTAAAGCACTAGATTTAGTGCATAAAAGAAATATCCTAAAGTTTCCCTTTCAGGAGCGATGTGTGCTCTTGCACTATACTGTATTTCAGATATCACACCAGTACCTGGAGCCGGAGACTGTTCTTACTCTTCCTGCTGGAATACAAGATGAGTTTCTCCAATGCAGTCTCACAGTATTACATACAGAGTAGGTGTCCTTTAAGTTACAGTTTAGTCAAAGCAAATTGAAATGCCTACCTCAGTCCTGCTCTCATCACCTCAAAAATGTACCTCCACTGAGCATTTCTGAAACCAAGTTTCAGTCAAAGGCAGGAAACAACAATCTCCTTCATGTAGCACAGAAAATGAAGTGAAACTAGCAGCCAGGTTTCCAAGACCTGTGGTTGCTGATCCTCCTCTCTCTTCTCCTTCTACCAGCCCTGCCTCCAGTTGACTTTTATCTGAATCTTCCAACCAAGTCCTGGAGTTAATCTGTTTGGGATATCACTAACCCAGAGTTCCTCTCCTATGGAGCCAAGGCACTATCTCGAACCTTGAGTGGAAATTATAGTGAGTGTGTAGTGGCTTAATCATATAAGTTTCTTTTGATTGAAAATCACAGAAACCAATCCTGACAAGCTGATTTCAAAAAAAATAAATAAATAAGAAGAAGAAGAAGAAGAAGGATACAGGGAGAGAAGTGGAATTTTTTGGAAGGATATTAGTATTTCCTCCAAGAATATAAGGACAAGCTGAACAACAATAAAGAACCAGCCCAGTGATCACACAGCTCTGAAGCTTTCAGAAAATTGAAATGCCTGCCTTGGTCCTGCTCTGATCACTTCAAAAATGTACCTCCACCAGGTGTTTCTGAAACCGGGCTTTATGTCAAAGGCTGGAAACAACAGTTTCCTTCATGTGTGTATATACTTGAGAAACTGAAGTTAGTGGACCTTCTCTCCACAGAAGTAACTAAACAAGATCTCTAGGAAGTGAGTCCAGTGAGTGCAGCCCAGATGAGGTGTTTAGGGGAGGGCCAGGGTCTAGGATCTACTTCTGTATTGGGATGTGATAGTCTCCTCAGAAGGGGAAATCATTGTAAGCCTAACGGCCATACCAAGAAGTTTGTATATTGGCCCTTCCTTGGGCAGAATGGTCAACTCAGGAGAACTGTCTCTTAGGAAACCAAATTTTTATCAGGGGAAGTTATCATTTTTTAAGTAGCTTATCATTTTCTTCATGCCACCATTCAATCTAGCCTCATCCATGGTCTTACTAGTTAAAATTAACTTTTAACTAGCCAATAGTCAATGGTCGATTTTTAACTAGTAGAATAGTCAATTCTACTTTCTTGGTTGACTCAATATCATTTTCTTCAGTTTGGCCTTTATTGGTTAAACTTTAAAAGAGGATTTCAAAATAGAATTTGGGTGGCCCCAACAGAGACTTGGAGAGCCATACTTGAAGTTGTCTTGTCTGTGCCCTGGGTCAAGATGGTTGTGGACCTTGGAGGCTGGTCCATCCCAGGCTCTTTCCTTCCTTACACCTGAATTAGTGTGACATTCATTCATTCATTCACTCACTCACTCACTCACTCATCAAGACTTCATTATCTCAGAAACTCTATCAGGAGATGGGTATACAAAGATAAATTTGGAACCATAACTGCTCTTAGGAGCTCATGAGGTTTGAAAATGTGTCTGTTGTAAAGGCAGTGGCTTTATAATACCAAGTGGTTACAGCACTGCAGTTTCTGGGAGCAACACTAGCCCAGAGATCCTTACACAGCAGTGCAACTGCCCCTATAGCTGTGCTCTCTCTGTGGTAGGCAGGATAATGGCTCCCCAAAGATGCTCACGTCTGACCCTGGACCATCCAAAGAAGATGGAGTAGGTTCATTCTTCTAGAGCATCATTTAAAAAAACAATTTTTATATGGAGCAGGATAAAAATTTAGCATCAACTTTGAAAATAAAGCACAAGATTTCACATTCTTTCTAACTCATGAGCTGCTTTGGCCCCTGTGCTCCAGTCCCCTGTCCTCCACTGTCATACAGAAGTGATCAAGAGGCACTGACATGTCTTACCTTTGCAGTCAGTGACTACCAGAGGTGACTGCCATTGTGATTCTTAGTGGAATGTTGCACAATAGTCTTTTTTAACTTAACATTTTAAAATTCATGTTCCCAAGGATGAGAACATTGGACTTTCTTTTAAGGTTTTAAAAATATTCTATATCAAAGTATAACAGCTAACGTTTTTATAATCCTTTCACAAATAATTTTTCTTTATTGGTGTTTAAAACAAACTTGTGAGGAAAGGGTTAATTATTCTCACTTGCCAGAGGAGCAAACAAATGCTAGAATGATTGTCCAAGGTCAACAGGCACTGAGTGGCAGTGTTGGCTACTTCCATGACACCAGGATGACTGACGGCAGGCGCATTGCTGGAGGGTTTGGTAGGCCACACAGGGGCCAGCCCCAAACCCATCAGGCATCTGCCATGTTACAACTGTGTTCACACAGCCCAGAGCCTACACAACAGCTGCTCTTCATTTAGGTGTCGCTGCTTTCATTATGACTGTGAAACTCTAACCAGACCCAAGTCCTGATATGACTAGATCTGTTCCGATGAAAGGATCACATTGACAAAAGAGGCGCAGACAATGTGTGAGAGCAGGACTGGGACTTCTGATAACTGCACAAGGCCATTTTCATTGTGATCCCCATGTTACCACCATGAGCTTGATGCAGAAAGAGGAGGAGGCCAGAGTCTCCCATTCTTTACTGGAAACAAGATTAGAAACTCTCCTTTGGCCTTTCCCAATGCTCCTTTCTTTTCTCAGCAGTGCATTATCTGGGTCCACATGTTAGAAGTCCCAGTTGTGTTTGTATAGTGAGTGCATTTGTGTGTACCCAAGCAACACAGAAATGTTTAATTCTGTTTGCAGGTTTATCATTATTAATAAGGGTTTTATAACTACACAGAAGGTATTTCCTCATGGCCTTTCTCTTACTCTACTTTCTATAATCCTTCAAATTACCTTTTCAAAGGAGTCTTTCTGATCACCATATAAATATTAGCTTTGCCCAATCCTATGCTTTTTGTCTCTATTCCTTTACCTTGCTCTAGTAGTTTGTTCAAAAGCACTTTTCTCACCTGATATATTCTTTTCTTTGATTATTTTCTGTCTCCCCTGCCAGAGAGCAGATGCTATATCTCCTTTGTTTGCTGTTGTATGTAGACAAGTATCTGACATATAGTAGAGCTCAGTAAATATTTGTTGAATGAATTACTGAATTCTTTTATCTCCCCCAGTGCCTAATATAATCCTAAACCTGCTATATGAGAGACTCTGGTAAAATAACAAGGAAGCCCTATCTAAGGGGAAAATACCCTTAACTTACTTATCTGTAGTCAAAGTTTCTAGTTTCTGATTGACTGATTGATTGGGGGAAGCGAAGGGTCAGAAGGGGGAACCTTCGGACTTTGGGGCAGAAGTGCAGGGTCAGAACTGTTCTCAGCCCGTGAATGACAGGAACAAGTCCCCCAAACCTGGTCCTTTCTTCAGATAGAAATGAGTATTCATAGCGTGTTTTCTTAAGACACGCAAAGGCTTTGGTTAGCTTATTTCATTAATTGGGTGGTAGGAGATAGTAGAGAGAAGCTGTGAGTCTAATTTTTTGAGATCCAGTGATTTGTTACAAGTTTGTTCTGAAACTAGGAAGAAGTAAGAGCAGTGAAATAAATCCTCCTATATCCCAGTGAGTATGTTGAGTTTATTTTCATGGGTTTTGTAAAGTCTACCTGAAAATTTTTCAGTCATTGCTTAAGGTCTAGATCAATGTCACCTTTTTTAGAGGGGCTGGTTCTTCAGGGCCTCTGGGAGCCACCAGTGTGCTTTGTTCTTGTGGCTGACATTGGTCTCTTACCCTGTTCATTTAAATGACTATCTGTTAAGGGATATCCATCGATAGTTCTCTCTGAGCACTAGGGGGCCACAAATCATCTCACCATGCTTCATATCTCCAGTGTCCTGCTTGAGTACTTGGTACATAGTTGGTACTTGAAAAATGTTGAGAAAATAGACAAGTGAATGCGTGAAAAAACAAGGGACTACAGTCCAGACACAATTATCTGGTTGTTAACATTTGGGCCTTCTTTCTGGGAAAACTATTTGATTATGGTTTCTCGCTCTTCCCTTATTCAGGCACTCTGATTGTTCTGAAACATCCCTATCCAAGAGAAGTGGAAGAACCTTCCATTTACGAATCTGTCCGGGTTCACACAGCAATGCAGACAGGAAGAACAGAAAACGACCTGGTGCCCACTGCACCTTCTGTAAGTGGCCATTAATCCAAGCCAGCTCTCTCACTGTCTAAGAGTGATAAAGTGCAATAGAATGATATAATTTTCAAAGTATGTTTGTTCACATAAAAATTCTAACTTGGGGTATGAAACCTGGAAAGGAACATAAGGTTTGAAGCCTATGACTCAGTTGATTTGGTTCAGCATAAATCGTTAAAAAAAAAAAAGACTCAATGCAATTAGTGAGGAGATCTTAAATACTTAGAAAATGACACAAATTCCTGTCCTTACTTAGCCAAACTAGTTCATACTAGCACGGATGAGAGATGTTTAAGTTCACATAGTTGGCTGAACTGTTATTCTTCAACAGATTTCTAAAATGAAGAAAAAAGTGTTCTTTTACCTTTGAAGTATAATGGAAGAAAAATATTTTTCAAAAATATTTTCCTATAAACCCTTGGGATGTTATTTTCCTAGCCTTTTTTTCCTTCACCGAATGAAGGGCACAGACAGAAAACACCTGCATGTCTCTGCAACATGTGCCATTGCACAGGTGCCATGCGCCCAGGTCGCTCATTGTTCTTCTGAGAGTCCGCTGCCTTTTGTTCTGTGAGCTGTGAGCTGCGGAGAGTCTTCTCTACTCCTCTGCCCTGCATTACGCTCAGGGCTCTCCTATTTTTTTTCTCTTTGTTTGCTGAACATTCCTGGTATAAGACATCTGGATTTGTGCAGATGATAAAGAAGACAACACTCTAATGAAATATCAAGAACTAATTCTAGACAGTAACCATCACACTTGAAAAATGATCACCTGGATATAGTTAATTAAAATATTAAATTATATTACAATATATGTGACCTTTCTGTCTCTTCAGTACTTTTTGTACTCTGCCACCAGAGACATCTCTCTTAAAACATAGATTCACTGCATGACCTTCCTGCTTAACATCCATGGTCCTCTCCGCCACCCTGGACCCTGCTCACCCCTCTGGCCTCATCACATGCTATTCCCACACTCACCCTGGGGAACCTGCCCCCCTTAGCACCATTCATTTCTGATTGTGCTCCTCCTGCCCACCCTACATCTGAAGTGCCACCAACACCACACTGCCCTCTCATTTTTCAAGTCTTGCACCAGAGATCAGTATCTTCCAGGAAGACACTTCCTAGCTCCTGCTGGTTTCCTGTAAAATGCTCCTCTTCTGTGCTCCAAAGCATCCTGTTTGCCTTTATTCTGGATTCATGATACTGGAGGCTAATTACCTGCCTGTGTGTCTGCCCTTTTCAGCCGCCTGACACTTGTGAGGAAAGGAATCAGAGCTCGTCTTTCTAGCTTTATAGCCTCGCCATGTTCACAACACACATTACCTTCTTGTTACTTCTTGCACCTACTCAAAAATTAAAATCTTGGACATTGGTTGAGAAAGATATTTTAGCTTTGTTAGAGTTGGATGAAGAAGCATCAGATCTCACAACTAAAGAAATTTAGGAAAACAACAGAAATTGTCATCAGACCAAGAACAAATCAAGACCTACCTCCTAATCTTTGTTTTCCAGTTGACATACTCATTCCTAACTTTTCTCTTTTCTTTACTCATCCTTACCCCACCACCAATCACTTCAACATGTCTTTTATTTATACCCTCAGTTTAACTTCACCATCTCCTCTTTTACCCTTTTCCTAAAGATCTCCATTTAAAGTCAATCATATCATACCCTGCTGTGTGTGTGTCCTTTATCAACAGTAAAATGCAAGGTAATGTCTAATTTGAAGAGTTGGTGTGAGCATGAGATGCAGTATACTTAGGTAGAAGTAGACCACTTTAGCTCTGGCTGGTATGGCTCAGTGGACTGGATACTGGCCTGTGAACCAAAAAGTCTCCGGTTTGTTACCCAGTCAGGGCACATGCCTGGGTTCTGGGCCAGGTCTCCAGTAGGGGGCCATCAGAGGCAACTGATTGATGTATCCCTCACACATCAATTTATCTCTCACACATCGATATTTCTGTCTTCCTCCCTTCCCCTCTCTCTAAAAATAAATAAATAACATCTAAAAAAATATGTTAAAAAATTTAAAAAATAGACCACTGTAGACCAAATCCTAGAAGCCTTATTATTTAATATCTTTGCTCATTCCAGGAATCAGATGATTTACCTGCTCAAGTATCTAAATATGATCACACATAGAAGGTTCTGTATAACAGAGCTTTGTAAACAGTTGTGAGTGAATGGTTGAGAACAACTGCATTCACACTATCTAATGAGACAACCATGAAGTTTACTGTGGTTTAATATAGACAGAAAACTATAAAGGGCTCCTAAAGGATAGTGAAATGTCTCTTATTACTTCTCCCTAAGAAACAATTGATAACTAGGCCAGCCAACTGGGGAAACAGTTCTGATCAGATCAGATGCTCTTGTCCCTTGCTGAACATAAGCGTCTTCAGCCTTCATTGTTACCCCAAATGCCAACACGATGCTGTACCTCCATCTTCAATGAGAGAGCTCTGAGGCCTTCCAGACTTCTCTTTTCCTTTTTTAAGGATGCCGGTCTTGTACAAGCTCTGGCATTGGAGGAAGAAAATTAAGTCCTATTTACAGAAAAAAGAACTTCTTGCTTAAAGTGAAAATGAAAACAGATGTCCTATTGCCCAGAAATGTAAATGCTTATGTAACACTGTTTAACAACCTTTGGCAACTGCATTTGGGGAAATTACCATTTATATATTTTATAACAACATAAGATTTGGTTCCTGAGATAGGATGAAATGTAACTAATCTAGTTATTTAAATTTTTTAATTGAATTTATTGGGGAAATATTGTTAATAAATATAGATTTGAAGTGTACAATTCTATAACACATTGTCTGTATATTGCACTGTGTTCACCACCCAAAGTCAAGTCTCCTTCTCTCACCATTTTTTCTTCCTTTACATTCTTCTACCTTCTTGGACACACCCCTTTCCCTCTGATAATCACCACGCTGTTATCTTTGAGGTTTTTTCTTTGCTTAATACTATCACCTTTTTCACCCAGCCCCAAAACCCCTCCTCTTTGACAGCCGTCAGTCTGTTTAATATCTATGAGTCTGTTTCTGTTTTGTTAGTTTATTTGGTTCATTAGATTCCACATATGAGTGAAATCACATGGCAGTTGTCTTTCTCTGACTGGCTGAGTTCACTTCGCACAATGTTCTCCAGGTCCATCCATGCCGTCAGAAAAGATAAGATTTCCTTGTTTTTTATGGCCAACTAGTAGTCCATTGTGTAAAGGTACCACAGCTTTTTTATCTACTCATCCACAGATGGACACTTAGGCTGCTTCCAAATCTTGGCTACCGTAAATAATGCTATGAACATAGAGGTTCATATACTCTTACAAATTAGTGCTTTGGGGTACTACAAGTATTGTGGGGGCGGCTCTGCCTGCAGGCCACCCCCCCCCCATGGCCACTGATGAGAATAAGTCTACCAAGACATGATCTGCTTGGGGAGGAAAGGTGGCCAATCTCTCAAAGGAGAAGGGCCAGGAGCCTGTTCCTCAATGGGCTTTTATTGGGTTCATTTGCACAGGATTACAGATAAAGCTCATTAACCATTGTCAGGCAGTAAGGATCAAACAATAGATAACAAAGAACTCTGAGGGCCTATTTTGTGTCAGGGTCAGTTAGCTAAAGAGCTGTAAAGCTTTGAGGAACAAACTTATTTCTTGCTTGGACCCTTATCATTTAATTGAGAGCATTCTAAACAAAGCAGGTTTCACAGGATTTTACATATTCTTTCTTAGACCTGATTGCTGGGGGAACCTGCCCTTTCCAGCACAGGGTTGCACCACCCTGTCATTGTTTCAGGAGTAGGTGGAGTAAGGGAAGTACGGCAGTCCTTGTTCCAGGATTAGGTGGAGCTAGGGAAGTAAGGCAGACAAGAGATTAGGAGACTTCTCCCAGATAGAATGAGGACTCAGGCTTTGTCAAAGCCGAGGGGTGAGGGTCCATCACTTCCTTTTGCTGTACTCCCAAAGTCCTTCCTTGGGGCCTCCCACATGATCGTGCCTGTCTTAGGTTGTTCCCCCCTTGGGGAATCCTACCCATCATTGGCTAACCGACCAAGCATTGGGGGCCAGTTATGGAAAGAGGAGCAGAAGCAGCGCTCCTGCCAGGGAGATAAGCTTTTGTCTCCTTGGTGGCTTAGGTTCCAAGGTCACTCCCTCAGCCTTAGCCTTGGCAGGGGTTACAGCTTCTGAAACCAGGCAGGGCAGTTCTCAACAAAGTATATTCTCAGAAGTGGAATTGTTGCATCACAATGCAGTTTCATTTTTAATTTTTTGAGGTAATTCCATACTGTTTTCCACAGTGGCTGCACCAATCTGCATTCCCACCAGCAGTGCAAGAGGGCTCCCTTTCTTCACATCTCGCTAAAACTTGTTGTTTGTTGATTTATTGATGATAGCCATTATAACAGGTGTGAAGTGATATCTCATTGAAGTTTTAATTTGCATCTCTATAATGGCTAGTGATGGTGAACATCTTTTCTTTCATATATCTATTGTCCATCTGTATGTTCTCTTCAGAGAAGTGTCTATTCAGGTCCTTTGCCCATTTTTTAATTGACTTGTTTGTCTGGTATTGAGTTATACAAGTTCTTTATAAATTTCTAATATTAACCCCTTATCAGATGTATCATTGGCAAGTATGTTCTCCCATTCAGTGGGCTGTCTTTTCATTTTGTTGATGGTTTCCTTTGCTCTGAAAAAACTTGTTAATTTGTGTAACCCCATTTGTTTTCTTTTTTTCTTTTGTTTCCCTTGCCTGGGGAGATAGATCACAAAAAAATATATTGCTACATGAAATACCTTAGATGTTACTTCTTATGATTTATTCTAGAACTTTTATGGTTTTGAGTCTAACATTTAAGTCTTTGATCCATTTTGAGTTTATTCTTTTTTAAATATTTTATTGATTATGCTATTACAGCTGTCCCATTGCCCCCCTCCATCCCCCTCCACCCTGCACACCCTCCCCCACCCACATTCCCCCACTTTAGTTCATGTCTATGTGTCATAAGTTCTTTAGCTTCTACATTTCCCATACTATTCTTGCCCTCCCCCTGTCTATTTTCTACCTACCATCTGTGCTACTTATTCTCTGCACCTTTTCCCCCTCTCTCCTCCTCCCACTCCCCTGTTGCTAACCCTCCATGTGTTCTCCATTTATGTGGTTTTGTTCCTGTTCTAGTTCTTTGCTTAGTTTCTTTTTGTTTTAGGTACGGTTGTTAATAATTGTGAGTTTGCTGTCATTTTACTACACGTTTTATATCTTCTTTTTCTTAGATAAGTCCCTTTAACATCTCACAAAATAAGGGCTTGGTGATGATGAACTCCTTTAACTTGACCTTATCTGAGAAGCACTTGATCTGCCCTTCCATTCTAAAT
>CM052538.1:80706206-80726132 GCA_028533065.1 Trachops cirrhosus | reverse complement strand
GGTGTGTTCCTCCTTGGGTCCACCTTCTTTGGGACTCTCTGAGCTTCCTGGACTTCCTGGAAGTCTATTTCCTTTGCCAGATTGGGGAAGTTCTCCTTTATTATTTGTTCAAATAAGTTTTCCACTAGTTGCTCTTCCTCTTCCCCTTCTGGCACCCCTATAATTCAGATGTTGGAATGTTTAAAGATGTCCTGGAGGTTCCTAAGCCTCTCCTCATTTTTGTGAATTCTTATTTCTTCATTCTTTTTTGTGTGGTTGTTTCTTTCTTCCTTCTGGTCCACTCCATTGATGTGAGACCCAGCTTTTTTTCCATCATTCTTGGTTCCCTGTGTATTTTTCTTCACTTCATTTACTGTAGCCTTCATTTTTTCATCTAATTTGTGACCAAAATCAACCAATTCTGTGAGCATCGTGATCACCAGTGTTTTGAACTGTGCATCTGATAGGTTGACTATCTCTTGGTTGCTTAAAAGGATGAGTTCTAAGGCTTTCAATTTTTCTTCTGTTTGAGCCATCTCTCTCTTTTTTTTTTTTTTTTTGGTCTGGTCATATCATGCCTGTTACATATGAGGGGCGGAGCCTTAGGTGTTCACCAGGACCGGGCACCCCAGTTGCTGGGTTGTGATGCTTTATGTGGGGCAGGGGTCCAAGAGGGAACAATGGCACTTGCTCCACTCTCTGCTGATTTCAGTCCCTTCCACTGCTTCCCCCAAGCAAACTGGGTCTTTCTGGTGCTGATGCCTGTGTGGGTGGGCTTGTGCATCCCATGGGTCTTTCCAACGACCTCTGCTGTGAGGCTGGGAGTCTTTCCCTGCACCTCAACCCCCACAGGTGTTTTCAATCAGTGCCCCAAGGCTCTATTTCCCAGCACTGGGACCCTGGGTTGTGTGCAGTGCCTTGCTTCACAATTGCCTCCTTGCTGGGTCTGCTGGTTGCCACCTCTCAGCCGGGGTTTGCCAGCCGCTGCTTGCGCACCCAGGGTCTGCCTGCTGCGGTCTTATGCGCCTGGTCCCAACACTGTTTGGTCCACTCGACCCCTCTCCAGCTGCTGGACTCTGCCCGTCCTACCAGTCTGGATAAACGTGTCTATTTTAACTCCTTGGTTGTCCAACTTCCATACAGTTCAATTTTCTGCCAGTTGTGTTTCTAAATTGTTGTTGTCCCTATCTTGGTTGTGCAAGGAGGCACAGTGTGTCTGTCTACCTATACCTCCATCTTGGCCGGAATTCCCTTGAGTTTATTCTTGTGTATGGTATAAGAAGGTGGCCCAGTTCCCCTTTTTTCACATATTGTGCAATTTTCCCAACACCATTTATTGAATAGACTATCTTTACCCTATTGTATGTTCTTACCTCCTTTGTCAAATATTAACTGACCATAAAGGCACAGGTTTATTTCTAAACTCTCTATTCTGTTCCATTGATCTATATGTCAATGATCTATATGTCAAACCAGCCAGTACCATGCTGGTTTGATTACTGTGGCCTTGTGGTATAGTTTGATAGCAGCTAGTGTGATTCCTCCAACTTTGTTCTTCTTTCTTAAGATTGCTGTGGTTATTCAGTGTCTTTTGTGGTTCCATGTAAATTTTTGGAACATTTGTTCTAGTTCTGTGAAATATGCCAGTGGTATCTTGGTAGGGGTTGTGTTGAATCTATAGATTGGTTTGGATACTATGGACATTTTAATGATGTTAATTCTTTCAATCCATGAAGACATATATGTTTCCACTTACTTGTATATTTTTCCATTTCTTTTCAGTGTCTGAGTACAGGTCCTTTACATCTGTGGTTAAATTTAATTCTGGGTATTTTATTTTTTGAAGCAATTTTGAATGTTTATTTTTAATTTTCTTCTCTGCTAGTTCATTACTGGTGTATAAAATGCAACTGAATTCTGGGTATTTATTTTGTATCCTATTTATGCTGTGAGTTCACTTCTGGATTGTAGTAGATATTGTCTTCTTCTTCCCTTTTAATGTTTTTACTGCCTTTAACCTCAATGAAATATTGAAGTATGTAGTACCCTATTCTTAAAAATGATACTGCTTCTATCTGCATGTTAGTGATTTTACTCATAGTTTTGTGAACTTTTGTTCTTTGTCTCTAATAGAGTAAATTCCTTGAGTATTTCCTTCAATGGAGGGTCTTCTGGGAGTAAATTCTCTTAGCTTCTGTATGTCTGGAAAAGTCTTTATTTCTTCTTTACATCTAAAAGATTAACTTTGCTGGATATGTTATTCCTATCAGGTGATTTTTCTCTTTCAGTAGTTTGACTATTTGATTCCACTTTCTCCTAGCTTGTAGGGTTTCTGCTGAGAAATCCAATGATAATCTAATGGGATTTCTTTTATCAGTTACTATCTTCTTTTCCCTGGCTACCTTGAGAAAGAGAATTCTTTCTTCCTTGTTAATTTTTGACAGTTTTGATACAGTGTGCCTTAGCAAATGCCTTTTTTTGGGTAGAGATAATTCGGTGCTCTGTTTGGTTTTTGGACTTGAGGATCTAGCTCTTCCTATAGGTCTGGGATGTCCTTTTCAACTATTTGTTTGAATAGAATCTCTGTTCCCTTCTCCCTCTCTTCTTCTTCTGGTATACCTATTATTCTTATATTACTCTTTCTTATAGAGTCAGATAGTTCTCGTAGAAGTTTTTCATTATTTTATGTTTAAGTCTTTTTCTTCTCCCCTTTGTGTCATTTCTGGATTTCTATCTTTGACATCACTAATTCTTTCTTCCATCTGGTCAGCTCTCTTCCCGTGCTTGCTAGTTCATTCTGTATCTCTTTTATTGAGTTCTTCATCTCCAGATTTGCTATTTGGTTCTTTTTTAAAGTTTCAGTCTCTTTGGTAAAGTACTTGTTTTGTTCATTGAAATCACTTCTGAGTTTATTAAACTGCCTATCTGTGTTTTCTTGTAACTCATTGAGTTTTTTCAGAACTGCAGTCTTGAATTCTCTGTCATTTAAATCACATATCCCCACTTTTTAATGTTTATTTTCTGGAGGGTTTTTTTTTTTTTTCATTTTCTTTCTGAGCTGCCTTGTTACCTTGGTTATTCATGGTATTTGATGGATTATTTCTCTGTTTAGGCATGTATGTATGAGTGGCACTTCTCTAGCGGATTGATAGGAAGTCTTTTTACGGTTTTCCGATAGGTGGAGCTGTGGGCCGGAAGATGTCCTGTGTTACCTGGGAAAGTGGGCATCTCTCCTCCGTGTTCAGGTCACCTCAGTCTCAGGGCATCAACCTCGCAGGGAAAATGTGGTGGACAATGGGCTTCCAAATCCGTGAAATGATAGTGCTGAACCCTGCAGCCAGATGCCGCCCGGCAGTGCAGCCTCAATAGGTAGGGGTGGGGTGAGCTGGGGGAGGCTGACCAGTGTGTCTGTTACTTTGTTCTCCCAGTAGTGGTGACTGGCAGACCTCAGCAACCTCCTTTCTGTAACTCCCCCAGCCCTGGGATTAGTCACAGAGTGTACCTGTGGCTCAGGGAAAAAATGTTTCTGTAGTACCAGTTTGCAGGATTGCAGATAATGGGGCTCTGCAACCCAGCACTCATTGCTACAGCTGCTTCTGGGGTCTGCTGCTAGCTCTGGGAAGGCAAGGGGAGGCAGCCAGGCTCTGTGACTTTGTTTTCTGTTTGGAATGCTGATTGCTAAACAACTGTCGCCACATCTCTGTGCTTCCTGCCTGCACAGGTTCACCGGGCTCAACAACAGCAAAGTGATTACTCCTGCAGGATGCTCATTGTAGTGCTCCATTTATCCCAGCTTAAGAGAGTGCCAGCGGCAAACTGATTTCTCCCTTCTCTGAGCTGAGCCCTGCTGTAAGCTCTAGGCTGTGAGCTCCAGGCTGCACATCTCCAGTATCATCTCAGCTCTTCTCCCTTCCCACCTCCCTGCCTCACTCCCACTTGCTCACCTTCAGATGTGTCAATACATGGATCTCTCAGATGTGTGTTGAGCAGGGAATCATCTTTTGAATTATAGCTGTTCAAATTGCTGAAACTTCAAGAGGAGAGACCAAGGGGCCCTGTCATGCTGTCATTCCTCCGACATCCTCTAAACTTCTTTTTAAGTGCCTACAATACACCCAGTTTTAAGCACTGGTGATTTGGCAGTACATTAGACAAAAGCTCTCCCCACACTGAGCCCACATTTCAGGGGAGGGATCACAGGCACTGATCAATGTAATAACATAACATGATGTAATACATCATAAAAAAGAGAAAGCAGGATAAAGGGAGAAGAGAGATGCAGGAGAGGCTTCTTTGAGGAGGGGCCATTTGAGCAGAGGCTTTTCTGAAGGAAAGGGAAGACTCCTGACAACAGGTGGGAGTGTTGCAGGCAGAGAGAATAGCACAAAAGCCCTGTGGTGGGAACTACACTGAGATGTTTTAAAGTCTAGCAGGAAGATCATACTGACGGGTGTGGGGTGCGCTGCAGGGAAGGTGGCAGGAGATGAACTTGTTGAAGTAATGAGGGGCCAGATCATGAAAGGCGGTGGCATTCTCAAGAGGAAGTACTGTTCAGCTAAGTGTTTGGAGATTTTTGAGAGTGTTTTAGTTGTCATTGTGCTTTGGGGCACTACTAGTGTTAGTGAGTGTGAAGAGCTGTGAGGAATCTAAGGCTACCCTACCTGCAAGCTGACAAGTTAGCCTGCCACAGTTTTGCGAGTGCCGATACATGGCACCAGGCTTCTGGTTGTCTGCCTTTTCCTCCGGAAGAAGACACTTTTTATCTTTAAAGTCTGTTTGCTATAAAAATATGCTTTAAAATTTGGTCTAGGAAAAACAGCTGTTACTGCCTTACTCATAAGATGTACAGAAACAGGAGAGACCCCTGGAGAATTGTTTCCCAATGATGAGCAGTGGTCATGGAGGCCACACATGCGTCCATGCATAGGGAAGAAGCATCAGCCCACAAAGCCAGTGGTCCCTCTTTACACAACAGAAAGGGTCGTACAGGGTGGTATAGAATTTATTTTTGTCCTCAGCATTCATGAGAAATTTTCGTATTTTTGAGTAACATAATTTGTTTTTAAGTTTGGGAAAAAGGGTCATTATTATTACTAAGTGCAAAATGGAGTGGGAGCAAAGGTAGAGGCAAGGAGACCAGGTGGGAGACTGTGAACAGCCGACCAGGTGAAAGATGGTGGTCGCCGAAGCTGGGGAGAGGGTTTAAGAATGGGTGCTCAGAACAGGAGGGAGGGATAACCAGCCAGTTTTAGAATGTGTGTTGAATGTAGCAGAGACAAGACTTACTGTTGGGTGGAACGCACTCTGAAAGAAGGAGCAACAGGGTAAACGCTTATTTACCGAGATGGCTAAGGCTTCAGGAGGAATGGGTCTAGGGGGATGGGAATGAGGAGCTCTGTTTTGAACCTGGGAAATGTGAGATACAAATTAGTTGTGTTGATAGAGATTACGTGAGATAATATATTTTAAGTACTGACATAGAGTAAGTCCTATCTAAAATGTTAGCTTCCTTAGCTTTCCTTTTGTGGCATTTGACATTTTTAAAAACTTCCTTCTAAAATTTCAGTTCCTTTCACTTCTGTGACATTTTTCTCTGTTCCGTTGTCCCTATAACACAGTTTATACTTCCTTTTCATGGACACTCCCCTTGTATGTTGGCCATTTTTTAGCATTCTGTCATTGAAGCTCTCTCACAGTTAACACTTCAGTGTCTATCCTTCTAGCCTTTCTCTTGAATAAAGATTATATATTATATATATATAACATACCTATTAAATATATATAATGAGCTCTTCATTGTAAATAGAGTTACAATGTGCTTGTTTAATTATCTTGTGAACATCTTCCATGTCACTACATAGTTTTCTAAAATGTCATTAAAACAAATTCCTAAATATTTCAATATTTAGATATACCATAATTTATTAAGTTAATCCTCTATTATGTTTTTACATTCTATTTTTGGTGGTTGTTCAAAGTTTGTTAAAAATTATACAAACTATTTATTATTTTAAATAATTTCAAACTGACAGGGAAAAATTGCAAGAATAGTACAAAGATTACATCATACACAAAAATAAACTCAAATGGATTGAAGATTTAAATATTAGACTTGAAACCATAAAACTCCTGGAAGAAAACATAGGCAGTAAAACCTCAGACATTTCTTGTAACAATATTTTTTCCTGATATATTGTCTCAAGCAAAGGAAACAAAAGAAAAAAACAAACGAATGGGACTACATCAAGCTAAACACTTTTTGTACAGCAAAGGAAACCATCAACAAAATGAAAAGAAAACCCACTGAATGAAAGAACATATTCACCTGTGATATATCTGACAGAGTTAATATTCAAAATTCATAAAGAGCTCAATACCAAAAAAACAAACAGGCCAATTAAAAAATGGGCAAAGGTCCTGGCTGTTGTGGCTCAGTGGATTTAATGCTGACCTGCAAACCAAAGGGTCACTGGTTCAATTTTCAGTTAGGGCACATGCCTGGGTTATGAGCCAGGTCCCCAGTAGGGGCACGCAAGAGGCAACCATACACTGATGTTTCTCTCCCTCTCATTCTTCCCGCTTCTCCTCCCTCTAAAAATAAATTTAAAAAATATTTTTTAAAAATGGGCAAAGGATGTGAATAGACACTTCCCTAAAGAGGACATACAGATGGTCAATAGATATAGGAAAAGCTGTTCAATGTCACTAATCATCAGAGAAATACAAATTAAAACCACCATGAGATATCACCTCACACCTGTCAGAATGACTGTCATCAATATATCAACAAACAGCTAGTGTTGGCAAGATGTGGAGAAAAGGAAGCACTCATGCACTGTGAGGATGCAGATCGGTGCAGCCACCATGGAAAGCAGTATGAAATTACCTCAAAAAATAAAAATGGAACAGCATTATGACCCAGCAATTCCACTTCTAGAAATATATTTGAAGAAGTCTGAAACACTAATTTGAAAGAATATATGCACCCCTATGTTCATAGCAGCATTATTTATAATCACCAAGATTTAGAAGAAGCCCAAGTGCCCATCAGTAGATGAGTGGATAAAAAAGCCATGGTGCATTTACACAATGGAATACTGCTTGGCTATAAAAAGGAAGGAAATCTTACCTTTTCTGACAGCATGGATGGAACTGGAGAGTATTATGCCAAGTGAAATAAGCCAGTCAGAAAAAGACAAATACCATATGATTTCACTCATGTGATGAATCTAATGAAAAACAAACAATGTAGAAACAGACTCATAAATAAAGAGAACAGACTGACAGCTGTCAGAGGGGAGGAGGGCTGGGTGGGTAGGTGGAAAAGGTGGAGGGATTAAGCAAAGAAAAAAAGAAAACTCATTAACACAGAACAGTATGGCGATCACCAAAGGGAAAGGGGAGTAGGGGAGGGAGAAGAGGGTAAATGGGGGATAAATGGTGATGGAAGGAGACTTGACTTGGAGTGGTAGACACACAATAGAGTATACAGATGATGTATCATAGAATTATACACCTGAAATCTGTGTAATTCTGTTAACCAATGTCACCTCAAAAAATTCAGTAAAAAAATTTTAAAGAAATAGAACACAGAAACGTGTTAGTCCCTGAGCCATTTGAGAATAAATTACCGACACGATACCTTATTGCCCCAGTACTTCAATATGCATTTCCTACACACAAGCACATTTGCCTATGTGACCACATAGAGCCATTCCAATTAGAAAACTAACAATGTGTGCCACCCCATCCGAGGATCTCAGTCAGGATTCACCAGTTTTCCCATTAAGATTCTATAGAACAAAGGGGTTCGGTCCACAATAACAAGTGGTATTTATTTTTCCTCACCCCCTGAGTATTCTTCACTCTGGAACACTTCCTCAGTTTTTCCTTGATTTCATGGCTTTAACACTTCTGAAAAATAAAGGCCCAGTTACTTTGTGAACTGTTATTCAACTTTGATTTGTCTGATGTTGCCTTAACATTAGATTCAGGTTCTGCAGTTTTGGTAGAAATGCCGCAGAGGCGGTATTTGCCCTTCTCAGTGCGTCCTCTCAGGTGAAACACACTTTCAATCTGTCTCAACGAGGTGTGTTTGATTGTTTGATTTTGTGGTGTCTGCCAGGTTTCCTCACTCTAAAATCACTTTGTTCCCTTCTTTGTTATTAATGTTTTGGGCGAAGGTTGAGACTAAGTAAATATCCTGTTCCTCATTAAACTTTTATCCATCAGTTTTAGCATCCATTGATATTTCTTGACTATTTCATTATTGCCATAGTGTTACCAAATGGAGCTTCCGTGATTCTATTTTTTTCTTTTACATTTATCCGCTCTCATTCTACTATAAGAAAGAGCTTTTTATTTTCTGAAGTTCTGCAGTTATTTATTTTTATATCATTGGGCTATAATCATGACTATCATTATTTATTTTGACCCTTTAAATTTCCCACGTTGGCCATTAAGAGCTCATTCAAGGTGACCTCCATGTCATTATAACCTCATAGTTCTTTGAGAATTTTTTTTTTACTTCCTGGTATAGCAAAATGTTCTAGGGTTATCTTAAACATTCCTTGCATCCATTTCTAGAATCAATTACTTCTCTAAGAAATTCTGTTCTTCTTTCCTGGAGAGTGTGGTACTTTAGAAGCCAAGATCCGTATGCTATGTGATTATTGTTATTAGGATGTCACTCTCTCAGTCCACTCTGAGAGCAGATCAAGCAAAAGTATGTATGCATATACATATAGGCACACACCTATATTGATATCTACATTTAATTCTACATCTATCTACATTTGTTTATCTATCATCTATCTATCTACCTCTATCTATATCTCTATATCAATACCTATCTATCGATCATCTATCTATGGGGTCATGCCACTACCTCCAATCCTAATCCAATACCAAAAGGCTCATTCTAGTATTGTCACTTCTCATATTTGTAACTCCCTTCTCCCACACTGAAGAATGTGGATTCCATTATCTTCAATACACTTACTTATTTGTGATCAATCAAATGCAAGCAATCTCCTATTGCCCAGGGACCACGGCCTGGCCATTGCTACTCTTATCCCCACCGCAGATGCCCACCTACGCTGACTTGGCTCTATCACTGTGCCCTGTCTGCCCCTTCCATCCCTTCAGGCAGAACCCGCCCCCCACCTACCAGGCTTCAGTGCCTTACTCCAAGCTGCTGCAGCCACCGTTGTCAACACAGCTGCTCTCTGTACCCTGCTGTGTCCACCCTGTACTAACGTGGAATGCCCTGCACACACTCACACTGATGCCCACCTTGCTTCACCTCACCCAGTGACTTTTGACTTAATTTATGGCAGGCAGGCACCGAAGCAGATAGAAAGGATGACAGGAAGGCTAATCCTTTCTTTTTAAACATTTAAGTGGTTTCCAATTTGAGACTCTTATAAATAGCTTTCCTGTTATAGATCATAATTTTTTTAAAAAAGATAAATCTGCTATATAATTATTTCCCTCCTTACTTCCTGAGACAATGAATAAAATTAATATTCTTAGCTCTTCCCTCCCAGCCTTCCAGTTATTTACCAAAACCTTAGGAAAACATTAGACTTATAGTATATTGCTTGGGTGGATGTAAGATGAAGTGAGCAGCATCATTCCTTAGCTTGATTTCAGTGAACAATTCTGTCAGGGTCTTCTATGTAATACTTTACCAATAATTATCTTGCCTCAGCAGACTTTAACCTGCAACAACCCAAAGTCTTAGTTTTTGCCATTTCCATAATAACCAAACAAAGTTCAGTCACTTCAATTTCTTTTAATGTCAAAATAAGTCAAGTGATTACACTAAATTCCCCAATATTGTTTATGATCATTTAAATGAACACCTGAGATGTTCATCCTTACTTTAATGCCATAAGAATTGTAAAAGATGTGGTTATATATTACTTCTTGCTTTAACTCTTTTTACTGTGATGGTTATTGTTCCTCTTTTTATTTGGTGGAGAGAATTTACCTCAGGAAAAAAAAATACTCTGGAAACTCCCATAAAAAGAACCTTGACGTCAACTAAGTTATTTCCCAATTATTATTCATTTTTTCCTTATTAAAATAAGATATATTATAACACCATATCACAACAAAATATCTACCATGAGTTCAATTTCTGCAGAAATCTATAAAATTATAAATTTCTTCATCTTATTATCCTTATTTTATGCAAATTTCTATTAACACAGCCCCCTACCATTTGTTATATTTTCTAGTTGCTAGGGAAGTATCTTGTTACCTTTGCATTAATGATGTGTGAGTTAAAAGAATGATTCATTCTCACTTCCAATTCCTTTTGGATAAATCAAGTATAAGTAAATGTGCATTCCTGAAACTCTGTCCCATGGAATAGAGGTCTCAACTGATGGCGTATGAAAAACTAAAGAGGGGGTTGGTGAAGGATTATGCAATAAAATAAATATTGGAATGGCATTGCTAATGTTCCCTCTTAAAAATTCACAAAGCACATTAGCATAATACAGACAGACTCTGGGAAGCACGGAAGCAATAAATCCCTTCACTTGCTCAGTCCAGACTTTCCCAAATCTGCTGACACAGTATCAACGTGTGTGCGCATGTTTATGTGCCTAATACCCTAGTGACAATCCAAGCAGGTGGGTTTTACATGACACACTTTGCCCAACACTAACTTTTATAAGTGGAAAGATATGGTTTATTGTTTTCAAATAACAAATTGCAAAATCCAATCTGACTGTCTCTAAACACAGGAAGGATTTTCCAGTGCCTAGGTGAAACATAAAAGCTGATTATTTAAAGATCAAAGGCAAACTTGTGTTTTATTTAAAATCAGGACAGAAACAGAAAGACAAAGATCACGTTGTGATAGTTCTGGGCTTCAGCTGGTGCTTCTTTCTTTTTCAGCTGGGCACCAAAGAAGGCTACCTCACCAAACAGGGGGGCCTCGTCAAGGTAAGGAGGCATGTGTTGGCTAGTGCTCGTCACAAAGGAAGAAAACCTGTCATGCACACTCAGTTCTCACTTTGACACTTTTGCAAAACATAACTGCCTGCCCATTTCGACCCAGTTATAACATTTACCTGTTTCTGGAGTTCATCTTTACGGCTGTTAGTTAAAATTTTGGAAAGTTACTTGACTATTCTTTAACAAAGTCAAATGTATCAGAGTAGCCTACAGTTATTGCCCAAGAAGAAATACAACCCTTTTTTAATGGTTAAATGGAGGATGAAAGTAGAAAGTTAACTCTAGCGTATTCCTTTAAAAAAAATTTTTTTTAACAAAGAAGTTAAGTTATATAAAATGTTACCTAAAAGTAAGCAAAACACATCACTGGCATTAATGTAACTATGTTTTAAAAAATCCCAAAGAAAACACAATTTAGGACTTTACTAGCCTGGAAGTCCAACTGTCCCTCAATTTGTGAGATGGTATTTTTAAAGTTACTCTGTCTCATTTAACTGTGCCAAGAAGACCTTCATGAAGTATCTCTATTTTAAGAGTCAGGGCACTTAACACTTCTCAAAGGTACTTCCCTGCTTGAACTGAACCTGTATGTTTAGTTATATGTGTCCCTACTAGACTGGATGCTCCCTAAGGACACGAAGTATTTGAATCCGTAGCGGATTTGTTTTTAAATCCATTGCTGCTACCTTTAACCAGGCACACTGGCATTCAGGGTAAGAAATAAAGGATGGTGGGGAACCACAGTTTTTGTCTTCAATGTTGTGGAATTCTTAGACAAGGTTTAGAGTATCATGTGGTTAGAGGTTCCTAAACCTCAAATTTTTACAAAATAAGGATAGTATTTGGCATTGTAGAGGGAAGATGGGTGGAGGTGGGGAAAGGGTGGGAAATGGGGACATCTGTAATAATGTCAACAATAAAAATAAAGAAAAAATATTTGGCATTGTATAAGGATTGGCTAATATACAGAAACATCCAAGGGTAGTATGTAGCCCACATCAAATGCTCAAAAAATGATGCCTATTATTATTACAGAGTTCGAAAGATGGCAACTTCAGTGTTTGTCATAAAACACCTTGAATACTTTTGATTGGCTGTTTCTTTTTATGTGTTTAAATACACAGATGATATCCCTGCCTTTATTATTAGCTTAATGCACAAAATCATTTTCATTTTTGTAGATATTTTGAAACTTTTTTCCAGAAATGACACCTACCACAAGAATATTTTATTGTATCTAACGGTTTAGATATTTTTAAAACAAAAGGGAATGATCTCATTCAAGTATTGCATATCTGTTTTCAAAACCCACGTGCTTTGATTATTTTCCTCAGACCTGGAAAACAAGATGGTTCACTCTGCACAGGAATGAACTGAAATACTTCAAAGACCAGATGGTAAGAAACATGATAATACATTTTTCCTTTAAAAATCAGCTCTCTAGATGAAAGGAACATATGCCTTTAAAATCCCTAAAATTTTCCTTGTGAGCACCTGAAACACCCGCCAAATGAGTGGAGGTGTGAGTTCTTGATTCCTGATGTGACCCAAGTCCTTTTACAAAGATGAGATGTGTGTCCCAGAAACTGCTCTCTGGGACCAGCTAAACTGTGTTAACTTTTGCAGCAATTTCCTCCTTTGTTAAAAGCATGTCCCTTTCCCATGTCCATTTCATTAAGCCAATTTACATTTATTTTGTTTCCTCTCACTTTCCCTATACAAAGTTTCTGAGAAAGTTGAAGTTTCAAGACATAAGAGAAAAATTACTCCCTTCCATGTGTTAAAATCCATCTCCATCAAATTAAAATGGATAAATCAATGTTTTTTTAGTGCCCAGTTTCATGAAAAACCAACTTCCAAACCAGGGATGCGTTACTTCTCTTAGTAGATTTTCTATTATCTGTCCCCACGGAGAAAAGAAAATTGACAGTCGCACACAGTGAAAGATTTGTTAGGGGAATAAGTGATGAGCAGATTTGTGTGTTTTTTTAATGACAGGTTGTTGTTTTTTAAGTCCCCAGAACCAATTCGGATCCTGGATTTAACAGAATGTTCAGCGGTACAATTTGATTACTCACAGGAAAGGGTAAACTGTTTTTGGTAAGTTGTTTCGTAAAGGAAATATTTTTAAAAGTCTTCTTGCCACTTATTTTAGCCGAGGAACAAAACCTGCGTGTCTTCATGTGTACAGCTGCTTTGGGCTGAGTGACGTGAGTCAGCCATCACACCGGGCGCCGGTGGTGGGAGCGCGTCTGCTGGCACGATTGGTTCACGATTGGTTCGCTGTACACGGACCACATAGGATGCACTTAGGAGGGCCCCATTCACATCTTAAATAGTTTTATTCCTTTGGAGTTTTCCCCTCTATGAAAACTTTGTTGACTCCCGTGATGGGTGATTTGTATTGTTATGACAGTTTCTGGAAAATGGCACAGAAGTGTTTTGCTCTAACATAATCAGCATAGCGTGACAATTTTCTAGCTGGGAAAAGTAAAGTATCTTGAGTAAGAGATGTCTTATTTGCCACCAACTTTTATCTTAAAGTTTTCAAGCACACCAAAGTTGATAGACACATATCCATAAACCCCTCACCCAGATGCAGGTCTGGAAAAATATTAATATTTTCCCAGACCTGCTTTCTCTCTGTTCACTTTCATGTACCTGAACCAACTGAAAGTAAGGCACAGACTTCCTGGCACTCTGCCCATGAATACTTCAATGTGCATCTCCCCAGAATAAACATGTCACTTAGAGAACTACAATGCTATTATCACACCTAAGAAAATTAACGTTAATTCTATAGTATTAACCAAGAATGGACATCTTTTAAAATTTGCATAAAGAAATCCTATGAGCTAGCAGGGGTTTATCGTGTTCATATAACAAAATGTAGGGAGACAGGCAGCTGTCCTGACAATGTCAGGTACTGTGTCTCTACAGTCTTGCTGGCCTTTTCCTCCTGCTTGCTACTGCAGGGTTCATGTAAGTCATGACGAAGGTGTAGGGATGGCATAAGCCACATCCACCCATTTTTATCAGGAAAACAGACATTCTCCCAGAAAGCCTCCGATCAGATGTCCACTCTCATCTCATTGGCCTGGACTGGACCCCATGGCCATGACCAGCAGCAGAGCAAGATAAAAAGGGAACTAGCATGATTATAATTGGCTTCAACTAATTATAATATATCCTATCACCAGGAGTTCTGTTGGTAAAAAGAAAGGAAAATGTTATCTGTATTAATAGTCAATCAATAATATCTCCCACAGGGATTGCCAAACAATCACAATTCCAGAAGCCAGTTTCCTACAGTGTGTGCACAATAGCACTTCCTACCCACTCCCACCCCAGCACACACACACACTGTCCACTCAGCCCCGACCAGACCTCACATCAGGGTGTACCTTCCGTTCACAGAGGCTAACCTCTCATCGACTCAACATGCATTACTGGTACAAACAAAATACGCTGCTTAGGCTTTAGCATATAGAAATCTTTCTGAATTTCAGTTCAGGACTTTTTTTTTTAAATCATATAAGGGAAAAAGATTTTTGGCATATTGCATCTCAATGGTAAGGACAGAAAGTGGGGGCAAGATGTAAGCTACCTTATTAGTCAAATGATTTTGTCTCTACAACCAAAAAGACAATCAAATGAGCTACCATGTTCCTAGAACAAGTCTTTTATACTAGTAGGGAAGTTCATCTTCCTTCCAGCAGAGACTGACTAACTCATGGCCAGAGTGGGCGGAATGACTAACTAGCTAAGGAGTTTTGTTGTCTGTGTCTCCTGTTCTCCACATCTAACTCCGCCCACATCCACAGAGGGCAGCGTTTTCCCCACTGAAACAAGCTCACCCAAGTGAGCTCCTTCATCAAGCTTTCCTTTTTGTCTGCTTATTCTTTGAAACATAGCACAGATTTTGAGTCATTTTACAGATAAGCTGAATGAATATGAAAGTCTAAGTATTGTATTCAGTCTAAGACAAAAGGATATGGGGGTGTCCTGGACATTTTTTTCTCTTCTTTAAATTCTAATTAGAAAATATAAATCTGGCCCACAATGATAATATGAATATACAGCATCCTCAACATTTCTGCAGAGTGCTGGCAGAAATAGCTCCGTGTACACCTCTTCTCAGATTGCTCCCCCAGGCCTTTTGTCTATTCTTGTTTTCTTGGAATACTGTAATTAGTGTTCATCTAATGTATATTCAGCTAACCACCTGGAGCATCTTACCCTTTTTCTTTTGTTTTATCAGCTTAGTATTTCCATTCAGGACATTTTATCTCTGTGCAAAGACAGGAGTAGAAGCTGATGAGTGGATCAAGATACTACGTTGGAAATTGGTGAGTTATACAAGTTTTCTGGATGGATGCCTAGTACTCTGAAATAGCATTGTGATGATTTGAGACATATTTCTGTTGAAAGAGTCAGGGTATCCCTGAGAATCACTGGCATGTCTACTTGCAAGCTTGTAGAATAGTTCATTCTTCTGGGACATGGAAAGGCTGCAGAAAGGGGTAAATAGAGAAAGGATGAATCTGCACTGAGGTCTCAGCCTCAAAGCCTTTGCGTTGCACCTCAGTGTCTATCAGCCTTCCTTTAAGTGTGCAGGCTTACCCAGTTTTGGCTGGAGTAGGACAAGTGGGACAGGAAGGTCAGAGAGAGGAAAGCTGACATATTTGTACAGTAGAAAGTCCTTTTAAATCAGACAAGAAAGCTTGCCACAGGAACTTAGCTTAATTTCCAATGTAAGCATTATTTTTTACAGGCCAAGGACAAAAGTTAATTTATTTTGTCTGCTTCCTATGTACCTCCCAGGGGGAATATGGAGTGCTTATAAAAATTTATCAGTCTCATACATTTTTCGTATGTGTTTGTAAGTCAATGAACTGTTTGCCCAGAACTTGTCCTTAAAGCTTTCTAAATTTCTTGTAGACACAGTGTCTTGAAACCTGTGATGTTTTTAAACATACATAATTTTTCCTAGTTAATTTGTTATGAAATTAGCTGATATATTGAATCTTGTTGAATCTTCTTTTCTATATACTGGGACTTTTGCTTTGATTATCTTTTCAGTTTGAAATCCAAATAAATATACCACTTATTTTAAGATGGCTCCAATATATTTGATATTCAGTGAAAAATTTTTTGCCATATGAAATCTTTGCTGATAAATGAGTCAATTTTTTATTCTTCCTATTTTATAATCATGCAAGCAATATATAATCATAGAAAAATTAAGGTTAAAAATACATTAAATGCACATACTTTCAGACTTTTCCCTGTGCCATAAATAATTTAAAAGAAAATTTAATTATTCTTAAGTGCTCTTTACCTGTTCACTCCACGTAATAATATATTATGAACATCTTTCCTTATCAATAAATTTAGTTCTATGTCTTCTTTTGATTCATTTAATAGTATTGCATTTTATGAATTACTGAATTAGGCCAAATCCCAATTTGCACAAGTTTTAGCCATCACTTTACTATATTTCTCTTGAGAAGAATACAAAAAAAAATTAAAACTTAGGAAGGGGGCACATAATTATTAACTTATTGTTGCATGGTTTCCTCACTAATCAGCATGTCTTATTTAATATTTGTTAAAGCCAGAGATAGTTATCTTAAAATTGCTTAATAATACATACACACGTTTGTGCATTTTATTACAGTCTCAAATAAGAAAACAGCTGGACCAAAGGGAAGGCACAATCCGATCCCGCTCCTTCATCTTTAAATAGACCTCTCCTGACCGGTGCCCTGGCCGGAGCAGGGTGGCGTGCGCTCTGATGCTGTGATCCACAGCAGGCTGCAGCTGAAAGCTGACTGCGGATTTTTCTTTAAAAACAAATCAGAAGCAGATGCTGATTTGGATCTTTCCAAACACCCCACATTTGCTGATGCACGGGGAACTGCTGCCCTTCAGGATGTTCTCATCTCCTTCGGAACACTGAGTAGTCACCCTTCGGACGGAGACCGATGCAGCCGCCACACCCAGTGTGCTCACTCTTAGTACTCACAGTAGAAGATAAAGGGTTTGTGTTTTCCCTCATCGTCTCCCCAACCTTGTGGACATTATTTGCCCAGAGTCCCACTCTGTGTCATGGTCAGCTTCTCTGACATCCACATTGAGCTATTAACCAGGAAGTAAACAGCTATGTACTTGGAAACTTAGTCTGCCTCTTCAGAAAAGTATATTGAGATAGCAAACGTCAAAGACTGGGTTGGGGAAGGAACAGAGTTATTCCGCTTTTTTTCCCTTTTATACAAAAAACAAAACAATTTCCAAAACTATAATGGAAAATATTTGCAGTATTTATATTCTCTTTGTAAAAGGCTTAGAAATCTGGTAGGTTCTTCCTTCCCTTCAAATGGGAAACCTGTGAGAAGTAAATGTCATATGGATGATTAGGTAGGATGATAAAGGAAGGTATAATCTAAAAAAAGAAATATCTTTTAAACATTTTGGAGAAACATGTTTTAAAGAAGGAGAAAACAAATCAAGGAAGGGTAATAAAATATAGATGATGTAGTTTAATGATAATATTATACATATTATTATAACAATAATAGAGCACATGTAAGCACTAAGTTATTTTCACCCAACATTTCTCCAAACAGACTGAAAAAGCCTACTCAAGAAGACTGTGTTACAACGATCCCTTCCCCAGAGTAAACTGTAGGTGTTAGACCAAGAGAAGTAAGAATCACGTGGCACTGAGATGGTTGAGCACCTTGCACCTTATTCAAGAGCAACTTCTGTTGCCAGTTGAGGGAGCAATACCAAATTCTCATGCAGGGTATAAGGGTGTGTTTGTTACATGGCAATTTCAAAGTGGAATAAGGGGATTGAAATAGGAGAAGGAGATACTGTCATCCAGAGCTCATAAGTAGATTCTATTATCTTTATTAAAACTTCTTTTTTTAGATAGAAGTTTGAAGGGAGAGAAAGTGGAGGAGGAACACCAAAATATAAAGATTATGGTGCAAAACTGTGATACAACACTGCTCTTGCAGTCCAAAGAAATACCATGTTAAATACGTTTTTCTGTTAATTTAAATATCTAGGTTTCAGAAATTATATTAGATTTTTGTATATTTCAGAAAGATGCTTACTGTATTTTGCTATGTTTTTGTCATGTTAGATAAAGCAAATGTCAAGTAAAAATGTATGAAGTTCTCAAAGTAAGGAGATACAAACGAATCCTTACTGAAATGCACTGTTTTGTGTTTTGTTTTCTTAGAACCAAGAGAATTACTTTGTGTAGGCAATACTGTTCTTACCTTTTGTAAAATATGTCATGTTTATTTATAGTTTTGGGTTACATTTATTAAAAAGAGCATGATTTTCTCTGCATGAAATGTTTGCTATTAAAATATATTTTTCCTATCTGTAATTTAAAAGAAATTTAACTTCCTAACATCACAAACAGTAATGAAGAATCCACATCAGTTAGACTATGAGCTACGAAGGATTCAGAGTTGAAGAAGTAGACTGGGTCCCCAAGGATTTTATTTGAATACAGAAAAGATAATAAATACATGGTAATGTATAGACGGTAAATACTGCAGGTGAGGCACACAAAGCGATATGCTGGAGAGTGTGCCGCAGTGGTGATAAAGCCATTTTCTTGAAGGTTCGACAAGAAAAAGGCGAGCTAACTTCTATCTACTATGTCATTAGTACTACACTAGATCTTGACCTGCTGTCAGCAGCCCTAAGAAGTGGTCATGATTTCACTCCCTGAGAGCTCTTTCTGCAAGTGCAAGGTGAGGGAGAATGTTTCGTGCCAACGGCAGATCTGAGTGGGGTTGTCTGGGAGAATAGCCAATGGTGTGCCTGTGTCGGGCCATGTCTGCTCACAGGTATGTGCTTATCATAAAGGCAGTACTTCTTAAGACACAGCCCAAGTAGAATAGTTGCTGTAGCCCCCCCTTATCTGCAGGGAATATGATCCAAGACCCCCACAGGATGCCTGAAACTGCACATACTAACAACCCCATAAATACTGTTTTTTGTCTATACATATGTATACCTATGGTAAAGTTTAATTTCTAAATTAGGCACAGCAACAGATTAACAATAGCTAGTAAGAAACTAGAACAATTATAAAGATATGCTGTAACAAAAATTATGTCTCTCTCTCTCTCTCTCAAAATATCTGGCTCTTCCATTTAATATTTTCAGACCATGGTTGAATACTACTGTGTTCTCACACTTCCCCCGAGGAATATCTTCCCCCACAGAAGTACTGTTCCCTCTGGGTTAGGAGACTCATCCCCATGGTGCGGATGGCTATTCCTGCTTCTGAACCCTGCCCCTCTAGTCCAGAGCCACTGGACATCAGAACACTCAGCAGGCCAGAGTTCTTCTCTTCCCACCCACATGACATGTGAGCAAGTGGGCTCTTAGATCCTCACCTGGGCAAGTACACTATTCAGCAGACTTCCGAGCTCAAGCTTGCACAGCTCACAATGGATTCAGGCTGTCAGAGCATGATGTCAATCAGTTTCTTAAATCACCTGTGGTGAGGGATCAGATTTTCTTTTTCTTTTTAATTTCAGACTGAAATTTTGTAAAATCCAATAAAAATAAATTATTAGAAAAGTATAATAAAAACATAAATATCCAATCCCATTTTTTATTATCAGATTCTACAATCAAAATCACTATGTCAAATTGCTATAAGATTTTACAGCTCATGATTTCTGTACTTATCTTGCCACATACTGGCAATGGCCCAGTTTGCAGCCCACAGTTGGAGGAGCTCTGGTCTAGTGGGCTGGCAGGTAAAAAGAACCAAGAGCCCTCTTTTTTTAAACATATTTTATTGATTATGCTATTACAGTTGTCCCATTTCCCCCTCTTCACTCCCCTCCACCCTGCATACCCTCTCCCACCCACATTCCCCCCTTTAGTTCATGTCCATGTGTCATAAGTTCTTTAGCTTCTACATTTCTCCTACTA
>CM052538.1:80687626-80705706 GCA_028533065.1 Trachops cirrhosus | reverse complement strand
TTCTGTGAGCATCCTGATCACCAGTGTTTTGAACTGTGCATCTGATAGGTTGGCTATCTCGGTCACTCAAAAGGATTGGTTCTGGGGTTTTCAGTTGTTCTTCTGTTTGAGCCATCTTTTTTTTTTTTTGGTCTGGTCACACCTGTTACATACAAGGGGCAGAGCCTTAGGTGTTCACCAGGGCGGGGCACCCCAGTTGCTGGGTTGTGACACTATATGTGGTGGCGGGGTCCGAGAGGGAACAATGGGGCTTGCTTCGCTCTCTGTGGGACTTCAGTCCCTTCTGCCGCTTCCCCCAAGCGAACTGGACCTTTCTGGTGCTGATTCCTGTGTGGGTGGGCTTGTACATCCCATGGGTCTTTCCAATGACCACTCCTGTGAGACTGGGAGTCTCTCCCTCCACCTCAACCCCCACAGGTATTGTCAATCAGTGCCCCAAGGCTCTATTTCCCATTTCTAAGATCCTGGGTTGCGTGCAGTGCCTTGCTTCACAATCGCTGCCTTGCTGGGTCTGCTGGTTGCCATCCCTTGGCCAGGGTCTACTAGCTGCCACGTGCACGCCCATGGTCTGCCCACTGCAGTCTTACTCACCCAGTCCCAAGCTATTCATGTCTGGATCCCTCTCTGCCCAGCTGCCCAATTCCACCCCTCCTACCCATCTGGATGAACGTGTCTATTTTAACTCCTTGGTTGTCCGACTTCCATATACAGTTCAATTTTCTGTCAGTTCTGGTTGTTATTCTGTTTCTAAATCATTGTTGTCCCTATCTTGGTTGTGTGAGGAGGCACAGTGTGTCTACCTGTGCCTCCATCTTGGACAGAAGTCTCCCAAAAGCCTTCTTGAGAAAGGATTCACCTGAAGGTAGAGAGGGTTGAGGTGTGCATGTCTTATTGATGAGTTATGAACACCCGTAATAGAGTGATTCTGAGCACATTCTTGTCTATTACTCTGATGCTCCACAAAACCTAAAGAAGTTTTTTCACTAGAATCTCAAGGGACAGACACTGATAATTGTGTCACATTTATAGCTGTGAAGATGGTACTCTTAGCCTTCAGCAGCCTCTACGCACCTCTGCCAGCAGCAGCACCAATGGCCACGGTTGGGGTACATGTAGAGCTCATCTGGAGAATAGAAAAAAGTGCAAATGAAATTGGCTGGTGCCATGTGGCATCTGCAAAAACTGGTTTCAAGAGTAAATGTAAAGGCTTTTAGGGGAAATATCTGGAAGACATTTGAGAAGGACTGGGTTTTCCACAGAAGCAGCAAGAATGGAACCAGAGAAGTGGTCCAGTGAGCTCCAGAACCTATGGCTATTGCCCCAGTTTCCAAGAGCAATATTGGTATAGACACATGCAGTCACTGGCAAAATAGCTACGTTGGTTTTCTGACCGATGGCATGAGGGCTATTATAGTAAGAAAAGTCAAGTGTAAACCACTGTAACTGCCTTTACCTAGGAAGATAGTAAACGGAAAGCAATGGTGAGATTTCAGAGGTTAGTTCCGCCCTCAGACTGGAAGGATCAAGGGTGGTGTTTCCTAACATATCCTCATTCAGCCCACCTATTTGGCCTGTACAGAAAATAGATGACTCCTGGAGAATGACAGTGGATCCTCATGGACTTAACCAGGGGTGACTCCAGTTGCCGCTACTGGCCCAGATGTGATTCCATTGCTTGAACAAATTAACACACTTCCTGAGATCTGGTATACAGCTATGGATCTGGCAAATGTTTTTTTTTTTTTCCCTTTATACTTATCAGTAAAGAGCACCAGAAACAGGTTATCTGGCATGGCCAGCAATATACCTTACACTCTCCTCCCTCAGAGGTATATCAGGTCTCTAGCCCTGTGTTGTAATTTAGTCCACAGAGACCTTGACCACCTTTTCCTACAAGAGACATTCTCACGCTGGTCCACCGCGCTGATGATATACTGATTGGACATAGTGGGCAAGAAGTAGCAACTACTCTAGACTTATTTGTAAGACATCTATGTGCCTGAGAGTGGGAAATAACTCTAGCAAAAAATTAAGGCCTTCTACCTCACTGAAACTCTAGGGATCCAGTCGTGTGGAACAGGTCTAAGTATCTTTTGTAAGGTAAAGGTTAACTTGTTGCATCTGACTTCTCCCACAACCGAAAAAGAGGCACAATACCTCATGGGCCTCTTTGGGTTTTGGAGATAATATATTTCTTATTTGCTTATGGAATTCATTAGTCCTATCACATTCCCCATCGTCCTGAAGCAGCGGGCCTGACAGAACAGGGGAATGGCCTTTTGAGGACTCAGGTATCACCGCACTACCTGGATGGCAGGCAGCAGCTTGCAGGGTGGGGCAACATTGCCCCAGAAGATATACATGCTCTAAATCAGCATTTGACACATTGTGCTCTTCCTCCCATAGGTCCGAGAATCAAGGGATGGAAATGTACATGGCACCACCTGTACTAACCCTAGTGACCTTTTGGACTGTCCCCATATTCTTAGGCTGTGCTGATGTAGAGGTTTTGTTACAAAAGGAGGAATTCCTCCCTGAGGGGATGCAGCAATTCCATTAATCTGGACATTAAGACCACTACTTGGTTACTTTGGGCTCCTCATGCTTCTGAATCAACAAGCAAAGCCAGGTCCTGCCTGGGGTGATTTATCCTGACTGCCAAGGGAAAATTGGGCTGCTACTGCACAGTGGAGGTAAGGAAGGGCATGTCTAAAGCACAGATCTCCTAGGGAATCTTTGTACCTCCAAGCTCTGTAACTAAAGTCAATGGAAAGCTACAAAATTCAATTCAGGGAGGACACCTAATGGCTCAGATTCTTCAGAAATGGAGGTTTGCATTACCCTACCAGGCAAAAAGCCATGACCAGCTGCTGAGGGCAGAGGGAATATGGAATTAGTAATGGAAGGTACTTATAAAAACCAGCTACAACCACACACCCAGATGGGAAACAAGGACTGCGGTTATCATTTTTCCTCATTTTATGTTTGTATGTACATGTATCAAATATATATTTTATAATATATATTTATAATATAACACACATACATATATTAAATAATGTCTGTTTTCTTTCCTCTCACCCTCCTACATAAGATACATCAAAACCAGTTAACCCTCCATCATGGTATTTACGCTAAAGTATATCATTACTCAAGGACTACACCCTCTTCCAGGGTAAGGAATGTCAGGGTGGGCGTGGCAGGACCCAGGCCCAGCAGCTGAACTGCAGCTCAGAGGAGACAACTGACATCAGGTCAGGGGGGCCGGGGGACTTTGCCGTGGGAATCAGAGTGGGGAGGACCACCAATGATATGTTGCCACTTTGTCCTAGAGGGACCAATCCCCAGCTCCGGTGAGGAGAACCACCCAGACTTGGGGTATAAAACCCCACCATGCTCTTCGTTTGGGGCGGCTTCCCCAGCCCCGCTCTGTGGACAGGGGAACCTGCCCAGGTGCACAAACCCCAATAAAGCTCTATACTGCCTGACTTTGTGGCTGATTGGCATTTCTTCCTTGGCGGAGCTTAAGAAAACCTTACAGGGAATAATATGTTTTCATTTATACACTGGATAGTTGTATCATGTTAGACAGGTGTATGACTTGGTTATTTTCATTATTTGGAATTAAATGCAGTTTATAGCTGCCAAGCTGCTGAGGATAAACAGTGAATGGTGTGGGTAGGCTATCCTACTTGGCTAGGCTACCCATTTGTTCAGTAGTACAGGAATGTAGATGTTGCTGTGAAGGTATTTCGTAGATGTGCTTAATATCTACAGTCCACCGAATTTAAATAAGAGATTATCTTCCATAATGTGGATCGCCTCATCCAATCAGCTGAAAGGTGTTTTGCTCTGAGCAAAACTGAGGTTTCCAAGGGGAAGAATTTCTGACAAGACTGCAGTCCAAGTTCCTGCCTGAAATTTTCCAGGCTTCTAGCCTGCCTTACAGATTTTGACCTTGCCAGTTCCCACAGTCACGTAAACCAGGTCCTGGGAATAAATCTCACACATAATATCCCACTGGTTGTTTCTCTGACAAACCCTGACTGACACAGCATTCTGCCCCTTAACACCTTATCACCATTTTGTTTTCAGGTTTGTTGTTTGATAAAATGTTTTATTATTTTTGAATAGTTAAAAATTTTTAATTCAATGACGCTTAGAGTGAAAGGCTCACATCTGGGATATCTGCACCCAGGTACCTAGTCCACTCCTTGGAGATTACCACTGTGACCAGGTTGTGTATCTACAGAGATGCTCTATCACATACAAGCAAATATAAACACACACACATGTATCTTCCCTTCCTGTAGCATGCCACACGCAGTTTCACACCATGCTTTTTTTCAGTTGACACTGTGTCTTAGATCATTCCGTCTCAGTTCTGACACACAGAGACCAGATCAGATCGCTGTAGAGCAGGGAAGAGCAGTAGGAGTAGGTTGCCAGAGGCAATGGTAAACAGCCTAAGTAGAGATTAGCTAAGAAGCTGAGTGCCTCCAGAGTGCATGGAATTATGGGCCAGAAGATTTAAAATAAAAAGAGTGCAGAGGCTGGCTCTCCAGCTCTTCTTCCTGGAGGATGCCTGGATGACTGTGCTGCAGCTGCCTGCCTTTCGCAGAGGATGATACGGTAGATGGGAAAGAACTCCGGGCGCAGCCTAGGGCTGGGCTGCCCTGGCAGAGGGTGGTGGGGTTATTCTTTTCTGGGTGTTCAAGAGGGTACAAGCTCTGAGGCAGAAGCCTGACATTCTTCCAAAATTGTGTAGCTTTTGTATTTTATGTCGTTTTAGTTTGTAAACTAACCCTATAGAAATAAGATAATTAAAAACTAACAGGAACAATAGGGGAACTCAGGAGTATTAGCCGTAATTGATAGGCTTAAGTGACTAATGCATGTGGAAAGCTGTTATTCCAAAACTGTGTAGCTTTTGAATAGACTCCTTTCCTTTGTCATCAAAACTTTGTCTCTGGAATTTGCCTAGAGGGTGACTGCGGGCAGCAGGGCCCCACTTGCTGTTCAGTAACAGCAATGGTGACTCTGGTGGGAAGCAGGCAGCCTATGGTTGGTGGACCTCCAGAGTGGGACTGTGGGGTTTCCCAGTCTCCGGGAATTTTTCTGCATGTCCACTCAAGGCACTGGCCACCTGAACAGGCCTGGCTGGTGAAAAGGAGACAGGTCTAGGAAAAGGCTGTGAAATGAGGTCCAGGTGAGGGTTGCTTTGGGGAAGCCGTTGTGTGGGAACAAGGGTTTGTGAGCTTGGTTGGCAGATTTGCTTGTGACTGCTCTTTAGAACAATGGAGTCGAAGATGCATGTCTTGTTTATATATTCTCAGGTTTCTTGGATTTTTCTGGTACAGCTTTTGGTCTGTATGTCTGGGCCAGTAAGTATAGTTCTGTGCTGGCTCCTGGAGGGAGCCCACAGGACAGGATTTTGGCAGACTGGAGCATGTACTGCTGTTACCCAGCGTCCACAGAGGCATTGATTTGTTATTGTAACACTGTGTGGCCTACATAAGTTTTGGCTTGTGAGGAAAGGTGGCCCCTGCATGGCTCCCTAAGTTATTGTACTGCCGTGAAATTGAAACAGTATTGCCAACAGTTAGACAGACAGAATGAAATTCCTTTTGTCAAAGCATTTATGTCATTGAATAATAGGATTTTGCCAGGGACAGAGAATCGTTTGATGGTACAGAGAAGGGGAGAGGTCCCCAAAGCTCTTCCCCATAGTAAGACTCAGGAAGAAAAGGAGACTGAGGAGGTAAACCTCATCAAGTTCTGAACCCAGGGAAACCCCGAGTTCGTGGCAGGAGGAGCTTTTGTGCCACCACCCCCATCTTGAGCTGCCCCCTGAAGTAGAGACCACAAAGCAAACAGCTCCACCCTTGTATGGTGAGGGATGGGTCTCCCCCTCAAAGACCCGTGGGGCACCCAATTTGGCAAGGGAGCATCCCTATCTAGAGCAGCCAGTTTCCTTTGTGGTGATATCCTACCGGTGGAGTAAATTGGGAAGGCCAGCCTGCTGGCTACTATTGGGCCCATACTCCATTCTCCACTTCAGGCTTACTGAGTTGGGAAAATTCCAACCCTTCATATACAGATGATCCTCAGAGAATGGCAGGTTTTATCGCCTCCATTTTTGCCACTCATCATCCAAACTGGGCAGGTATATCAGCTCTCCTCAATATCTTGACTGTGGATGAGAGATGGCTGGTTATAAATAGGGCTAATGAAGAGGTCTCCACCAAGAGAATCCCAATGGGACCCCCAACCCAGCTGAGGCAATTTCCTGGACATCCTGACTGGTACCCAAATGGTGGGGGCCTAGCCTTCCTGGAACATCATGGAAAGTGCATATTGGAAGGGCTTAAGGAGGTGTCGGAGCAAAAGAGTCTAAATATGATACAAGCCCTTCAGCAAAAGCCCAATGAGGACCCTTCTGAATTTTCAGAGAGGATCTATCAGGCCTATTGGAAGCACAGTGATGCTGACCCACAGACAGCAGAGAATGTGAATGGTAAATAGGACCGTTATTGGGCAAAGTACCCTGGATATCAGAAACTCCAGCATTTAGATGGGGCATTGGGAATGAATCCCTCTCAGCTGGTGGACAGAGCATTGAAAGTTTACAATGCCTGGAAGCAAGGAAGATGAAACAGGCCATGTTGTTCTTAGAAGCAGGATGGGGAGGTCAAAGGAGGAAGCAGGACCCCTCTTGCTATTCGGTAACAGTACCTATTGTCTTCTTTCTTCTTTTTTTTCCATTGGACAAATGTAGCCATTATTTAACCAACCTTCTATGATGAGGGTGACCATATCATTTCTTATGTAAAATGGGACACTTGAGAGTTGAAAGCTCTCATAATTATACTGTGAAATGTATAAACTGGTACTGTTAAAAAAAAGAACACATGGTCACCCTATCTATGATTGGTATCTAGATTTCCAATTTTTTTGGTGTTAACCAAAATGAAATGAATACACCTGAAAACATATGATTTTGCACATGTCCATGTGTATCAGTAGGATAAATATCTACCAGTGGAATTGCTGGCTGTAATGGTTAATTTTGTGTTAACTTGACTGGTCGTGAGGTACCCAATTTAAGTATTTTGCATCTGGAGGTGATGTTTCCCTGGAGAATCCTAGTATTTGAAAGTTTGATAGAGAAAGCCCAACTGTCCCTCATAAAGAGGCATAACAATTTTCACATTCATCACCAGAGTATAGAAAAATGCATGCTCTACTGGTTATTGAATAATCCTCCCCCCACTGACTTACATAATTTTTATGTTTTAAGTCCTCACTGTACATACTAAAGCCTGTTCTTGGATTAGTCTGTTCTGTTCATCTGTCTAGCTGTGTACTTCGTTTTATACTACCTTTTCAAAAGCTTTTCTTTTTTTGACATAGGGTTAGGATTAGGGCAAATGTAGGGCTAGGGATAAAGTGAAAGTTCAGGATAGGGCTAGGGCTAGGGTTAGAAATGTTTAGGGCTGGGGTAGGTCTAGGTCGAGGGTCAGGTTTAGCATTAGCCTTTTCAAAACTTAAGAGATTTTCACCCTATTTTTCAGATGAACTATAGAATTTATTATACCCCCTCAAAAAGAAATTTTAATAGGACTAGTATTTGCCATACAAAGGTTAAGTACCTCCACTTAATACAGTTTTCTTTCCTGGGATTTTTAGGTAAATAATTATTACCTGCAATTAAAATTTTGGTCAATTCATTTATAAAAGACTTTGTTCTATGAAGCATTGCCCTAGAAGAAATTTTCAGGGTACTACTAAATAATAATCCAGATAATGGGAACTCTGATTTTAATGGGTGTGATGTTTCATTAGGTTATACTGAAGCAGGCTAAAGATCAAAGAAGTGTCAAGTTAGATGAATTTTGGAGGAGCAGAGTCTTAGATAAGCAAAGGAAATAACCAGCCGTCTTTATAGTTTATTGCTTTCTGAAACTGAGTCCTTGAAAACAGTCTAATTAGCCCATGTCTCTGTAACTAAATTTATAGCTTTCTGCTCTGTAACTTGCTCCTCACTTATAAAAATCTAATTAAATCCACAGCTCGTTGCTCAGAATTTGGGAGTTTTGCTTGGCCCCTCTGAGCCCGCGCGTAATAAAGTTTGTGCTCTGCCATTCCAACTGCGTGTGAGTGATTTTTCCGCAACAATACGATTCCTTGCAGATAAAACATATCTCTTCTGCCTACTTCTTTGTAAAAGCTGTTGTTCTTGCCCAATTTAAATGCCCCCATTCTCTCAAAATGAAGCAAAACCTAATTCTAAAAAAGTAAATAAAATAAATCAATGCCCCTATTCTGTCTCTATAGCAATCTTTATCACAGCATTTCATATACCTGTCTCATTTATTGAACTTTAAATTCTTTAAAGCTGGGTACAATTTAGTCTATTTGTACAGGAGGAAAGGAGGGAGTGAGGGAAAGCAGCAAGCAGGCACAGTGCCTGGCCCACTGCCTCACTCCACAGCTCCAGGGACCACATTTACACACATTCCATGGAAAATGCACCCCTGGAGTATGGAAGTAGGATGTGAACTGTGCTCCCTAGACTTCTACAATGTGGTAATTCTGGTGAATGGCACACGGGTGCTCAGTGCACGCGTACTGAACTGTACGTACCAGAGCAAACTCTGACTGTCGAAGAACCTAGGAGGAAATTAACCTTGAATGATGGATTGCATTCCTGAATATAAAGGGTATATTCTATCAGTATGATACCAATTTCATAGAGATTAAATTAGGCTCATGGGTATTTATTTTCCAACTGACAGTTTATGCTGGGTAAAACCATCTCCCGAGCAATATCCACAAGAAAGACTATTTATTCATGTGGTTGAAAAGAATTAATGTGGTAATTATATTCTTTAAACTTTTGAAAGAAGTCTGGGGGGAAAAAAACTATACAATGCTCAAACTATACTTTTAAAAATACTATTTTATTTATACTTACGTATTGAAAAAAATGGTTGTAGTATCATGTTTACATACATATCAATATTGGAAACAGTTCAATAATGAATTACGCCTAAATTTTATAAAGAACACACAAACATTAAAACACTGATTGGTTATAGAAAGCAGAGAGGGGGAAAACCATCAGCTATCATTTTCATTAAACAGCAGCACCCTCTTGGGAGAATCAAATCAATTAGTAATACTCATCTATACTGCAAAATAATATATACAAAGGAAAGTTAGTGATTGTACTGATTTTATTACTTTACTATGCCATTTTATCTTCCCCACACTCAATGCAAAGAAATAAAACAATATGAAAAAAAATATGTCCTCATCATTATTCACAATAAAAAGGATCTGCTTCATTCTGCAGGCCTGGCAGAATGTACAAGAGGGAGCACTGCATGGTTCAAGTGGATCAAAGTAACATTTTGATTCTGACCCACTGAATAGAATCTCATGCAGACTTGGTGACTGAACTAACTCCATGGGAGCTGCGATAGACTGAACCCTTTCTGCAGTATCCCCAGGTCTCAGTAAATAAGATCTATACAAGAAAAGATAGCAATCAATCTGTTTCTGTAGACTCTTTCTTTAGTGTAAGGTAGAAAAGGGGCCCTTTGTTGAGTACATGGATACAAATATTGTTGTGTCTCAAGATTGTTAAATTGATATTGTTTGTGTCTGTTACAATGAAGATAAGGTATACATCAAAACCACTGTCAGATTAAGAAACTTCTACAACTTGTCTCAGTTCTTCAAATAATGGAGCCAGTTCCTTTTCTAGGCTGACAATTAGTCCTAAAACAAAGAGATTAAGAAAATTAGGACATTAGAAAAAAATGTTCCTAAAATGTTTTTAACTTAAAAACATTTGCTTTTGTTGTAATTTAGTTACTAAAAAATCAATCAGAAATAGTTTATTCTCTGTACTAAAACAAAGAATTCTAAGTAACCAAAAAACTTACATTCATTATGAAGTTTACACATAATTCCATGTTTAAAGGAAATTTAATGATGAATCTGAAGACAACCTAGTCTAGAAATTAGTAGATCTAGCTTCTCCTTAGTTTACCAGAGTGAAAGGCTATATATTTTAGACACTGCTTGTTCTATGTTCAAATAAATATCTTCCTCTATCTCAAAGAACATTAAAAGCATTGGAATTATCAAGCAAATGTTCTAAGCACTAAAATATAATTCTGTACATCATAATTTATAACAACTAATAACTTAGTATGTGATGGTGCCTTATCACAACTGAGGTTTAATATACTTAAAATATGGACACCACTAATATCCTATATAAGGGTGGGCAAAAGCAGGTTTACAGCTGTAAGTACGCAAAACAGTTTATTCTTGTATTTTATTATGTATTTATTTGTATTATAATTGTAAACCTACTTTTGCACACCTGTGTGCAAACTACCAAGAGTTTTCACATATATATTTTACAACTTCAAAAGATTTAGAAAAGGGAAAGATGCATTAGATGATCAAATCTAAACTCCTCATTTTAAAGATTGGAAATCTAGTGACTGGCTTCAGTGACACAGATAGAAATAGAACTTGCTCAAACAGCTTGGAAATAAAAAAAACAGAAAATGACTATGTAACAGTTCTAAACAGCAGTCAAATCTGAAGGAGACAGATCTTTTAAAAAAATCCCACTTTACCAAAGGGAGTAAAACATAATTCAACTGAATAGTATTCATACTTTACACATACATACCTAGTAAAGGCTACTGGATCTAATGAGATCTTACTATCCTCTACAGAAAGAACAGCCTCCTAGTGCTTGTTCTCAATTCTTCATCCCTCAAGAAGAATGTGATTCTTTTCATCCTATCATACTCTTCATATTCACACTCTTCACATTGTCTTGCTCAATTAGTTCAAGACTTAAAAAAATTTCTCATAGATTGGTCTACATGGAATTTAACTCATTCTTGACCATTGTATGTGTTTTCTTTGGTTCTCTACTCTCCTTTTGTTTTAAGCTGTTTTAATGTAAGCAAAATGTGGCATTCAAGAAGTAAAAATAACATTTTATTTTCTATGTTAAAGGATTACTTACTTACACACACACATTGTCTCATCTGAACTACAAAATAACCTCCTAAGATGGTGAAAGCAGATATTAGTTCCATCACACAGACATGGAAAACGAGCAAGGACTAGACTGGGCCTGGACTACAAATTCAGTCTTTTTCATTTTTACCCTAAAACTACTACTCCTATCATATTAGACTGCTCAGATATGGCATTATAAAAAATTAAAAGCTCTACTTAGGGTAATTAAAACACACCTGTATTGGCATTGCTGCTGGCTATGAAACTCACCACCAAAGGTAAACGATTAAATTGAACCACCTAAAAAGAAAATAAGATCTAAATAATATGTTGTATTGTGAAAAGGCAGTATAATTTGATGAACTATCTTAATCCTTCAAAAAACTTTTAAATGGTAAATGTGTAAGATACCAGTACAACATCATGACTCCACATCATGAAATATGAAAGCTGAAAAGAAGTATTTCCATAAAGCAGAGTTAATGATTATTTCTTAGAGACATTACCATTTAGCCTGGAAAGTTTTTAAGGTGGGAGTGTGTCTTTATCTTTTTATCTCTAGAAGACCAGCAGAGGGTCAATTACATAGTAAGAGCTCAATAAAAATGTAATCATTTAATGGCTACGGGAAGTATTTCTCAGTCATTCAAGTGGTTGTATCCTCATGACTTTTCTGCTTCCTATGTACCACTATAATTTAAACAAATTTAAATTAATTTCAAATCAACTATGAATTTAGCTTCAATCTAATCCTTATCAGTAAAGTTAAAGGTGAGATGGGTTTTGCCCAATGCACATTAAAAAATATAACTTTTAAAAAATGAAAGATGTTACTTGTGTATTATCAGTAGTACATAAGTCATACTTTGGTAAACATCACTAAAACACAAGCGATTAATTTACTCTAAAGAAAATGCAGCTGGACACTTATTTTATATATATAATATTTATTTATATATAATATTTATATTATTTACCAAATGAAAGAACTGGCTGAAATAACACATTTAAATAACTTATCATTTGACTTTCAAGAGATATTTTTTCCTGTCACTACAACCAGTCTCTTGAGATACCAGTTGTTAAGCTGAGGGCACCATCTACTGGAGGTAATAGTGACCTCACTTACCCCTTTCAGGGTAACATGTCCGTTATTACCTTTTTTACTGCTTTCCCATAGTAACTAATTCCTGGTGTAAAATGTGAAGGAAATCGCTATAGTTTAACATAACCAATTTGAAGGCCAAGATTTTAAAATTCTACCCTCTTCATAACTCAAATTTAGAATGATAACACAAGCTATGTTACACAGAAAACATAACAATAATAGCTGAAATCAGCAAACCATTCAAAAGTTATGAACTTACCTGGTAGGTATTATAATAACAGATGATACTTTTATTTTTTGAAAGTCCAAGTTTGCTCCCCTGGTCTGTTGCAAGGGCAAAAGTAGATAAGAAACCGGGTCTCAAAGCATGCTCTGGAGCATTATCATTGGCCACTGAAAACACAATGAGTTCAGTAAAAGTTAAGCAGTGGACATGGTAAAAATAAGATTTACAGCACTTTTTAAACATATATCTATAAAAATATCAAGCATAGGGTTCTGCTTCCAATATTTAAAATCGTATCACTGACCGGTGGATCTCACTGATTTAGGTGTGGAAAACTGCTCAGAAGTTGAGTGATCACAACTAAGGGAAGAAATGATGATTCTTACAATATTTTTTTAATTTTTAAAAATACACTCAATGTTTATATTTCCTTAATATCTACCTATCTTAAAACACAGATTAATCAGTACATTTAATAAATTGTCAGTCAACCTAAGTAAAAAAAGCTCAGAAAACTTTGCTCTCATAAAACCCACAGTTGCATCATGTATAGATATTACTAATCCTGCAGCTGGCCAGCTCTTTTCCTTCACACATTAATGTCATGGAGTTAGTTGTGCAAGCTTAAGGCGTTAACACAGAGATCTTCAGAAAGAACATTAAAGCTGCAAAATCTCTAAGATTATTTTGTTGAAAGCATTCATTACAGAACTCGGAAAAGCTAAGTGACTTGCCACAGCCACCTGTTTTATGGTGGGATAGAAAGCACACCGCACCACATGTCAGGAGATGGTGGGTTCTGATATTATTTTTGTCACTGACTCACACTGCCATTTTGGAATGACAATGTACTCTTTCCAACTGATTTCTAAATTTCCTTTCAACCCTAAATTTAAAATTACCTGACATATATGATAACCTCAGGTGGAAAATAAATTGGCAACAAAATGTATAGAACATTATTTAACCTTTCTTTGATAGAGCTATTAAAGCTATTAGTGTCCCAGTAAACATCCAATCTGATGATACCAGATAGAGGTAGTAATTATGGTCTTACTATATGACTGTGATATCATATACACTTAAAAAGAAAAAAGGCTGAAATCAGGTAAAAAAAAAAATTTCAGCCCTCGCTGGTGTGGCTCAGTGGATTGAGTACTGGCCTGTGAATCAAAGGATCACCAGTTCGATTCCCAGTCAGGGCACATGCCTGGGCTGTGCGCCAGGTCCTTAGTGGGAGGGCACATGAAGGCAACCACACATTGATAGTTTTCTCCCTCTCTTTCTCCGTCCTTTCCCCTCTCTAAAATAAATAAAATCTTTTAAAAAATATTTTTTTCCAGTTACAAAGCTTTTCTTTTATTTTTTGTATATTATCTTTTAAATTCTTTTTTAAAGGCATATTTTATTGATTTTATTGAAATAAGGATTTGGTGATGATGAACTCCTGTAACTTGAAAAGGAAGTGCTTCTCCTTTTCACTGGTTCTGGGAACCACTTTATCTACCCTTCCATTCTAAACGATTGCTTTGCTGGATAGAGTAATATTGGTTATAGGTCTTTGCTTTTCATCACTTTGAATACTTCTTGCCAGTCCTTTCTTGCCTGGAAGGTTTCTTTTGAGAAATCAGCTGATAGTCTTATGGGAACTCCTTTGTAGATAACTCTCTTCTCTTGCTGTTTTAAGATACCCTCTTTATCCCTAACCTCTGACATTTTAATTATGATGTGTCTTGGCATGGTCCTCTTTGGGTCCAACTTGTTTGGGACCCTCTGCGCTTCCTGGACTTGTATGTCCATCTCCATCATCAAATTAGGGAAGTTTTCTTTCATTATTTTTTCAAATAAATTTCCAATTTCTTGTTTTTCCTCTTCTTCTGGCATCCTATGGTTTTGATGTTGGCCCTTTTGGAGATGCCCCAGAGTCTTCTTAGTCTCTCCTTGTTTTTTAAATTCTTATTTCTTCATTTTGTACTGGTTGACTATTTTTCCTTCTTATGTTCCAAATCGTTGATTTGAATCCCAACCTCCTTCCTTTCACTGTCAGTTCCCTGTGGATTTTCCTTTATTTCACTTAATGTAGCCTTTATTTCTTCTCTTTTATGTTTGCCGTAATCAATGAGTTCTTTGAGCATCCTTATCATCAGTGTTTTGAACTCTGCATCTGATAGCCAACAAGTTGGCTATCTCCATTTTGCTTAGTTCTTTTCCTGGAAAGTTTTGATCTATTCTTTCATTTGGGCCATATTTCTTTGTCTCCTCAATTTGGCAGCCTCCCTGCGTTTGTTTCTGTGTTAGGTATAGCTGCTTTGACTCCCTGTAAAAGGCACATGTTATGTTGTAAGGGTCAGAGCCTTAGAAATTCTCCAGGGCACGGCAACCTGCTTTGCTACTTTGTGGTACTGTATGTGGGGAGGGGTCGGAGAGGGAATAATGCTGCTTGCTAGGCTCTCGTCCCATTTCCAGTCACTTATCCACTTCCAGTATTCAACTGGCACCCCTCTAGCTGTTGCCCTGGTGGTGGTTCCCAGAGGGGGTGGATTTGCATATGCTCTGGGACCATGGAAGCTCTTTAAACAGACTCTCCTGAGACCAGCAGTTTCTTCCACCATCCCAGCCCCCACTGGTTTTTACAGCCAGAAGTTATGAAGCTTTATTTTCCCTGTGCTGAAACCCTGGGCTGTGTAGTCTGGCCTAAGGCTGGGATTGCTCACTTCTGAGGTGTCCTCCCTTTTTATCAGCCACACATAAATGTGGGATCACCCATTCCTCTAGCTGCCACCACTGCCTTGCTGCTGCCACCTCACTGCTGTCACACAACACCCTCTCAGCCCCAGTTCCCTGTCTCCACCCCTCCTACCCTTCTAGATGAATATTTCCTCTTTAAATCCTTAGTTGTTGGACTTCTATACAGTCTGATTTTCGGGCAAGTCTGGCCTGTTTTTGTTTTGAAGTTAGCTGTGACCCTTCTTATGGCTGTACAAGGAGGCAAAATGTGTCTACCTACACCTCCATCTTGGCTGGGAGTCAGCAAGATCTTCATTAGGTGAAAATTTCTTGTTAGGTTCTAGCTTACTAAAGTAATTATTTTTAAGATCTTATTTCCAGTAAAATAGGGAAAAAATCAAGAAAGATTAAACAATCAATATATTTGATTCAAATGTATGAATGTTTACCCTAAAACTACTCAACTGATAATATATATGGTGGGGGGAGTCTTGTGCATAATATATCTAGCTTGCATACATTCCCAGCCTTATCACTTAGATTTACTAATGGTTTTATATTATACCATAAAATGTCTTTAATGGGAAACTGGGCCTGTGACAAATCCATGCTCTGAATGGTAACAAGATACATTTAACATATAATAATGTTGTAAGTTTCAACACAGTCTTCAACATACAAAAGCAAACATTTCCCCCAAATTAAGACCATCTCCTCAGTTTATTAAAACAGGTTTCATATGCTTGCTTCAGCATTACTCAGATATAAGTGCATTTTCATTCTAAAGCAAACATGACACCAGCATGTTAAGTACTCAGTTTTACCTTTAATAACAGGCACTCCATCTCTGTCAGACACAACAATAGCATGGAGCCCTTCAACACTAGAAAGGAAAAAAAGGTAAAATACTGTAAAACATTTCACTTTCTGAAAATACGTACATCAACGTCATAATGGTAATTTTCATGTACACATTTCTGAAAAAAGTGGAAATACAATTATTGACAGCAGAAGCTCCAACGTTTGCCAAAACTTTTCCAGAAATTGAATCAATGTGTATTACTAACATCTTTATAATCTTTACAATTTTATGTAGTTTATTGATAAAGATCTAAACATAGCTGATTCTCCATCTCCATTAAAATTGGTAATTACTCTACGGTTTACAAAATTATGACAGGTTATCAGCAATGGTAACAATGACAAAGACTTTTTCTTTCATTCATTCTAATAACAAATGCCCACTATATGTGGCACTGAATATTTATAATTCCATGCTAAGCGAAAACAAACACACTGCCTTCACAAAGCGTGAAATTATAATGGGTTTGGGGGTTTGATGTAGACAGGTGCGTAAGGGAAGGCCTCCCTGAGGAAGTGATAGCTCAGCTTAAATGTATGGTTCTGACTAACAGAAGGGCAAAAAGATCTGCAAGCTGAAGTAACTGGATGGGAAGAATGAAGGTCCTGCAGCAATCCCTTTAGCCATGCCTACGTAAGAAGCATTAAGCAGAATGGTCAAGACTGTATTTCTGAAATAAAGACCTGGGTTCCATCCAGGTTCTCCTGGTTACTATTTATGCTACTGTGGGCCAGTTATAAGACCTCTCTAAGCATTAGTTAACAATCTGAAAATGAAGATAAGTGTCCTTTTTGGCTATTGTGAAATTTAATAAAATCATACATGTAGTTGGTACATAGTTTACATTAAAAAATATTAATTATTAATACCAGGGTGTTATCTGTGCTCCCTGACAATGACATAATTTATCACTGCAATTTAGGTATTAAATGATTAGTGAGAATTCCTAGAGCACAAAAGTATAGTGTTGAAAATTATAATGAGGAGGATTTCTGGCCAAGATGGAGGCTTAGGTAGACACACTGTGCCTCCTCGTACAACCAAATTAAGGACAGCAAAAATTTAGAAACAAACAAAAAAAAAAAAACCAGAACTGACAAAAAATTGAACTGTATGGAAGTCTGACAACCAAGGAGTTAGACACATTCATCCAGTCCAGTAGGAGGGGCGGAGTCAGGCACCGGGTGGAGAGGGGTCACAGCAAAGGCTTGCAGACCCTGCACACAAAGCAACTCCTGACAATCCCAGGTGTGGGCAGACCCAGTGAAGCGTGAAGGGCAGCTGGCTGACCCAGCAGTCCCATATTCACGCACAGACAAACCAAGCAAAGTTGGGGAGCAAGACAGTCGGTGTGACCCTGGGCACCAGCATGGGGAAATAAAGCCTCAAACTACCCATTGAAAACACCTGTGGGGGTTGAGGTGCTGGGAGAGACTCCCAGCCTCACGGGAGAGTTCGTTGGAGAGACCCACAGGGTCCTAGAATGTACTCAAGCCCACCCACCTGGGAATCAGCATCAGAAAGGCCCAGTTTGCTTGGGGGAAGCAGCAGAAGGGACTGAAATCCAGCAGAGAGCGGAGCAAGCACCATTGTTCCCTCTCGGACCCCTCCCCCACATACAGCGTCACAACTCAGCAAGTGGGCTGACTGGATAAGACCCCCCCCCCAAAAAAAAACAAACCAGGCCCAAATGGAAGAACAGATCAAAGCCCCAGAGCAAATACTTCTAAGTGACGAAGAGACAACCAACCTATCAGATGCACAGTTCAAAGCACTCGTGATCAGGATGCTCACAGAATTGGTTGATTTTGGTCACAAATTAGATGAAAAAATGAAGGCTACACTAAGTGAAATGAAGGAAAACACACAGGGAACCAATAGTGATGGGAAGGAAACTGGGTCTCACATCAATGGAGTGGACCAGAAGGAAGAAAGAAACAACCACACAGAAAAGAATGAAGAAACAGGAATTCCAAAAAATAAGGAGAGGCTTAGGAACCTCCAGGATATCTTTAAACATTCCAACATCCAAATTATAGGGGTGCCAGAAGGAGAAGAGGAAGAACAATAAGTGGAAAACTTATTTGAACAAATAATAA
>CM052538.1:80652837-80687126 GCA_028533065.1 Trachops cirrhosus | reverse complement strand
CCTTATTTTGTGAAATGTTAAAGGGACTTATCTAAGGAAAAGAAAATAAAAAACATGTATAGTAAAATGACAGCAAACTCACAATTATTAACAACCACACCTAAAGCAGAACAAAAAACAAACTAAGCAAACAACTAGAACAGGAACAGAACCACAGAAATGGAGATCACAAGGAGGGTTAGCAACAGGGGAGTGGGAGGAGGAGAGAGGGGGGAAAGGTATGGAGAGTAAGTCGCATGGATGGTAGGTAGAAAATAGAGAGGGGGAGGGCAAGAATAGTATGGGAAATGTAGAAGCTAAAGAACTTATGACACATGGACATGAACTAAAGTGGGGAAATATAGGTGGGGGAGGGTAAGCAGGGTGGAGGGGGATGAAGGGGGAAAATGGGACAATGTAATAGCATAATCAATAAAATAAAATTAAAAAATAGCAACAAAAAATTATAATGAGGAAACAAACTTGCAATATTTATACAAAACCTAGAGCCTTGTACTATCTTGTAACACATGGAGATTACAATTCAGAAATATGCTCAGTGTTCCTACTATATAGCCCAGAATTATCCACTCCTTATGGTGTTAACCTTAATATTTTAACTTAGGAATGAAGAATATTCATATTAACTTAGGATACTGAAATTATATTTTTAAAAATTCCGTTGTCAAAAATGTTTAAGTCAAAGAAGTGTTATTGCCATTTGAGAAAATGTTACAAAGCCATTTATCTGCTTCATATTAAAAATAAGAAACAATGTGTATACATATTTACTAGTATTATTTTCTATCATCATTCAATGCTAAAATGAGTGGTGGATTAAAACATGCCCTATATAATTAATACATAAAACAAATATATTCTTCTAAGTTAAAAACTAGGTTATATAAAAATATATCCAGCAGATACTTGGACAACCACACAGCACTTTGTGTAGTTCTCAACAGCACCATCTCTTAAAATATTTCAACAGAAAAAAGATTGGAAACGTAACTATCCATCAAGAAGAACAAGTTAAATAAGTTATGACACACACATGCAATGGAATACTCTGTGGACATAAAAAGCAAAGAAGCAGCTCTTTAGGTACTGGGAAGGATTGATCTCAGTTATAGATGTTACGTGAAAAAACACATGGTTTTGAATAGTGTGTACAAGAAGCAACTTATTAATATAATAACACATGTAGGTATACACGTGTGTATGTTCCAATAGATTAAATGTTTGTGTCATCCCGAAATTCATATATTAAAACCCTAACCCCAATGTGATGGAATTGGGGGGTGGGGCCTTTAGGAGGTATTAGGCCACAAGGGTGGAGCCCTCATGAATGCACTTAGTGTCCTCCTAAGAGACTAGAAAGCTAGCTAGCTTCCTTCCCTTTGTGATAATATGAGAAGTCTGCAAGCTGCAACCCAGAAGAGGGCCTTCACCTGAACTCAACCATGTTGATACCAATTTCAGACTTCCAGCCTCCAGAAGTAGGAGAAGTAAATTTCAGTCATTTGTAAGAAATATTCAATCTATAGTACCTTGTTATTGCAGTCTAAACTGGGACCTCTGTGTATACGTGTAAATATGTGTTTATACAGGTTTGCCTGTGTGTAACAGTGGGTGCCTAGAAGAGGGGCACTCTGACTGAAGGGCCCTGATGAGAAACTTCTCACTCTATGTCCTTTGACTAACTTTTGAATATTGAACTTTATGAATGTACTGCCTACTCAAAGATAAGCAAATTAAAAAATGGGTAAGAGAGTACTACAAAAATATTTTAAAAACCTGTGTCACCATAGGTAGCTTCTTTTTTTATTTTCACAGTTATTAATTTAAATGCCAACTAGTGCACCAAAAGAGGAGACAAATAAAAAGATGCTCTTTTTAATAGATTTCAAATTCACAGAGATAAATGTCCAAGAAAGGAGAAAAATTACTCACATACTTAGAGTAACCACTCAAAGAAATTAGGCTACAAATATAAAAGGCATTTCTAATTACACACGTAGTCAACAAAGAACAACACAAATAGATTTTTACTAATAATTGAAAATACCTACGATGCACTGACAGGCAACCTACTATACTTTTAGGATGAATTACATTTTATGAAATATTCTGCAGAAATCTAAACCTTACACTTACTAAAACATTTTTTATTCCAAAAAAAGCAAATGTTACATTAGTAATGAAAGACATCATACTTAGTTTTATTCATATAATGATGAAACATCTGCTTATTTTAAAATACAAGGCTGTGACTAAGCCTGAGACCGCTTGTGTCACAACTAGATTTTAAAATATAAATCCAAGAACTGTATTTAACAGAGAATTTTAAAAAAGGAACAAAACCACATTTCATTAATATCTGTAGCTGTCTGACTTGGTCTTGTGAGAGGAACAGCAGTACATTTAAAAGCCTGGACCCACAGCTCTGAAGCCAGGCTGCCTGTGTCCAACCCCTTCACTTTTACATACATCTAGCCACAAATCAAAGTGTGTATTCTAATATTTTATGTGCAGGTGTTCGGTATTATTACTTTTCCATTCTTCTGGCTCTTGGGATGCAATATGCCTAACTTTCAAGAAGAAATGGTCATAAATATAAATCACACTGCCCTCAGTCATCATGGAAAAAAATACCACCTGGTGCTAACCCTTTTCCTTCCATTACAAAACAATTTTCATTATGTTTTTACGAATATCAACTATGTATGGTTCTGTTTCTGTATTTTATCATTAGTGTGACATTGCCCCCGTCCTCCGCCATCATCATCACCAATTTTATCAACCTTTCAATATGGTAAGTTGCTAAGAAGGCAAATACAAATAAATACAGAAAGCCCTCATTTTTTAAAGTCCCAATGTGGAAACATTTTAATTATCAGTTTAGTTAAATAACACCATTCACTTTCAACACCATGGGTCAAATTTCAGTAAGTATGGCATATTAACAGAATTAATTGCATAAAGTGCAAACTTCACTAACACTTTAGTTCATAAATCACTGTGTAAATAACTGCAAATAATAGATATACTTGTGATCAATAACCAGTCACAATGCCTTTTTCAAAGTGTGTTGGTGATTGGTCACTGAGCATCTGTTGTGAAGAGAACAAAGCACATACTTTTATCTCATCCAATGATATTAAGAAATAACAGCAATAAGGCCAGTAAAGATGAAATAAAGCAAAGAAATGAAAAGTGATAATGTTGAAAGTGAAACCAGAATAGAAAGTAAGTGGAGTTAAAAAAAGAAATAGCTGACTGAGAGAAGACTGACATTATCATTGTTCTGCACAGAATGCGCAGCCAGAGGAACTTAGTAAAGTGGACTTACTGACATAAATGAGAAAGTGGTTGGGATGAAAAGGATAAAGATGTCCCAGAGGAAGTGACACTGACAAAAAAAACTTCACACTAAAGAACTCTCCAAGAGATATTTCACAACAGTGAAAGCACAAAGGACACAATGTTGAAAGCTGATCCAAACTTGGGAGCATGCCTATTTGCCATGGCACAGAAAAGCTGCCTGTTCCTTATCTTAAGGATGTAGCATCCATAAGTTTTTCTTACAAAGAAATAAATATACTCTAAATTCTCGATGTTTATACTGTGCAAAGCTAGGACTGTCTGTATTGCTAGTCATTAGGTTGAGAACAGAATCAGCAGCCAGTACTAGGAAGAAAAAAGTAACAATTAATTTAAGTACTGCATTAACATAAAATCAGTGGTAACAGACAACTGTTTAACACATCAAGAGTGTCTTCTTTCTGAATATGTAAGAAAAATATAGATAAATCGAAACCAGAAGATGATACCATTAATTTTTAGTTGTCTATAAGTGGAGTAAAGCACCAGTAAACAGGCAAGTCACACCAAACAATTTAAGAAAAAAATCCGAACAAGTGTTTTCTTTCCCTACCTATAGAAATAAACTGACATCTAAAACCTTTTTAACTTCAAACAGATTTGGAGGATAGAAAATTTTCTTTTAAATCTAAAAAAATTTAAAAATAACATATCCTGCTGTATTATCTCAAGGGTTATTCAGTTATTCTGGAATATGAGAACGGATGTCTCAAGTTTCATTCTTCTCTCTCACACCCTTAACTCTAAGGTATCATTTTACATTAAACTAAATGCAAATTTTAATTGAACTAAAGTGACAAAGTCGTTTCAATCAGTAAAATTTCTAAAATGAAATTTGCTGTCCTCAACACAAGAGCCTAATTTATAAAATGGTACTCCAGGAAGGCAAACTACCCAATTAATAAATGGGCAAAGGACACTTCTGTAATAAATGAACAGACACTTCTCCAAGGAGGACAGAGGGTCCAGAGACATATACAAGGATGCGCAGCATCAGTAGCCATCAGAGAGATGCAAATTAAAACCACAATGAGATATCACCTCACACCAGTCAGAATGGCCATCATAAACAAATGAACAAACAAGTGTTGGAAAGGATGTGGAGAAAAGGGAACCCTAGTATGCTCTTGGTGGGAATGCAAAGTGGTGCTACTACAGAGGAAAACAGTATGGAATTTCCTAAAAACTAAAAATGGAACTGCCTTTTAACCAAGCAATACCACTGCTGGGATTATGCCCTAAGAACCCTGAAACAGCAACCCCAAAGAACTTATGCACCCCAATGTTCACAGCAGCACAATTTACCATAGCCAAGTGCTGAAAGCAACCTAGGTGCTCATCAGCAAATGAGTGGGTCAAAAAACTATGGTACATTTACACAATGGAATTCTATGCAGCTGAAAGAAGGAGCTCCCACCCTTTGAGACAGCATGGATGAAACTGGAGAGCATTATGCTAAGTGAAATAGGCTGGGCAGTGAAAGACAAAATACCATATGATCTCACCTTTAAGTGGAACCTAATCAACAAAACAAACAAGCAAGCAAAATGTAACCAGAGACACTGAAATAAAAAACAAACTGACAATAACCAGAGGGGAGTGGGGAGAGGGATAATAGGGGAAGGGCCATCAAAGAACATGCATAAAGGACACACAGACAAAGCCAAAGGGAGGAGGTTCCAGGGTGGGAGGCAGGGAGAGGTGAGGCAGGGGGTTGTGGTGGGGTAAGAATGGATTCAACTGTACTTGAACAACAATAAAAATATAAAATGGTGCATCACATGGACTGCAGGCTAAAGAAAGCCTTGTTGAGTATTCAAGTATAAAGTGCTGCCTAGGTCTAGCATTTTGGATTATGTGTAGACTTGACAATTAGGTCTTAAAAGCAATATTAAAAGTAAAGACAAGTTCTTAGTTTTTTCCCCTTAAAATTACTCTAATGACTTCAAACTATAATCCAGTAAACTACTATGACAGTATATTTGAAAGAGCTCTAATGTGGCAAGAAATGAATTCTAGCCCTCCAGTATCCACGAGCTGTTTAACCTTTAAGTCTTTTAACCTCTCAACACCCTGTTATTTAGCTGCAAATTCAAAGGTCATCGTTTATGCTACCTAGGGATATACTAGGTATTTACAGTGCAAAACAGTAGCATAATAGACACACAATATTAGTATAAAATAAGAAGAAACAAAACACTATATAAAAATAACTGGTTATGCAGAATTTCTTTAATGACAAATTAATAATTTTTTACCTTGGTAACTTTTTATACAGGAATCGCTTTAGGTCCTGAAAGAGGATAGTAAAGAAATCATATAACATGTCTTGCACTAGTTCCCAAGATTCTGTCCCATTCACATTCTAGGTTCCTTAAGTTAATATTCATAACCTTTCTTGCTTCTGTTTTCTTTCTCTTTCTGATTTTGACACATTAGTTATGTGACTTGAAGCAAGTTAACCCTTTTCCCTAAATCTCAGTTTCAATACTGTTGTGTACGAACAACAGCAGAACCTATGTCATAAAATAGTTTTAGAAGTTTACTGAGAAAGTGATTTGCTATCTGGAAATGGGAAACACAAATATATATTAGCTATAAAATTATGATCAGACTTTTCACATCATTTTATATACCACTGCTACTGGTATCTTCATTTGAGAATATATTATGAACATCTTTCCACATCTATATATAAACTTTGTTACATCATGTTAACAATATTGGGTAAGTTGATTCACTTCTCTAAAATTCAATTCCTCACATGACCAAATATATGACAATGTATGTCAAGTGTTTAATATGGAACATAATTAAGACAAAAGAAATATAAGGCTATTTTACTTGTCTTATTACACTCTCCCATCTGGGGAATTTCACTGATAATCAGGTATCAATTATGAGCTCTGCATAGATAAATCAGGTATCTGTTGTTTTAAACCTCTAAACCCTACAATTCTCCACACCTGAATGTTCATTTGTTATCACCAGTTCATCTTTGCTCTCATTTTAAACATACACAAAAAAAACCTCAACTCATCACAGTTCATATAAAATCCAAATTTCCTCATTTTGTTCCTACTAATGGCACTACCAACCCCATTATTCAGGTATGAAACTAAAAGTAACATTTAACCCTAACCTCAAATTTGTCACTTTTAAATCACTTGTGAAGTCAAATGTTTTTAAACTGATCTCTTTTTCAACTGACATTACACTTCATTTTCATTTTATTACTTATGACTTGCACTAACATCCCAATTGGTATGCTGATCTCATGTTTCTATCCAATTCAGTTCTACACAGTGCAAAGAGTCATATTTTCCACTCTAATGCCATAATGGCAGTGGTCCTCAACTTTGGCTATGGATAACATGAGGAGTACACACACACACACACACACACACACACACACACACACACACACACCCACTGATGCCTGGGTTAAGATGCTCCTCAGATGATTCCCTATGCAACCAAGATTGAGAACCAATGTTTGAATGGTTCTTAACTATTTAATGAAGTATGTATAAATTCTTTGGATATTTGAGACTCTAAAATATGGCCTATGACCAAGTTATAGCCCTGCTTCCCAACACCTCCTTATACACATCCTCAGCTCCCACTAAACTGGACTACTCACAACTCTTCCATATATACCTCTCCCTTTCCTATCTCTATAACTGCTTAGGCTATTCATTCTTTTAATAATATTCTTCCTCTCTTACTTTTTAAAAAATTGCTACTCATTATTTAGAGCTAATATCAACCACCAAATCCTCCAATCAAGCCTTCCTGATAGACACAAACTAGAGGTAATCCCTCTCTCCTTTGAGTTTTCACACAAATGAACACTTGCATACTATTTTTTTTTAACTGTAAAGCCCTGAAGGAGAGGAATTATACCTTAATCACCATTATTTCAGCTACAACCCTCATTACCGAAACCTTTGCAAGGCAGATGCTCAATAGATACAGTATTTAGTGATTTGACTGGGCCTGACTAATACGGTTTCAGAAATACAAGGTTCAGCACAAATAACACCCCCCTTTTATTACAAAGTCTTTTATTAGAAAATCATAAGCATGTAATTCTGTAACACAGCATCACACTCAAGCATACCATATGACATTTTAGGTGAAATGTTCAAATTAAAAGTATAAATTATGCCCTAGCTGGTGTAGCTGAGTGGACTGAGTGCCAGCCTGTGAACCAGAGGGCTGCAGGTTCGATTCCCAGTCAGGGCACATGCCTCGGTTCCGGGCCAGGTGCCCACCCAGTAGGGTGGGTGTGAGAGGCAACCACACATTGATGTTTCTCTCTTTCCCTTCCTTCCCCTTCTCTCTAAAAATAAATACATTTTAAAAAACTATATATTACAACCATAACTACCCTAATAACCACACTCAAGCAGACATTACTTCTGCCAGACCCTGTATAACAGAAGACACCCAAAAATGTAGTAATAAAGAAATAAAACATTGCTTAATGTTGAAACGCATAATCTTGCAACCTAAAAAAAAGCATATTCATATTAATGCTGAATGACTATTTAGTGTAATGGTCACATGGGTTCTGGAGCCAAACTGCCTGGTTGGTATCTTGACTCCACAAGTACTACCTAGCTGTGTAATCTGAAGCAACATAACACAGGGATGATAGTGCCTACCTCTTAAAATGAATAAATATTCCATAGTAAGAACACCCAGCATGTATATATGCAAAGTAACAGGATGCAAAATATAAACATTAGTATGAGTACTAATTTCTTGCTGTTTCTAGTAACTATCACAATTAAGCTGCCTAAACTTTCATTTTGACTTTTATTGATGTGCTAGAGACATCAGCTGGAAATCAACTAAAATTGCTACAATAAACCTAGAAAGACAACCATGACCACTTGCCGAAAAAAACGATTCCAAACAGCAAACCACTTTAGAAACTCAAAATGGTAAACGTTCAGAGCCTCCCTTATGGATGCAGGATTTGGGGAGTGGAAACAGCACCTTGGTGTCCTCCATCCCCATTACAGGCCCCACTCGGGACCCACCAAGCAAATCCATTCATGGGTCTCTCACTCCACAGCCTAGTGAAAATAATTAAGAGGCGGGGGGTGCAAAACGAGACAAATTTCTACTCGGGAAGCCCTACTTCTCCTCGCCCAGTAGTCTCCAAACTCTCCACCCTCTCCTTACTCTTGCGCGGGGGGCGGGGGGGGGGGTGTTAACTCACATCCGCCATGATGAACCCTTTTCTCACGTACGTTCAAAAGCCACACCTGAAAAAGAAACTCCTGGTGACGCTCCCATCAAGGCTACCTCACCCTTCCCACCCTCACCCCAATAAGTGAGGTGAGCCCGCACCAAGGTCTGGCAAGAATCCGAGCCTCTGGGACTCGCGGACACCGAAGGGAGTCGGAGTTCCCAGATACCGATACAGGTGGCCGGTTGCCTTAGCCAACTCCACATCCCCAGGCCCTAGGATCTAAGCCCAAACAAAAAGGGTAGGGGCGCCCACTGCTCTTTCAGCTCAACGCCCGCGCCGCCTGCAGGACCAGACCTGAACACCTTGCAAAGTGGCTCCAGTTGCCAGGCTCTATGGGCTGCCTGGTTCTCCGTAGTGTAGGACTCGTGGCTGTCTGCTGTCACTTCAGGGACAGCTTTAAAAACAACTCCCTCAGAACACCGCCGTCACATGATTCTGGTCTCCTCCTGCTCCAGGAAGCACTCTCTATCCCGCGGACACCCGTTTACACAAGATTTCCGGGGAGGTGCCGACGACACCGGCGTCGCGCTGCTCGTGCGTCTAGCCCCGCCTCTCCCCTCTATAGCAGACCCTGGGCTCCTGCGCCTGCGCAGATGCCGGGATTTAGGACAGTTGGTATGGCGGGGGTTGGAGAGAGTATTCGTGTGAGATCGCTACCTCTAACCCCACGCAGAAGAAAGCATGACAAAGGACATTTTGGTGTGGGGAATATGTGATTTTCATTAGTTTTTCGAGGGCCAGTATCTTAAAACCTTTTTTTTTCTTTTGAGAAAATTTGAGGGGGTTGCGTTGCAAGCTGAACAGCAAGCACCAGATTGCCCTTTATTAGAAATCCTAAAATCAGTCCCCAGTTTTCTAGTCTTGGGCTTTCTCCTGTTTGCCATCCACTGCCCCTTACTCATGGTCTTGTGTATATTGAATTGAGGAGCCATGGGCTGTCTGGAGGTCTCGCCGTTTTGTTTGCACCTCAGCATATGCAGATGCTGGACAACCTTTCACCGGCTCTTGAATTAGAAGACTAGGCGTGTAAGGAGTGCCCGTATTACTTTTTTGTTTGGTGCCTTGCTTGTTTGTGCGTTTAACAAAAACCTACAGTAGGTAGCAGGAAAATGAGGTGTATGGGAACGTATTTATGATTGAGCTTCAACTCCAATCCCTAGCAAGAGTACAAAAAGAATTAACTCTAGCCCAAGATGTGGAGAAAAGAATTGGGATACTAATTTCCTGGTTATTCCCGAGAAGATGAAATGGTAAACTACAAAACTCCCAAATGTTTCAATTGACTCTTAATTATTACAGGTGAATTTAACATTTCCATAGCGACTATCATTGAAAACCCCTTCCTTTTACTTATTTAAACCTTTTTGATTTCTTAGCATCTGGGACATAGCTACATTTATTTTAGGCCCTCACTCTAGTTGCTTTACTCTTAAATGATGCTTGTCTTTGGTTTCTCAGCTATGTTTTTCTCTTTCTACACTATCCTAAGAGTGTGAGTCTTAAATCTGCACCGTTTATCTGAATTTAGGTTCATATTTACAGCTACTCATTGATGGATATTTCTACATATATGTCTTACTGTCAGCTCTAAGTCAAAAACTTGAAAAGGTTTCCAGTAAATCTATTTCTCCTTATCTATATCTGTATTGGTTTTGTGGTTCTACCAGTCAGGTACCATGTTTGTACTCTCTTCCTTGTGTTCTCTTCCCTAACAATGTTTACATCTCTATATTTTTTCAATTCTTCCTTCAAATCATTATTCTATTCAGCAAGACTATATCAGCGGCCACTTAATAATGACCAGATAAGCCCTCCTAAAACAACACACATCACTGCTGCTCAAACATTTTAGTGATGTACCTTTTTCAGACGATGGCAAAATCGACAGTCTGGCATTAACATATCCTTCTATTTTACTTCTGAACTCATTCTAATGTGAATCCTATACTCAGCCAAATTTATTACCTCACTGTTCCAGCAAAATGACTTTTATTTTTCTCACACTGGTTCTGGAGGTTCTTTTCATCTGGAATGATTTCTTCTGTTGTAGGGGAGGAAAAACTTCCTTCTACACACTTGGGTATTTTGTCTGGGCCTAAGAATTAATCTGACATAGATAGCAGGAGGAAAATCATACAAACTTATGTATTTTTACATGTAAATGGGAATTCCCAGAAGAAAAATGAAGCTCCAAAGAAGCCATTAGGCGCAAAAGTTTATATACCTCTTTACACACAAAAAATGACAAGTTGTGGGCATGTGAATAAGACAAAGGGGCTTAGGCTAGGAGTAGTAGTTGTGGGACAGTGACTTAAATATATGAGGCAAAATAATGGGAGATAAGGGTTATTTTAGTAGGTTTGTACAGGTCCATCTCAGCATCTATCCCCAGTATATGGTGTTAGGAATGTTCTCTTACTAGCAGGAGGAAGGAACCTTTCTCATGGAAATTGTTAAAACCTGATTTTAGGTAGAAAGGGGAGAAGATGCCCTTACTGCATCTTCTGTTTCGTAGTGCCTTAGGCTCAAAATAGTCAATATGCCAAAATGGCATATTTTGGGGTGGCATGTTCTGAACACCTTCACTCTCTACCTTAGCTATTTAAATCTTGTTTCCCTGTAACACCTCCTCATCCATAACATTCTCTCTGTTTAATGTTTTTATATATCAGTCGACATACAATATTAAGTGTACAGCATAGTGATTAGATACACTACTTATGAAGTGGTCAGCCCAATAAGACCAGTACCCATCTAACACGATACAGAGTTATTACAACATCATTGACTATATTTCCTATGCCATACTTTACTTTCCCATGACTTTTTATAACTGTCGATTTGCACTTCTTAATCCCTTCTCTTTTTTAACCAATCACCCCAACCCCCTCCCATCTGGCAACCTCCAATTTGTTTTTTGCACCTGTGTGTGTTCATTTATTTTGTTTTTTATATTACACATATAAGTGAAGTCATGGCATTTGTCTTTTTCTTACTGACTTCACTGAGCATAATATTCTCTAGTTCCATCCATGCTGTCACAAATGACAAGATTTCGTTCTTTTTTATGGATGAGTAATATTCCATTATACATATGTACTACATTTTTATCTGTTCATCTATTGATGGACACTTAGATTGCTTCCATAGCTTGGTTGTTGTAAATCATGCTGCAATGAACATAGAAGTGCATATGCCTTTTCAAATTAATATTTTGGGTTTCTTCAGATAAATCGCTGGTTTGTATGGTAGTTCTGCTGTTGTTTTTCTCAGGAACCTCCATACTGTTTTCCGTAATGACTGCACCAATTTATGGTTGAACCAATTTTTGTTTTCTGTATTGGCTGCATGAGCAGTACATGAGGGTTCCCTTTTCTCCATATCCTGGCCAATACTTATTGTTTGTTGATTTATTGATGATTGCCACTCTGACAGTTGTGAAGTTGTTGTTTTGATTTGCATTTTCCTGATGATTAATGATATTGATCATTTTTCCATGTCTATTGGCCATATGTATGTCCTCTTTGGAGAAATGCCTATTCAGGCCCTCTGCCCATTTTTTAATGGAATTCTTTCTTTCTTTGGTATTAAGTTGCATGTGTTCCTTAGATATTTAGGATATTAACCCTAATAGAGGTATCATTAACATGAATATCTTCTCTTTTTCAATAGTTATCTTTTTGTTTTATTGATGGTACTCTTCACTGTGCAAAAACTCTTTAGTTTAATTTGTCCCATTTGTTTTTTTTTTGTTCCCCTTGCCCAAGGAGACATATGAAATTTATATATACATATATATGTGTATATACATATATATGTATGTATATATAACTACAAACAATGTTAAAGAGTTTACTGCTTATTGTTTTCTTCTATGAGTTTTATGGTTTGGGACCTTACATTTATGTCTTTAATTCACTTTGAATTTATTCTTGTATAGGTAAGGAAGTGACAGCTTTATTTATTTTTGCATGTTTCTGCCCAGTTTTTCCAACACCACTTATTGTAGAGTCTGGCTTTATCCTATTGCATATTATTGCTTTCTTTGTCTTATATTAATTGACTGCATAGGCATGGGTTTATTTATGGATTGTCTATTCTATTCCAAAAATCTCTATGTCTGTTTTTATGTGAGTTCCATGCTGTTTTTTACTATAACCTTAAAGAATAGTTTGGTATCAGGTAGCATGACACCTCCAACTATGTTGTTTATTCTCAAGACTGCTTTGGCTATTTGGAGTCTTTTCTTGGTTCCATTTAAATTTTAGGATTTGTGGTTCCATTTACATTTTAGGATTATAAAATGTGAGAAAATGTCATTGGTGTTTTGATAGGGATTGCATTGAATCTATAGATTGCTTTGGGTAGTATAAACATTTTAAAGTTATATGCTTCTATTTATTTGCATCTTCATTTTATTTCTTTATTGCCTTATAGTTTTCCAAGTACAGGTTTTTTACCCCTTGGTTAAATTTATTCCTCAAAATTTTATTATTTTTGATACAATTATAAATGGGATTCTTTTCTTAGTTTCCCTTTCTGATAATGTATTATTAGTGTATAAAAATATAACCTATTTTTAAAAATTACTGATTTTTAGAGAGAAAGAGAGAGAGAGACGTTGATTTGTTCTTCCACTTATTTATGCATTCATTGGTTGTTTCTTGTATGTGCTCTGACCAGGCATTGAACCTACAACCTTAGTGTATTGGGGTGATGCTCTAACCAACTCAGCTACCTGGCCAGGATGCAACCAATTTCTGACTGTCAAATTTGCACTATGCTTCTTTACTGAATTTACTCATTATAATAATCATTGTTTTTGTTTTTTGGAGGATTATTTAGGGTTCTTTTTGTATAGTATCATGTCTTCTACAAATAATGGCAGTTTTACTTTTTCCTTTCCAACTTGGATGCCTTTTATTTCCTTTTCTTGTCTGATTGCTGTGGCCAGGACTTCCAATACTTCATTGAATCTAAGTGGTAACAGTGGATATCCTTGTCTTCTTGATCTTAAAAAACTTTCAGGTTTTCACTATTGAATATGATAGCTGTGGGTTTGTCACATATGCCCTTTGTTATGTTGAGGTATATTCCCTCTATCCCCCCTTTGCTGAGAATTTTTATCATAAATGGATGTTGTATGTTGTAAAATGCTTTCCTACATCTCTTGATATGATCATATGATTTTTATCCTTCATTTTGTTTATGTGGTGTATCGCTTTAATTGACTTGCTGATATTGATCCAGCCTTGCATCTCAGGAATAAATTTCCACTTGATCATGACATATGATCTTTTAAATCATGTTGCTGAATTTGGTTTGCTAATATTTTGTTAAAGACTTTTACACCTGTGTTCATCAGGAATGTTGGCCATAACAATTTTGTAGTGTTTTTGGTTTTGGTATTAGGGAAACCCTGACCCTGTAAAATGAGTTTGGGGGGCTTCCTTCTACTGTAATATTTTGGAATACTTTGAGAAGGATAGATACTAAGTTTTTTTAATATTTGGTAAAAGTCACCCGTTCAAGAATTTTGTATGCTGAGAGTTTTTTGATTACTGACTTGATTTCCTTGGTAGTTATCTTTCTGTTCAGATTTTGTTTCTTCTTGATTTAATCTTTGAAGATTGTATGTTTCTAGGAATTTATCTATTTCTTTTAGTTTGTTGGTACATAATTGTTCATTGTATTTCCTTATACTCTTTTGTATTTCTGTGATGTCGGTTCTCACTTCTCTTTCATGTCTGATTTTATTTATTTGGCCCTTCTCTCTTTTTTTCTTGATGAGTAAAGGTTTGTCAGTTTTGTTTATCTTTTCAAAGAACCAGTTCTAGGTTTCATAACCATTTCTATTGTTTTTTCTTTCTTTTAGACTCTATTTTTTCCACTCTGGTTTTTATTATTTCCTTCCTTCTACTTTGGGCTTTGTTTCCCTTATTCTAGTTCCTTTAGGTGTAAGGTTAGATTGTTTTAGGTATTTCTTGTTTCTTGAGGTAGACCTATACTGCTATGAATTTCCTTCTTAGAACTGCTTTGACTATGTTCCATAAATTTTTAAGTCATTTTGTTTTCATTTTCTTATGTCATAAGGTATCTTTTGATTTCTTTCATGATCACATAGTTAACATATTCATTGTTTAATTATGTTATTCAGCCTCCCTATGTTTGTATGTTTTTTCAGTTTAAAAAAATTTTTTTTAATCTTCACCTGAGGACATTGTTTTTTCATTACTTTCTGAGAGAGAGGAAGGGAGAGAGAGAAACATCAATGTGAGAGAAGCATCAGTTGATTGCCTCCCATATGTGTCTGGACAGGGGATCGTGCATGCCTGGACCAAGGATCAAACCCACAATCTAGGTATGTGCCCTGACCTGGATTTGAACCCATGACCTTTTGGCTACAGAACAACACTACAACCAACTGAACTACATCAGCCAGGGCTTCAGTTTCCTTCTTATAATTGATTTCTAGCTTCATACCATTGTGATTGGAAATGCTAGATAGGATTACTATCTTCTTAAATTTATTGAGAGTTGTTTTATGGTGTAACACACAGTCTATCCTGGAAAATTCCATGTGCACTTGAAAAAAAGGTATATTTAGCTGTGCTTGGGTGAAATGTTCTAAAGATATTAATTAACTCCATCTGGTCTACTGCATTATTTAAAGGCACTGTTTCCTTGTTGATTTTCTGTCTGGGTGGTCTACCCATTGATAACAATGGGATGTTAACATCTGCTACTATTATTGTACGATTGTCAGTATCTCCCTTTATGTTTTAATATTTGCTTTATATATTTAGGTGCTATTACATTGAGTTTACAGATGTTTATGATAGTTATGTGCTCTTGGATTGCTCCCATTATCATTAGGAAGTGACCATCTTTGTCTCATTAATCCCCTTGATTTAAAGTCTGTTTCCTCTGATATAAGTATTGCTTTCCCATATTTTTTTCATTTCCATTTGCATGAAATATTTTTTTCCATCCCTTTACTTTTTTGATCTAAACAGGGTCTCTTGTAGGCAACATATGTATGGGTCTTGTTTTTTTATTCATTCAGACACTCTATGTCTTTTGTTTGGGACATTTAGTCCATTTACAGTTAAAGTAATTATTGATAAGTATGTAGTATTGACATTTTATTAATGCTTTCTGATGATTTTTGTAGTTATCTGTTCTTTTCTTATTCCCTTGCTTTCTTTAGGTTGATGACTTTCTCTGATGTTGTGCTTGGATTCCTGTCTCCTTACTTCATGTATATCTCTTGTAGATTTTTGGATTGTGGTTATTATGTGCCTCCTATATGCCAAACTATATTTATAGTAGTCACTACAATTTTTGCTCCCCCCTCCATATTCATCCATTTGTCATTATTTTTGGTTCTTTTGGGTGTGTTTATGTGTGTCCCTTAATTTATTGTTGTAATTAATTGATCTTCATACTTTTGCCTTTTAACTTTTGTACAAGCTTTATATTGGTTGAGCCACTGCTTTTCTTATGTATTTGCCTTTGATTGTGAGATTTTTTTTGTTTCCTTTTTCTTCATATTCTTGACCTTTTCTTAAAGAACTTCCATTAATATTTCTTATAATAGTGGTTTAGTGGTGATTAACCTTTAGTTTTTTTTTTATTGTATGAGAAACTCTTTATCTGTCCTGATTCTAAATGATAACTTTGCTGGGTAGAGTAATCTTAGTTATAGGTTTTTGCTTTTCATTACCCTAAATATTTTGTGGCAATCCTTTCTGGCCTGCAAAGTTTCTGTTGAGAAATCAGCTGACAAGTCTTATGGGAGCTCCCTTATAGCTAATGTTTTTCTCTGATTTTAAGGTTCTCTTTTTGTCTTTGACCTTTGACCTTTTAATTATGATGTGTCTTGGTGCGGGTCTCCTTAGGTTCATCTTGACTGGGACTCTGTACTCTATGGACTTGTATGTCTATTTGCTTTGCAAGGTTAGGGAAGTTTTTTTTTTGTCATTATTTTTCCAAACAGGTTTCAATTCCTTGCTCTCCCTCCCCTTTCCTTCTTGTACACCTATGATGTGGACATCAGTAGACTTGATGTAAGTCCCTTAAACTTATTTCCACTTTTTCTTTTGGCTGTTTCAAATGGGTGTTTTCTACTACCTTGTTCCAGACTGCTGGTTTGATCCTGTTTCATCTGAACTGTTGATTACCTCTAATATATTATTATTCATTTCAGTTAATGTGCTCTTTATGAATGCTTTTTTTGTTTTCTATCTCCATTTTTTATGTTTTCTCTTTGTTAAAATTCTCAATGAGTGCACTTTTCTTCCCCTAAGTTCATTGAAATCTTTATAACCAGTGTTTTGAACTCTGCATCTGGTATAATGCTTGTCTTCATTTTTTTAGTTCTTTTTCTGGAATTTTATCATATTCTTTCATTTGGGACATGTTTCTTTGTTTCCTTATTTTGGCTCTGTTTCTGTGTTAGATAGATCTGTCACCTTTCCTGTTTTGGCAGAGCGGCTTTAAATACCATGTGTGCTTTGTGCCCAGTGGCATCCTCTCCCTGGTTACTTGAGCTAGGTACTCCAGGGGTGTCCTTTGTGTGGGTTGTATGTGTCCTGCTGTTTGAGACTTGATTGCTGTTGGCACATCAGTGGCTGGGATTGAACCCTTAGATTGACTGACTGTGAGGAATGGTTGTAACTACAGCAGATAAGCTTTTTTTGTGGGGGCTGACCCCTTGTAGTGGGGTTCACCTTAGCAAGGCTCTGATACCTGCTGAATATACCTCTGAGATATATCATTTGTGGAGCAGGTTGGTTGGTGCTATGGTGTGGTCTGAACCTGGCCACTGGGTGTATTTATTCTGGGTCCTTTTGGGAGGGACTGTGTTGCAGACTAAGGTCAGCTGCTGTCTGTGCCAAACTGGTGCTACCTGGTAGGAGTTACAAAGTGATCTGTGTTTGGTTGCCACTTGTGCTGGGCTTGGAGGCAGCAGGCAGGACTAGGCCGTGAACTAAGGCTGGCTGCCACTACCTCCTGATTTGGTGTTGCTTAGCAAGAGGTACTGGGCACACCGAGGCCAGCTGCTACTTGTTTCGGGTTTGTGGACCTTTGAAACACTTCCCCCACCCCTGCAATGGGCCAAGTGAGGCTGCTTGCATGGAAGATACACTGGAAGAGCTTTGAGCTGGTGCATCGGTTGGGTACTCCCAGGTCTCAGAGAATTATCAGGTGGGCTGAATGGTGTTAGCCAAGTTAATGGAGAGCTGATTTGGCCCTGGTCTGCATGTACAAGCTCTGTGGAGCTGGAACAATGGTGTGTGTCAGCACTTCTATCCCTAAAGAGCTGCCCTGACCCCTGCCCCTCCAGCCCTTGCTCTGAAGCTTGTCAATTCAGCTCCTCGCCATGTCTCTGGTGACTTTTGAACTGCTGTTGCAGCACAGGAGTGCAGAGCACGTGTTTTTGAGTCTGTGCCTAATGCCTTTTTGTTCAGCTGTGCCTCAGTCTCTAGCAGCCCTCAGTATTAGCTGCAGTCCCCACTGTCTTTCACAGCCAGTTGTAATGGGGACTTCAAGGCACTAGAACACTGTTGAGGATCCTGGTGTGGGGCTGGGACCCCTTGCTCCTCAGAGGGCAGACCTCAGCAAGCAACCAAGATATCCCTCTTATTTCCTAACCATCACACTATGGGTTTGGGAATCACCCATTCTGTATCTTTGCCCCTACCAGTCTCAAATTGGCTTCTTCTTTATATCCTTAGTTATAGGAATTCTATATAGCTAGTCTTCAGGTGGTTCTCAGTGATGGCTCCTCTGTAATTTAGTTGTAATTTTGATGTGGTCATGGGAGGAGGCAAGCACAGCATTTACCTACTTTGCCTTCTTGACTGGAAACCCACCCATCACATTCTTTTGAATGCTACTCCATGTTACCATGAATAATTGATGTATTTTTTGTGCATAATTATGTCACAGTTGGTTTGTTTCCCTAATGAGACCATAAGGTCTAGAGGGTTGAGTCATTTTATTTATTTGTTTCTTGTCTAAGTTTCTTGCACTCAGCAGAACCTCATTCAATTTTTGCAGACTAAAAGATGAAAGAAACCACTGATACTGGCCCTAAAACCTCTGATTCCTCTATCACCATTCCCACCACCCAAGTTTAGGTGCAAATAAAAATACATACTCTAGCAAGAACTTTTAATTTCTGGAAGGGCTTTTTAACAGAACTTTCCCATGTTAACAACCATAACAAAGGGAAGTTGACCTGGAAAATATTGCTAATTTTTTTCTTCCTTTTGAGTGACAAAAAGGGAGACGATAGTTTCCTAAAACCTCCAATGACCACTATGTCCTCAAATTTAAAGAACTAATGAGATTTCTAAGTTCCAAGTGTGGTGGTTTCTGAATTACAGCATGTCAATGAGCGAGTTCCTGTGTACTCGGATTGATCTGTTTGCATTTACTCATTAATACCACTGCTGTTAGTTTAGGACTAGGGGAAATATTTACTGGCCTAAAAGATTATCAGTACTCCATACCAGTTTCCCAAAGTTGGGTGGACCAGATGACTCCTGATGTTCAGGAATAAAGTAGTGGAAATTGTACACATATGCCCACATTTTTACCTCATCATCCAAATTTTCTATTATGTACACAGCATATAATAATACAGTTAATAAACACACAGGTTGACGTTTAAACCTTATTGGTTATATCATAGTCTTTGTTTCTGCTTCTCTTTAGCTTAAATTTCTCTTAGCTGTTGTATATAGCAGAGGTCTCCAATTTTTAAAATTTTTCTTTCCTATCAAAATATTATTTGGATTTTATTGTGTGGAAAATTCTAGTTGGTTCTCAAACTCATATGAGGAGAAGAGTCTTGTTGATTCTCCAACATACAAAAATGAAAATTTTATCACATAGACCCAAGTTGTATGTCTTACTAATTTTGATTCTGGTTGTTGCCTGGGATATGGCCCAGTGAGAATAAAATGACAAGGTCAGAGGCAATAACTTTCTCTTAGGTGCTACCATCATCACACCCAGGACTGAGTCCCCTCAGAAATGATTAATTCCTCCAGTCTCTAACTTCCTTACATCTAATGTTCACTCAGAGGAATCACTGACTTGTTCACATCTTAAACTCCCCTACCACCTTTAGTGCCTGACAGAACCCAAAATTTGAATGAATAAATTAGTATTCTCCATGCTTAGCCCTATGCTGTTGCCTTAATCTAGAGAAAATATACACAGATTGTAAATTGTTACCAACCTGAGACCCACAAAAATCCCACTTATTCGCTAGTCATCTCACTCAGTGAAAATGACTTCTTCAAACTGTCTTCTAAGCTTCTTTTTATCATTCTTCCCTCTTCCCCCACTTTAACAAACTATTTCATCATGAAAATGCAAGCCATACCATTATCCCACCAACACTACATATCTGCCTGCATTTGTACCCATCCTCTGTGTATTCCCTTCTGAAAGAATGCTGGTGGCATCTCTTAAAGTAATTTTTCCATCTTGACAGTGGACCCTATATCCTCTGGACATATCAGGTACTTAATGCTATTATCCCTTTTTCCCTATCTTCACTCTTTCATTTTCTACTTGCCCCTTTATACTAGAATAAAAAATTAGTTAAGATGTTCTCCCATGTAGTAAGTAGTAAGGCCTCATGTAATAAATAATTGAAAAAAAAAAAGAGAAAAGCCTCCTTTAGAAAGCACATTCTCTCCCAGCTACCACCCTTTTCCTCTATTCCCTCTATAGCCAAAATTTTGAAAAGTTTTAATTGCTGCTTCCATTTATCCAAAATCCAATCAATCAAATAATTCCCTTGATTCTTGATATTACCTTCTGAATATCTCTCAAAATTATTTACTGATCTATATTCCTACTCTGGTCCAAGCCATGATCATCTCTCCTTTGACAATTTCCTATCCCTCTTTACATTCACTTTTGCCCTCCACTCTTTTCTACATGGCAACTAAAATGATACTTTAAAAACCCAAATCCATAATTCCTTCCTTAAAAACCACAAAGGTTTCCTGCTGACTTAGGATAAAGTCCAATGATCACCTTCATGGTTTATACATGGTCTTACGGAATCTCACCCCTATCTTATTTTAATTCTCTAACTTTCCCTGGCTTCCTTATGCCATACTCATACAAATTTGTTTTCACCGCCATAAATTTTCTATGATTTTTATCAATTTAACACACTCTGCCCCAAACATTTCTCTAGAATTCGCCTCACTCCTGCTCTCATCTTTTGGGTGTCAGTTTCCACTCACTTTGTCAGAGAAATCTTCCCTGGTCCTCCCAAAGTGGGTTAAGTCTTCTAGACAGATGCTGTCACCTGTACCTTGTAATTTTCTTTATAGCATTCATCATAATCATAATTATAATTAGTTATTTACTTGACATTTACCTTCCTTGCTAGATATAAACTTCATAAGGTCTTTTGTTGTTCAGTGATAAATTACTTAGCTCCCTGCCTGGGATGTAGCAGGCATTCATACATTTATTGAATGGCTGAAAGGAAAAAAGAACTTAATAAGAATATAAAACATGATAACAAATTCTGTAGAGTGAGAACAGACCTTTTTATTCATATACTGAGATAAACTACAGAGACTGAAAGACAAAAAATCATAAATCACTCAGAACATTCATTAAAAATCAAATTCATTTTCTTTAAGAGTTCTCACACAGAAAATTTTATTTTATTAAGTCTGATATAATGTTAAATATTTTACAAATCAGACATTTCATTTTTAAATCTAATTGTATAATTAGAATGCACTACAGACAAAGATTTCCTATACCAGTTTCACTTCATTAACTAATACAAGGCTTCCATTAAAATTCCATCATACCCTGAAAATGACCTGCAGCTTTTAAATACACATGACTTAAATGGAAAGTCTATGTAGCAATACATAAACAAAAACACAAACAAATATGTAAGAAGCATTTCTTAATACAAATAAGTTACAAAATATCACTTATGTGTGAGTTTCTTCTCCTTGGCATAGTTATCCAACTCAAAAAAAGTTCATTTTGAAATTGACGCTTAAAATACTCCAATGTCACTGAAAAACTCCCATCATTTTAGTGGTGCTCTTAAATGGCAAAGTAGGATATCAGATTGGAATGTCCCGATTCCGGTGAAGTGAATGAGACTTGCTCACATTCATGCCGGGTGTCATCTGCTATGCAGTTACTAGACAGCTTGGCAACCAGTAATCCCAATTTTCAATAATAAATTAAACTAAGACATTTCAAGGAATACTTCTTACCACCTACGTATTTCCAGATTGCTAGATATAGAAAGATATAATTATATTTGAAGTATGGGCCTTACAACAGGAATCTTTTAAAATATGAAAAATATCAACAGAAAGAATTCACACCGATGAAATTCTGTGGGCTGACTTTCAAAGTCAGAAACAGGAATATCCGCTGCTAATGGAAGCCCTGCTCTGTGCAAACGTAGTGTGGTATAAAATAATCACACATTTGAGGTATTAGCTGGAAAAATATTATATACAGCTATACACGGACACATCCACAGAATATTCACAAATCTATTGGCCCCAAAACCAGCAGATAATAAATAAGGAATCACGTTCCGAAAGGAAAAAGTTACACACGGAACTTACAAAAAAAATGTGGTTACAAAATCCTTAATATAAGGACTATGTTTTGAATTAACTTTTGAGGGAAAATGTTTCCGTTTATATGAAAATATCTATTTAAATAGTAGTAAAACCAAAAGGAAAGCCTGAATTCTAGGACTGTGTTGCCTGCCAGATTATTAAAGGGATATGCAAGAATTCCTTGAAGATCCTCATTCTACCCACTTTTTGTTTGGAAGCTGTTATCAGATGACTCTTTTCTTTCTCACTGGTTTATAGAAAAATTTATGGATTTTTACTAGGTATAGTCCAATGTGGCCAATAGACAAGGCTTTTTAGCTATTTAGTAAAGATTAAAATTCTGATTTATTGTTCATCTTCAGAAGTTTTTCTCTTCCAAGAAGAAAAGATTATGAATGCCCTTTTAGTTTGCATCACTTAGTATGAAGATGGTAATATGGGAAATACTAAAGCCAAGCTTCATGTGTGGAAGCTAAACAAATGCCCAAATTATCCTTTTGAACCATGTAGTTCTTTAATGTAATACTTACTGAACTGGAAAAATGGCTCATTTGGTCCTCAGGCCAACATCAAGAAATATTTCACTGCCTTAACAAAGGTGGGAGATTATTTTTAAAGAGTATGTATGAATATATTAGTAATATTAACATGTCATGTATATTAAATTAACAGCTGAATTTTAAAATACTGCAAATCAACAAAAGGACATCAAGATGTTAATCAGTTTTCTTGGTTACTATTTTACATACTAGTGTAGCTGAAGATATAACAGGAAGAAATGTAAGCATAAAAGTGCAATTAAAGTAAAGGGCTGGAATTTCACATTCCTGTTCTGTGAACACCTGAGTTGACATGAAAGCAGAGTGCTGTAATGCCTTGGTATATACACATGAGAAAGGACTTTCTTTTCTCTACCAAATCTTTGTAAATCATAAATAAGCATGTAGTGATTATGAAACAAATACGTATTTCAGCATTCAAATGTAATGTTTCCAAAATATATTGTTTTCTCTCACTAGATGGACTATAATTTGAAATTTCTCATTGTTGAGAAATAAATTCTCAGATTTCATTAAAATAAATTCTGAAACTTACAAATGACTAGCATCTATTTGAGAACTAAGGGATCAAAAACAGTAGAAGAAAAGGTATTATTTATTCCCCCTAAATCCTCACAAGGACAATGATGTTTGTGTATATGTGTAGAAGGGATAAAAATGTAAAGCATTAATAAATATAATTGCTGCAAAACTTCTAAAATACAGTTAGAAAAGCTAGTAAAGCAACACTTAAAGAATGAGGGCTTTTAGACAATGATTAAAATAAACAGTACAAAGTTTCAAATGAAATTGCAAAGCTCATATAGGTAAAACTAAGATGACAAAATGTTGGGATTTTTAAAAGTAGCAAAAAATATGAAAATCTCACATGTTAAGATAGCTAAAAAGTTTTCTTATTGTGTAGAATTACCCCCCAAATTCTAACACACTTAGTTGGGCTTTCACACCATAATATAGGTAACATTAAGGACTTAATCTTTACTTGCATATTTTATATGTAGCTTAAATTGTCAGGCACTCAGTCATTTCTCAAAATTGTTTGAAAATATTATCAAACACACTTCCCCCAACATTTTATGAAATGTAATGGAATGCAGCAATGTAAGTGAAATACAATACAATAATACTGTCCAAAGCCAAGTATGACTTCTTAATATATAATTTCACTTATTTTGATAACTTCATCTATCACCTTAAAGTCAGGATTAAGGGAAAAAGAATCAGTCAACAAGAGTCAATTCCCATAAGCATGAACCACAGTCATGTAAATATCCCAATATAATGGAAAAATAAATGGATGAAATTTTCATTTATAAGTTTTCTGATGCATACAAACTTTCACAATCAGAATGTTGTGATTTTTCTTTTTTAAAAATTCATTCTACAAGCTCAAGAAAATATTAAAAATTGTATTTTCTTTTAAGCACTACTATTTTTTAAAAGGTGGCATATTTCTAAAAGAAAGTTGGTTAAGCTGTTCAGTTTTCCTAGGACAATACGTAGTTTAGTTTAACCTACAAACTCAATTAGGTATTTCTATTGATTCATCCAGAAAAGGGACACAACAGAACATTTTTAAAAGAATGGTCATTTTAACAGTTTCGACAGATGCTATAAATTAACTACATTCAGAAAAAAATCTTTCAACAAAGGAATACAGCTACTTTAAGTAGCATTCTCTCATATTAAAAAAAACTATAAAAGATGTATTCATGTTCCATTAAGTGAGTACGAAACAAAATTATTAAAATATTACAATGTTAAATACAAGATTAGAAATCAACTAGTTTCATACACAAATACTTCAATTTCCAGCTGATTTTTCAAATTTATATTATGGATTTAACTACAAGGAACTTATTCCTATAGGATTAAATGAATTACTCAATGGTGAATAGATTTTAGCTCAGAATTTTATAAGGATAGCTCGCTATAAGTCACTATTCTACCTGCTGTTGTGTTTCTGCTCACTGTTGCAGGTGGCCAAACAGATCATCCCCTGATCAAATAAGTGTGCTGTGATCTACTTACATGTTTAAAAGTTGGCAATAAGGTTAAAAGGCACAAAGCAAAGTAGTAATTTTTCCTATTACTTATTTGTAGAAGAATCTATTTACTTTTGTGTTCTGTTTAAATGATCACTAAGAAGAAACTACACATTTCCACGCTGGTGAGGGGAACAGGTAGGTCCTCTTCATAAATTCAGCAGCCTTCAAAGACATATACAGGGGTTGGCAAAAGGAGGTGTATAGTTGTGAGTACATGAAACAGAGTTTATTCTTGAATCATTATCCACTAATTATTGTATTATTTATTTGTACTACAACTGTAAACCCACTCTTGCCCTCCCCTTTGAAAGGGGCATTTTAATAACTGAAATTGCAAATGACAAACTGCCATTTACTGTTAAAGACCCTTTTTGTTTAATATCTATATAGCCATTTCCTCATATTTTCTTTAAAATCTATCATTATAACATTTCATTTCTATGCATGGCTTTGCAATTAATAAAAATAAATAAGTAGCAAACTGATACTCTACACCAGTTCATTTATCTCAATATATATTTTAAAATATAATGGCAATATTAAAATAGGTAATAATGCTACAAGATTTTACACAAAGTTAAACAGCTTTTGTTTTTTCTTTTGGAAAAAGTTTCATTGTTTAAATTCCACACATTTGACATCTGACAAGGAACATGTAATTTTGTCACAGAACATTTATTCCATCAGTTTAAACTGAAGTGTCTCAGAGAGCTAAACGCTAAAAGAATTCACATTAAAAAAAAGGAATAATCTGTATATACACAAAATGATCATTCCATAAATATTTACATAAGGGAAAAAATGGAGAATCACTATACATGGAAACTGCTACAGGTGTGACAATCCTTTCTTTAGACATTTTTACTTAGTAATCAGATAAGCTTATAGAAGCATAACTAAAATATTTTAGTTTTCAGTTTCTTATTATTTAAAGGAGTCAGTAGGTTATAAACAGTCCAAGATTTCAGGGACCAACTAATTTAGTTTAGTTTTTACCAACAAATCTTCTTTAGCTCTCATGATGAAACTAAATTCACAGAAAAAATAAATAGTATGCTAAAAGATATAAATAAAATTACAGTTCATCCTCCTTTATAAATACTGGTCAGCCGCTCCAATTCTTTACAGTTATCCATACTCAAGGCTTCTGCCTTTCTTCGAAGTCGCTCATCTCGGTACACTTTTGCTGCGTATTGCATATCTGTTTCTGTTAACGAACAAAAATATTTTGCTAAGTAAACAATAATTTAGAATACTGAGTTGTTTTAACCTAAATGATGTTTCATAGATAGAAGCCCTTCAAATACTTCTGTTAACTGACTTTTTTAAAATAGAAAAAAATCCAATTGCTACTCTTAAAAGCCACTTGGAAACCTAGAACGTAAAAAACACACAGAACTGTTCAGGAAAAGAAGCAAGGCTAGAAACCCACCAACCTTTTCCCTCCACTGCTGTCCTGAATGGTTTAAGAACTGCTCTAAAGCATCATCTTGACTCCTTACCCGGAAGATATCATATGCTACTCAATACTGCTACTGTTTATTTTTGCTGTGACCTTTTGTTAAGGTTTCATATTAATTATGCCAAGACTTAGAAGTAGAACATTTTGAAATCTTTTTGAGTTTGCTTGAATTAAAACACACACACACACTCACACACCCCTGACTTAAGGAACACAAATGAGAAAAAAAGCTTACACTACAATCATAGTAGTGATATTCAGCAAATAAGTACTTCTGAGGCTGCCTTCAGTATGTGGAGTGCATTTTTTACTAAAGAAAAGTAAATGAGCTAGAAATCAAACATTCTTCAGGGAAGTTGTCTCTTATTTTCCTGTTATTCTCAGCCATTTCATTGTTTGTTAACACTTCTAAAGGGTGGTGGCAGTGCTTAGAGAGGATGTTACAAAAAAAGGGAAAAAATGGAAAACGGTGACCAAAGTAGAGAAAATTAGCCAGGACTACAAATAAGATACTCAAAAGTAAGAGTGTTTTAAAGATCTTCAAAAATGATCTTTATTCAATCAAATCAGGCTTGGATTTTAACAACTAAATAGAATCAGTCCACCCCTTTTATTTACAAATGAGGCACTTTAAAAATCCATTTGCAGCTGATTCTTCCCAAATGAGGTATATTAATCCAAAATTCACAGGGATAGTATGTGGTAGAATCTACATTCCAATCCAAATCTCCCACTCCTACCTAGTCTTAATATTCTTTCCATTAACTCAAATTATTGTATTTTATAAAATACCTATTTTACCAATCTAGGCATTACAAAGTGTTGGAAGTGACTTTAAAAGAGAAAAACCCTGGCAAAAGAATATACATTGGACAATAATCTTTTTGATATTTATAAAACAATAAATTATTATCTTAAGTGAATCTCATCTTAACAAGTGAAACATTAAATCAATGGATGAATTAATGTTATAGAGTCCCTTCCCATTTCCATCTTCATTTAAAACCACTAACATAGAAGTGCTGACCTTGAATTTTATTTTGAAAATTTCAAACCTACACAAGAGTACTACAATGAACTCTCTAAAACCCTTTACCTTCATTAATTCTTCACATTTAGTCAAATTTACTTTAGCTGTCTCTACAATAAAGCCTGTTGTTATTGTTATTATTATAACTTTGTAGAAGCATTTGAGAATAAGTTACAGATATCATGACCTTTCATTCCTAATTACTTCAGCATGTTTTTAAGAACAATTGCTTTCTCTTATATAACCACAATACAACTTTCAAATTCAGAAATTTAACAATGATACAATACCATTATCTAATATCTAGTCCATATTCAAACTTCGGAAATATTACAGATGACAAAAATCCCCACAAATACCATTTAAATCCTTGCTGTATGTGAAATACTGTTACAGGCCAAATGTATGCTAAAACATTCTGTCTCACTTAAGTATTGAGCTCTGATTATGTACTAGGCAATTCTAGACTATTCCTTGAATAGGGAAACCTGCAATTATCAATTCCCAAGACTTTGAATAAGTTTTTAAATGTTAAGCATTGGATAAACTTACTCTGTTGTCTTTCTTTCCAGCAATTATTTCGAATATTAGTCACATAATCTTCTTCCACACTTTTTTCCACCTTTTGTAATAACATTCCTTTATATTCATTTTTAAAGTCCTTGTTGACATAATAAATGACACCCAAGTTTTCTGTCTGCATTTTAATAGTTTGCCCTGATCCTCTGTAAAAAAAAAAGCTTGCTCATTATTTTTAATTAAAACTGTACATTCTGATCTGCTAGTATAAACCAAGCTAACAAAATAATGAAAAATAATTAAAAAGTCATTACTGGTAATCATTTATTTACATTATTTCAAATCACTAACCACTACCATTCATGTCATAAAAAAGTAATCATATTCTATTTTTTAACATAATCATTTTGATACAGTATGTTCTTATAAGGTCTCTCAATTTTTCATTAACATAAATCTTACTTGGAAGAAATATAAAGTTATTTCTTAATTTTAGACCAATGTTTTTAATACTGTAAAATCACTGGCAGTATGATCTTATAAAGTCTCCCATAGGTTCATGGTATTATATTGAAGTTTCTAGAATACATGCATTAAATTTCTTTTATACACTGACCTCATATATAAAGTACTTTATGGAAAAATACTTCATAGAAAAGAAATATTTTTGTTTCATCAATATTTCACAAACAGAAGAGTGAAATCAATTTCCCCTTAATAACAAAAATCTATGTAAGATTAATGGCAATTCTATTTTTGTCTTTAATGTCAACATATTACGTTAAATTGTTATCAAATTTAAATAGTATAGCACTTGTCTTTATCCACAATGGAACAGATGTAAACTAACATAATGTTTTATCACTTGAGTAGCTATTTTAAAAATTAGGCATTTTAAAACCTAGTACACTTACAGTAATAGAAGATATGGCACTTAAAAGCTGAAAAAAGCACAAGGCCTTTCAAGGAAAGCCAAGTAAGAAACAATAGCAATTCTTTTTTGTAAAATGTCACTTAGCTACTTACGATCTGGGATGTAAAGAATAGGGAGGATTAGAGACCATCAATTGACTTAGTAATGACACGAGGATCAATACAATAATCGGCATCAGCTGAATAAACACAGAAAAACCTCCCTATAAAGAAATCATCAAAGAACAAAAAACTGTAATATAACTGTAGTTGTCAATAATCCATCAGCTGTCATGCACTTTTAGAGGCAGAAATGATATCTGAGATCTGATTCAGTGTTTTCAAATCTGTCTGAACATACCAACTCCTTGAGGTGATTCTTAAAATACAACTTTCCAGGTGCTTCACCTAGTGATCCTGATTTGGAAAACACTAACACAACCTGATCTTATTTTACAGACCAGAAGTTCTCTCACACACACAGACCCTATCAATATGCAGCAGGTGCACTTTTACTTTGGATTTGAGGGTAGAACATGGAAACTGATGAGTGGCAGAGTGAGGACCCAGGCCTTTTAATTTATAGTCTCGTGTGCTTTCCACTTACCTTTCTCCTTCATGTGATTTAATTACAGTATGCAATTAGGTATAACTGCATTAAAACAAGGAAAGTTACATCCAATTTAAGTTTTTCAGTATAAATTCTAAATTCTTTAGGACCAACAATAAGACATAACCTTCAAAATATGCACACTGAAGGTTACCTTCATTAGAATCACAGAAAAGCACATTTAAAGGTGTCATATTGCCCAATCACCCTCCACCCTGACTTCTACACGTGCTCCCCTAATATCTCTAAGGGACATTCTAGTCAATACTCGCTCTATTTTCAGACAGCTTTCACTGCTCTTTCTGAACTGAAATTTGCCATTTTATAATTTGTAATCATATCATAAACATACATCTCCTCTTTCTTCTTCTCTTTCATGTCCACTATGTCGATGCTGATGTTGTTGGCTATAACCAGCTCGCCCATTTGAAAACGAATGTACACTACCTAGAAAAATTAAAAGCAAGGTTAAATTAGGGAGAGCAATTATGATAAAAAATATATTTTCTTTTATAAAGAAAATATTTTTAATTTTTATTTACATTTTAAACATTTAATTTTTAAAAATTAGTAAAATAATGCATTATTGAATAGTGAATGCTTATTGTCTTCTCTTTTTGAGAGTGAAGGGTAGACAGAAATGATTCTTCCCAGACTTTGCTTCCTTTAAAGAGTAATTCTTTTCTTATGAAAACTTGAATACAAGTTCCTCCCTAATATGTATAGAGAACTTTTGTTGTGGTTGGTTGTTTTTACAAACCTTAGATCATTACTCTAAAATTCTGCTTTCTGCATTTATCTACTAATCACAAATATCTCTAAAAATCAAAAGACAGTGATCTAATTTATTTTTGGGAAAAAAAAGAAAGAGCTGTAGAATACACTATGGTAGAGGTGGACCACAATTTATTTGAATATTCTCCTTCTGATGGACATTCATTTTCAAATAAGGTGACCAACCAGAAATCGCCACAACTGACAAAGTAAGCTACGTTAAAAAAGCAAAAGAGTTGTGAAAAAACTATCAGAAAATTCACTATTACCTGAAAGACTTTTGATTATTCCTAACATATTTTTAGTCAGAATTATTATTCCGAATATTTTTGAGAGGTAATTATATATCCTAATATTTCAAAACACAGGTTATATTTTTCAGTCAATAATTTGTATTTACACATCATCTTCCCTACCAGTATTCTTTACAAAATGTCCTATCAATGACCATCACCTTTCTCAGTAATATTAGGACAGGGCCACCAGACAAAATTACATTGCTAAGTTTATAAAAATTCTCCTAATTTTGAATGGGATGTTTAACTTTAAACCTTAAGGAAATGTTGTAATAAAAAGACTGGAGCTTTAATTTTGAACACCTTAGAGGAACTGCTCTTAAAGAAAATTAATTTCCATATAACAACTCATAGTAAATGTAAGCAGAGTTTAATACTACTTATGCTATTATAAAATCTATTCATTTAGTAGTACCTCTATAATATTTTATTTTGATAGCCTGCAGTAATTATTTCTATCAACATAATTTTAAAAACCTACTTACTTTTTATATAACCAACAAATCAGATATTTTAATAGTATTGTCAAAGGAAAACACCTCTACATTTACCCAAATTAGCAACTGACAATATTATAATAAAATATCTACAAAGATCCCCAAGGAACCAATGTCAAATAGTCGTACACAGTCATAACAGTACTTAACTAACACATCGCCACTGGATTTCCTACTTACATATCCTTTTTTCAGCTTTACATAAAATACAGAATATCTGTACTCTTCATTTCTTTGTATTTTCAATTAAAATATGTTCTAGGAAAAAGGCAGATTTATAGTAAATGTAATGAGTCTAACATTTTCTTCTACCTTCATGAAAAACCATCACAGGATAATAATAATGTAAGAAATGTAGGGAAGAAGGTAGATAAATCTCTAAGTAGCCTATATGGAGGTAAGAATCTCTAGCTTCATAAAATATAATATTTATAATTAACATTAAAATACCTGAAGGAAATCCACCACCGAAAAATATATTAAACAAGTCTTCTGGAGTTATATCAGCTTCACAACCTCTATGGAAATTAAATCTACCATTATTTTGGTGATTACACGCTTGTTCTTCATTGCCTGTGAGGTCATATTGTTTTCGTTTTTCTGGATTGCTTAAAATAGCATAAGCATTTCCAATCTCTGCAAAAGTAATAAGTAAAAGTTGATAAGCAAAGTTTTTATATTTTAAGACTACCCCATATAAAAAAAACTGTCATATTAACCATAAAAACTACTTGAGGCTAATTAATAAAACAGTAAAACAGTAACAATTTCTTTTAAAGGTATTATACTTGCTTGCAATTAAGACATATTATTACATCCCAATAAAATTTTTTACACTACACAGGCAAGTCTCCCTACTACCTTAAATATAAAGGAAAGTCGATCTTACTTTCTTACTATTGTGCTCCGTGCCCTAATATCCTGCTTCTTCATTTTTGAGTATTCTAATCTAGTCAACTCATTAGTACCATTCAAACTTATAATAATAGCAGTAGCTAGCTTCCAACTGCTGGGCTCTGAACCCACCCCATGGACCCCAAACCTTATTATATTATCCATTATTATACCCACTGTACAGATGAGTTGCCTAAGGTTCACAAAGATTAGGAAACTTGTCCAAGGTCAATTTTTTTAGCACAGCAAGTACGCTGTATGCAACCTACATCATAAATCTTATTTTGCACGTTGCAGCTATTCTGCATTCTATTCCTGAAAAATTTATTCCTCTTAAAACTGTAAACTCCATGAGGGTAAGGACTGTGTCTATGTTTTCACCGCATTATCCCCATGGTTCAACATAAAGTCCAAATTTGTTTTGGAATAAATCCAGATGGTCTTTGGTTTTACCCTCTCACTTTGTTATTTTCGTAATATTTATTTATAAAGAATTCTACCTCCCATCCCATACTCCTGAATCCAAAACAGGCAATGGTATAGGGGGTGATCATTTCGTAGTTATATAAATGTATAACCACTATATTGTACAACTGAAACCAACATAATATGGTATGTCAACTGTAACTGAAGAATTTTTAAAAATTATTTTTAAAAGAGGCAATGGTACACTGGTTATCAAAATGTCTTCCTGAGGTAATTTATAAAAGTGTAATGCTTTCATCTAAAAGCAGAACTACCCTAGTCTCATTCTGACATTTCTAATAATTAATCATTTCATAAATATAGCTTGCTTCTTAAACTAGATCACATAAGCCTCTTGCAATATGAGATATTTTAAAAATACTTTTTGAATCCCATGTGATTGCTGCCATAGGTACTGTGAAGCAAATAGACATGCATTAGGTAGTTGTTTTGGGCTGATCACATATCACATTGAAATTAATTAAATACAGATACTCTGGAACTTTCTTCTCATAGGGCTTCTTAAACCTGGATTTCAGAGATATGTCTCAGATAGTATGGGAACCCTAATGCATGAAAAATTAGGTGAATGATCCATTTATTTGAGGAGATGGTCCAAAACTTTCTTTACGTTCTCAAATAGATCTATGACTTAGAAATGTAACCATCATTTATAAAGTTGCTTCAATGGGAAAGTATAAGCAGAGAGCCCAACAATGTACTTGCAAACACCACCAAGGTATTAATTAACCTGTAACCTAAAAAAATAAAAACAAAAATAAAACATATCTATTAATATCTGCCAAAGTTGTTCTTTGAGTAATAATATCAGCTTTAGAGTTTAACCTCTATTCACTAAATGGACTATTTCAGGTAATTTCAAGTTTTTACTTTTTAAAGTAATAATATATTGGCAACCCAATTCTATTTTTAAGGCATTGCATTTTTAAAAAAAATTCCAGAGACTTCCGGCCAAGATGGAGGCATAGGTAGACGCACTGTGCCTCCTCGCACAACCAAGATAGGGACAACAACGATATAGAAACAAAATAACAACCAGAACTGACAGAAAATTGAAGTGTATGGAAGTCGGACAACCAAGGATTTAAAAATAGACACTTTCATCCAGACCGGTAGGAGGGGCGGAGTCGGGCCGGTGAGGGATGCGGAGCGGAGCGGAGAGCTGAACACCCGGGGCGGCGCACAAGCCCGCAGCAGGCAGAACCTGGGCGCACAAGCAGCAGTGGCTGGTGGGCCCCAGCCAGGGGGTGGTGACCGCCAGACCTAGCAGACCCTGGGCGCACAATCAGCAGTGGCTGGTGGGCCCCGGCCAGGGGATGGCAACCTGCAGACCCAGCGAGGCGGACATTGTGAAGCAAGGCACTGCACGCAACCCAGGGTCCCAGCACCGGGAAATAGAGCTTTGGGTCACTGACTGAGAAAGAAGGTCCCACGGGGTGCACAGGCCCACCCACACCGGAATTGGTGCCAGAGGGGCCCAGTTAGCTTGCAGAAAGCAGCAGAAGGGTCTGGGGTCCTACAGAAAGCAGAACAAATGCATTGTTCCTTCTCGGACCCCACCCCCACATACAGCATCACTACCCTGCGACTGGGGTGCCCCGCCCAGGTGAACTCCTAAGGCCCCTTCCCTCACTACAGGAGCTCGACAAGATCAAAAAACAAAACAAAACAAAACAAAAAACAGCAAAAAGATGGCTCAAACAGAAGAAGAATTGAAAGCCCCAGAACCCATCCTTTTAAGCGACCAAGAGATAGCCAACCTATCAGATGCACAGTTCAAAGCACTGGTTATCAAGATACTCACAGAATTGGTTGATTTTGGTCACAAATTAGATGAAAAAATGAAGGCTACAGTAAGTTTAATGAAGAAAGATGCACAGGGAACCAGTGGTGATGGAATGAAAGATGGGTCTCACATCAATGGAG
>CM052538.1:80620411-80652337 GCA_028533065.1 Trachops cirrhosus | reverse complement strand
AAAAAAAAATTCCAGGAATGGGTGTAAGTGGAAGAGGACAAAGAGGGATAACTGGTAATGGCAAAAAAAATACAATAAAAAGAAGTATTCTAAAAAAAATTCCAAACATTAAGATATTTTATGAGAAACTTGTGAAATACTTCATAATACATAATTAGAGACATGTAAGAAAATTTATTCCATCCAATGTGACTAATTTTCTATTAATTTACTTTGTGCTATACCATAATCAAAATTTTTTTCAATTCCTTATTATCTCAAGAATGAAATTCAAAATTTATTTCGGTATTCAAATAGGTTACAAGATACATTTCTACTGCAGGTTCAGTTACTTCACAAAAAGACATTTTCCTTTTATTTACTTCTCTTTAATTAAACTTTTTTATTTTGAAATAACTTAATATTCACATAAAGTTGTAAGAAATGAGTAATACAGAAAGATCCCTGTACCTGTTCTAATTTCTCCCAATGGTAGTATCTAGTAAAATTATAGTACAGTGTGATATAGGGTACTAACATTGGTACAATCAGGATATAGAATATTTCCATCACCACCCTCACATTGCCATTTTATTGCCCTACCCACTTCCTACCTCTCCACCCCCTTTGTAACTCCTGACAACCACTAATCTAGTCCTTATTTCTGTAAGTTCAGCATCTCAAGAATGTTACATAAGTGAAATAACACAGGATATAAGCCACATAAAACCTTTTGAGATTTGCTTGTTTCAGCCAGCACAATTCTTTGGGGATTGATCCAGGTTGCTATGTAAAACAATATATTTCACTGCTTTTTATTCCACAGTATGGATATATCACTGTTTTATCACTCACCCACTGAACAGCATCTAAAGTTTCTAGTCTTGGGTACAGGTTTATGTGTAAACATTAATTTTCACTTACTTGTGGTAAGTGCCCAGGAATGCAATTGCTGGGCTGCATGGTATCTGAATACTTAGTTTTTATGAGAAGTTGTCAAACTGTTTAACAGAGTGACTGTCATTTTACATCCCATCAACAATGTATGAGTGATACAGTTTCTCTGTGTCCATAGCAGTAGTTGGTATTGTCACTATTTTTTATTTCAGCCATTCTGATAGGTATGTAATGATATCTCATTTTAGTTTTACTTTGCATTATTTCTAATGGCTAATGAATGGATGTTAAGAATATTTTCATATGCTTATTTGCCATTTGTATATCATCTTTAGTGGAATGTCTCTTCCCGTTTCTTACCTATTTTCTAACAGAACAGAACTGTCAATTTTTTAAATTTGAGTTTAGAGAGTTCTTTACATATTCCAGATATTAGTCCTTTGTCAGATATGTGTTTGGCAATTTTTTTCTCCCTTCCTGCTGTTTGTCTTTTCATCTTTCTCATAGATTCTTGGCAAAGCAAACTTTTAAAAAGTTTTAATGAAGTCCAACTTACGAACTTTACCTTCTGTATAAATCATTGCCTAGCCCAAGATCCTAAGGAGTTGCTCCCATGTTTTTTGGCAACACTTCAAAAAGTGTTCTAAATTTACATCCACGATTCATTTTGAGTTCATTCTTGTATTAAGCATGAGATCTAGGTGAAGGTTTATTTATTCATTTATTTATTTCACCTATGAATATCCAATTACTCCAAAACCACTTCCTCTATTAAATTGCTTTTGCACCACTGTAAAATAGCAATTGGGTATATTTGTATGGGTCTACATCTGGGGTTCCTAGACAAGTCTATCACTCTCTCAATACCACACTATCTTAATAACTGCAGCTATAAAGTAAGCCCTCAAATCAGGTATACTGAGTATTCCTATTCTATTCTTTTAATAAACTTTTTTATTTTTTCAGATTCTTTGCCTTTCCATATGAGTTTTAGAATAAACTTGATTTTATTTATAAAAAAGTCTTGCTAGGTAGGATTCTAATAGGCACTGTGTTAAGTATATGTATCAATTTGTAGAGACTTGATATTTTTACTTTTTTGAGTCTTCTAATCAATGAACAAATTAATTATTACATTTATTTAGATCTTCTGATTTCTTTCATTAGTATTGTATAGCTTTCAGCATACAAATCCTATACAAGTTTTGTTAAACATCAAACTGAAAACTTTTTGCATAGCAAAGGAAACCATCAAAGAGATGAAGAGACAACCTACTAAATGGGAGAACATATTCGCCAATGATATATCTGATAAAAAGTTAATATTCAAAATTTATACAGTATTCATACTACTTCAAACCAAACCAAACCAAACCAAACCAAACAATTCAATTTAAAAACGGGTAAAGGACCTGAATAAGACACTTTTCCAAAGAGGACACAGAGAAGGCAATAGACATATGAAAAGGTGCTCAATTTTGTCACTAAGGTCACTAATTTTGAAAGAAATGCACATTAAAATAACCACAATGAAATATGACCTCACGTCTGTCAGAATGGCTATCATCAATAAATCCACAAATGACAAGTGTTAGCAACGATGTGGAGAAAAGGGAACCTTCATGCACTGCTGGTAGGTAGGCAGGCTGGTGCAGCCACTATGGAAAACAGTATGGAGGTTTCTCAAAAAATGTAAAGTGAAACTGCCTTATGACTCAGTGATTCCACTTCTGGGGACTTACTGGAAGGAACCCAAAACATCAATTCAAAGGACTATACACAGTCCTATGTTCACTGCAGCGTTATTATAATAGCCAAGCTATGGAAGCAACCGAAGTGCTCAACAGACAAGAGGGTAAGAAAGAGGTGGCAAATATACACAATGACATATTACTTGTCCATAAGAAAGTATGAAATCTTACTATTTGCTACAGCATGTATGAACCTAGAGGGTATTATGCTAAGTGAAATAAGTCAGCCATAGAAAGACAGATATATGATTTCACTTATATGTGGGATCTAAAGAACAAAACAAATAAACAAAAGTGAAACAGACTCACAGATACAAAGAGAGAACTGTATTGCCAGAGAGTGAGGGAATTGGGATACTAGGTGAAGGAGGTGAAGAGAATAAGAAGCATTAATTGGCAGTTAAGGGAAGTAAGTAAAGCATAGGAAATACAGCCAATAATATGGCAATAACTATGTATGGTGCCATTTGGGGTACTGGAAAGATCAAGGGGAACACTATGTCAAGTATATGATTATCTAACCACTAAGTTGTTCTACCTGAAACCAATACAAAATAAAAAAATTTTTAAATTTATACCTAAGTCTGTTATGTGTATGACTATAATGGGGAATATTTTTTTAATTTTAGGTCTCCATGTCCTGCTAGTATATAGAAATATATTATTTTTAAATATAGAAATTGATTTTTGTGTATTTATCTCATATCCTAAAACACTGCAGAATTCACTTATTAGTTCTAGGATTTGGGAGGTATATATTCATTGGGATTTGACACATAATCATGTCATTTGCAAAAAGGCAGATGGTTTGAACTCTTCCCTTTCAGTCTGTGACTGATAGTATTTAGTTCATCTATATCCTTGCCGATTTTGTCTAGTTGTTCTACCAAATGGTGAGCAAGAGGTGTTCAAGTTTTGAACTATAATTGTGAATTTGTCTATTTTGCCTTCCAGTTCTATCAGTTTTTGTTGACTTACACATTTTCCATGTTTGTTTTTTGGTGAATACACAGTTACACTGATATGTTACCTTGAGGAATTGATCCTTTTATCATAATGTAATGCCCATCTCTGGTAATTTTTTAAATACAAAGTCTACTTAATCTAATATTAACATAGACACTCCTTTCTTTTGATGGTTTGCATAATGTATCTTTTCCTATCTCTTTACTTTCAGCCTGTTTATACTGTCATAAATGAAATATTTTTCTTGTAGATAATATACAGTCCTTCTTAAACTCATTCTGTCAATCTGTCTTTTAACTGATATATTTATATTTTATTTTCATTTATATTTAATGTAATTAATGATAAGTTAGGGCTTATGTCTGCCATTTTATTTTTTGTTTTCCTTTCCGTGAGTTATTTGAATTTTTTAGTTGAATTACATTTAACTTAGTGTCTCTGTACAGCTTTTTGATGGTTGCTCCAGGTATTACATTATACATGACTTATCCAAGCCCACTAGCATCATCATTTTACCAGTTCAAGTACACTGTGGAATCCTTACTTCTCTTTCCTTTATCCTTTTCCCATTTATAATTGCCTTATGTATTTTTCTCTGTACACATTTAGAACTATCAATATTAAATTTCTGCATCAAATAGCAAACATAATTCAGAAATTCAAAAGAAGCAATGTATATTCCACTTACTAGTACTTTTCTTACTGTGTTCTTTCCTCTTGATATATTAAGATTCCTTCTTTTTCTTTTTGTTTAGAGAACTTCCTTTAGCTCTTCTTTTAGGGTATGTCTGCTGATGACAAACTCTTATTTTTTCCTTCAGCTGAAAATGCCTTCATTTCACTTTCTTCACTGAAGAATATTTTTGCTGAGTATAAAACTGTGGGTTAACCATTCTTTTTCAGTATTTGAAATACATGCCATTTCCTTCTGGCCTGCATGACTTCTGATAGGAAAGTCAATGTTACTTGAATTGCTTTTCTTTTCCCATATAGGTAAGATGTCATTTCTCTTTTGTGGCTTTCAAGACTCTTACTCTGTTTTTAGAATTTGACTATGATGTTTTATGGAATTCTTTGTGTTCATCTGTTTGGAATTCATTTAACTTCTCAAATTATACAATATAAGCTTCTATCTCTTGGCAAGTATGGGAAGTTTAAACCCTTTTTTTTTTTAGGACTTTTTCAGGTATGCCCTCTTTCTCTTTTCCTTTCAGGACCTCAATAATATGAATGTTAAATCTTTTGTTGTTATAGTGCCATTGGTCACTGAAACTCTCGTGCCTCTCTCCCTTCTATCTATTTTCTCCTCTGTTCAGACTGGATAATGTCTATTTTTCCATTTTCCAGTTTACTGGTTCTTTCCTCTGCCATTCTGTTGGTTAGTCCATTCATTGCTAGTTTTTTTATTTCAGTTTTTATATCTTTAATCTGTAAAATCTTAATTCGATTATTTTTTAAAATTTATTTGTTCAGAGTTTATTTCTTTGCTAAGACTTTTTTTCTGAATTTGTTTCAAGCATAGTTGCATTTGCTCATTGAAGCATTTTTACGAAGAATGCTTTAAAATCTTTCTTAGGCAAATCTAACTTCTCTGTGATCTGCATATGGCTACGTACTGATTGACTTTAAATGCAGTTTGAAGTTTTCCTGGTTCTTATTATGACATTTGGTTTTTGACTGAAATATAATCATTTGAGGTTTTATGAGACTCTGGACCTTATCTAAAACTTTTGTTTTACCTGTCTTCTTGACACTGTTCTAATATGGGAAGAGTGGATACCACCTTGTTATTCCCAGGTGGGAGCAGAAGTCCAGGTTTCCCCCTTGGCCTCTGATGACATCTGAAAGGAGGGGCTCCTCATTACTGCCGGGCAGGGATAGGATTTCCAGTTCTCCATCAAGCCTCCACTGATATTTCTTTGGCTAGAAATAATAGGGGTGCCTCAGGTGGCTTCACCACGAGAACATGGCTTTGTTGCCTCTGCATGGTGGTGAAAGTCCTGACTCTACACTAGGCCACTTATAACACTACCCCAGTGGGGTGGTGGGGGGAGGGACACCTTGTTATTGCCAGGTAGAATTGGGAGTATCAGCTCCTATTCAATCTTCTTTTTTACCACCCTGGGCAGGATGAGAGGGGGGCAGGTAAAGCATCTCATTATAGCCTGCAGAAGGTGGCAGTCTAGGTTCTCGACTCAGCCTTTGCTGGTGTGGGTGTGCGTGGGGCCACAGTTTTATTCCTATGGTATTTGGCTGCAGGAGAGTGGTTGTTGCTTAAAATCTTTCTGTCTGGCTGGGTTACCCCTTTTCTGTTCATTTGGCTACTAGAAACCAAGCTTTTCTCAGGAATTGTGCTCACTGATGTTTCTGGGCTGTCTGCTTCGCCAGCACCTAGTCTGATATAAAAGGCAAAATGAAGGGAACCCAACCATGTCACTGCCATGTTGTTCTTTCAGTCCCAAGGTCCCTAGCCACTCTACCGTCTCTCCTCCTTTCAGAGTTTTCTTATGTTTGTTTTGTTTTATATATAGTATTGGGTTGCACTTAGGGCAAGGAACAGGTAAGAGTACGTATGTTCCAATTTTTGAAGTGAAAGTTCTCACTAATTTTTAAATCAGTTGCTTCATTCTCATACCCAAGTTTCTGCCATTGTCTCTCTAACCATAGAAATCATATTCATCTTGACAAAACTCTTAATTCTCAGTTATTATATGAAGATTTCTCTACTTTTTCTGATCATAATACCACTTCATCTTCCTGATTCTTCTTCAGCCATCTTTATTCTGTTTTTATATCTAATTATATTCAGTCTTCTGGGAGATCCTGGGCAAATCAGTTAATCTCTCTGACCCTCAATTTTCTTATTTGTGAAAGGAGGATGACACTGGTCCCCTGACTATTTCATAAGATATTTAATAAGCATTAAATGAAAAACTATAAAATGCTTGTCAAATGTTAGGTATTGTTATTATTCCAAATTTCTCTGTAAGACTTGACTTTCTCTTGTAATGACTTCTTCGTGTTTACAGATACACTCTAGATGTTAAGAATATTGAACTAACAGATCTAACACAGGCAATGGTATCTGATCCCTTATTATTTATCAAGCAAACACATATACAGCAAATCCATGTCCCTTGTTATTACATTCATGTGTATGTCAACAAACAGACACTATTCAAATAGTTTCTGGGACTTCCAGTCAAGATGACGGCACAGGTAAAAACAGCTTGCCTCCTTGCACGACCACATCAAAATTATAACTTGATTATAGAACAACATCACTCAACATCACTCAGAACTGTCAGATCAAGTTGAATAAAGTCTGACGACTAGGGAGTTAAAGAAACGACATCCATCTAGACTGGTAGGAGGGGTGGAGACACGGAATGGGCAGGTGCCCCAATCACACCTTGTTTATAAAAATTCGGGAGGGATATATCAGGAGCAAAGATTCCCAGCCCAATACTAGGCACCCCAACGCAGGGTTCCAGTGCCAAGAAGAATTAAGTCCCCATAGCTTCTGGCTGCAAAAAAAAAAGTAGGGACTGGGATAGTCAGTGGCAGAAACTTCTAGAGTCCTAAGCAGTTCCCCTTAAAGAACCCACAAAGGACTTACTCCGACTCACTCTTTCTGAGCTCCAGCATAGGGGTAGCAGCTTGAAAGGTGCCAGTAGCATACAAGAACTGAAGTGTCTGGCATCAAGGTGAAAGCTGGGGGGTAGCTTTTCCTAGACAGAAACGTAAGCAGAGGCCATTGTCCCTTTTCTGAACCCTACCCCACAGAGCCAGCAGGCATGTGCCATATCTGAAACTCCTTCAACCTGGCTAACACTGTTCACCCCACCCTGGAGATCTCCTGAGACTCCGTCCCACCCAACTTACAGGCCCACCCAAGCTGTTACCAGAGACTTTTCCATATGAATGGCTGGTCCTGTATCACATCCATATGAATGGCTCATACATCACAACTTTCTAAAACCTCTCATAAAAGCAACCTCTCAACAAAGCTGGCCTCAGTGAGTCCCCAACCCCCATAACCTCTTGCTAAGTGGCACCAGGTCCAGAACTAGCAGCAGTCAGCCTAGATTCACAGCTTGTCTTCACCTGGGAATCTCCAAGCCCAGCACAAGTAGCAGCCATCTGAGATTGCTTTATAACCCAGGGAGGGTAGTCCTGGGCAAACACAGGTAGGGGTTGACCTTGGCCTGCATCACCCAGGAAACTCCAGAGCCTATGCATCCAGGAGACAGCTACAGAACACGCTGAAGCACCACCACCCTGACCCTGTACAGCTGGCCCTCCACGGGGGGCAGAGGTTGGTGGTAAGTGGTCACAGCCAGACCTTGCAGCTGACTAGTCTGGGTAAATCCCTCCCATTGACCTGTCAACAGCCAGCAGGGTTCAACTACAAGAGGAGGGTGTACTTAGCCCACACAGAGGGCACACCTGGAGTACCCAGCTTGGGTTATAGGGGAGGCTGTGCCACTGGACCTTACAGGACACCTACTACATTAAGCCACACTACTAAGATAGAAAGTCATAGCAGTTCTGCCTAATACATAGAAACAAACACAGGGAGGCTGCCAAAATGAGGATACAAAGAAACATGGCCCAAATGAAAGAACGGATCAAAACTCTAGAAAAAACTAAACAAAATGGAGATAAGCAATCCATCAGATGCAGAGTTTAAAACAATGGTTTTAAGGATGCTCAAGGAACTTAGTGAGAACCTCAACAGCATAAAAAGATCCAGTCAGAAACAAAAGATTCACTAATTGAAATAAAGAACAATTTACAGGGAATCAACAGTAAAGCTGATGAAGCTAAGAAACAAATCCATGATTTGTAATATAAGGAAGCAAAAAATAACCAATCAGAACAGCAAGAAGAAAAAAGAATACAAAAAAAAAACCCACCAAGGATACTGTCTGTAATCAGCCTCTGGAACAACTTCAAGAGTTTCAACATTTCCATCACAGGAGTGCCAGGAGAAGAGAAAGAGCAAGATATTGGAAATCTATTTGAAAAAGTAATGAAAGAAAACTTCTCTAATTTGGTGAAGGAAATAGACATACAAGTCCAGGAAGCACAGCGAATCTTAAACAAGATGGATCCAAAGAGGCCCACTCCTAGACACATGGTAATTAAAACGCCAAAGATAAAGAGAGAATCTTAAAAGTAGCAAGAAAAAGCAGTTAGTTATCTACAGGGTAGTTCCCATAAAACTGTCAGCTTATTTCTCAAAAGAAACTTTGCAGGCTAGAAGGGATTGACAAAAAATATTCAAAGTCGTGGAAAGCAGGGACCCATAGCTCAGACTGCTCTACCCAGGAAAAATATTGTTTAGAATTGAAGGGCAGATAAAGAGCGCCCAGATAAGAAAAAACTAAAGGAGTTCATCATCACCAAACCATTATATGAAATGTTAAAGAGACTTATTTAAGAAAAAGAGTATCAAAACTATGAATAATAAAATGGCAATAAATACATATCAATAATTGAATCTAAAAAAACAAAACAAGCAAACAAGAAGAACAAAGACAAATCCATGGATATGGTGAGCATTCTTATGGCTATCCAATGGAAAGGGGTTGTGGGTATGGGTGAGGAGGTGAGGAGATTAAGTACAAATTGGTAGTTACAGAATAGCCATGGGGGTGTACAGTTTCCTGTACAGTACAGGAAACTGAGTAGCCAAAGAACTTATGCACATGACCCATGGACCCCATGGACATGAACAATGGTGTGGGGACTGCCTGAGGGAGTAGGGGGTGCTGGGTGGAGGGGAGTAAAGGGGGAAAAATTGAGTCAACTGTAACAGCATAATCAATAAATTATAATTTAAAGAAAAACAAATAGTTTCTGAAATACTTATGACTCTCTGAAGACAGTGTAAACTGTTTTGAAAACATCCATGTCAGAGAGAAGGGAAGTTACCTATTTCAGTCAAATATTTTTTAAAAGTATGCTTATATATACTATGCAAGTTACTCTCAAGATATAGATAAAATATTCCCTGCTTTGAGAAACTTACAATCCTAACTGTAAAGAACAAATAGCCACATGAACTTAAGAGACTATTTAGTCCACATCCTTGATAATAAGCTTTTATTTTTAAAGTTACAAAACACACAAATGAAAATCTCTCTTCTATCTAATTTAATTCCCTAAACCAATTTCAACCTCTTTTTCTAAGAGGAAATTAAAAGCAAGTGGTTTCCATGGTCTGCAAAAATGCTTTGGTAATTATTGAGCAATCTACCTATACTTACCTTTTATACAAAAGAAAAAAAATAAGTCTTTGCTTAAAATAAACTGCTTTGTATCCCCAAAACAGAAGTTAAGATCAACTGGTTAAAATTAAAGATGACCAAGAAGGTAATGAAAATATCCTGTGTGCTGAATGAATACAACCTGTCATTTCTGTATGATGACATGAGATGTAATATTTTCTAATTAACTGCCTTTACTCACCAAGCATCTTTGGATTACAACCTGGGTTTTCTATACAATTTTCACTCAATAAAAAATGGGCTCATCAACCACTCCTTATTCCTAACCTTTTTGGGGTTAACTGGCATTCTCATATACAGATAATTTCCTGTGTATTGAATAATATAAGTCTCTCTTCTAGAGATAAATCACCTCTTAGCATGTTTATAAATGTTAAGTTTCTAGTTTTGTAAAGCAAATCATTAAAATCTAAAATATACTAGAGCAAAGTACAATCACCTTTGTTACACCCTTTCTGGGTGTCCAGCTGAGGTGCACATTTATGCTGTTCGCAAATTTAAAATGCAATACAGGCTGTAAAAATACTGGTAGATCCACTTACTGTTATTCTAAAACCAATAATGCTAACATGACTTCAATGCAGAAATGGGAGAAAAAAGTAGTTTAACATTCTTAACATTAATGAAGAATTAATACTGACATCACCAAGCAGATCACAAACATGCAAATAACTCACTCTCACCTGTTTTTAAATGTTTTCAAAAAAACAACAAAAAAATTAAATGATTTTAATTCATAATGTGGAAATTTTTCTTTAACTTTTGGGGGAATACATGCTGAAGTTAATGTTTTTGAGTAAAGAAAAATTTCCTGTAATATCAAGACACCACTTTTAATTTAACAAAACAACTGAGAAGGGTCTGTCCTAGAGGTATTTTACTTTAGCAGTACCACTTTGGTGGCTGCTTTTACTGGAATATATTAACAATACCCACATGTATTTCGCTTGGAAACTTCTTTTAAGAACTAAAACCATTTGGAAACTGTTCTGTGTAAAAGACCAACCAAGTCATCTATCTTTTAGGAATATTTAAAAAATTAGTATTGTCCTGGCTGGCATAGCTCAGTAGGTTGAGCACTGGCTGCGAACGAAAGGGTCGCCAGTTCGATTCCCAGTCAGGGCACAGGCCTGTGTTGCAGGCCAGGTCCCCAGTAGTGGCCACATGAGAGGCAACCACACAATGATGTTTCTCCCCCTCTCTTTCTCCCTCCCTTCCCCTCTCTAAAAATAAACAAATAAAATCTTTTAAAAAAATGAGTATCTCTTTCCTGTCATTCCAAGATCCCAGCATTTATTTCACTGTAAGCATTATAGTTGGCTGTGTAAATGCCAAATTCATAAGAACAAACAATTACAAATTTAACCATTTTCCTACCAATCAGAATTTAACTATTACAAATAAACTGTATGTAACAAAATATAAAATTACAAAATCAGTTCTTTTACATTTATTTGCTAAATTGGCAAAAACTGAAAAAAAATATTGTGAAAGAAATGAAGACAAATGAAGAGTAGTCAAGAGAAATGAAACTAATTATGAAAAAAGAAAAAGTCACATTAGTTAGAATCACATATAAAAAATGCAAAATTTGGCTTGAATTAATAGAAATATAAGAATACTGGACAGATAGCAATTCCAAGTAACTTCCCAATTTTATATCTTAAAAACTCTCAAAAATTGTATTTTGCTTATTTCCCCTAGAACCATATGGTATAATATTCTACAGGTTCGTGCCTAATCATCACATCACTTGTTCACGGTAAACTAGAAAGCATGCATGGGTATCTACAAGTTACTTAGGACTTTGCCAAAACTGGCATGTTGTTTCCATGAAGGCAAACTGCATTTGTTTGGGTCTTGGTACAAGAAGTTAATAGTGAAGTTTTAAAGGATTTTGAGGACCCTTGCTTATGCCGGACTCTATGCACCAGTCTAAAAGCAGAATTTAATATTCTGAAACACTATAAGTGGATTCTAAAAAGAGCTTAGTAATATTGCTTTAAAAGGTTTACTTTACTTTTAAAAGCATCTGTTGCTCCAGGTGCATGGTTTTTGTCTGGATGAAACTTCAAAGCAAGCTTTCTATAAGCTTTTTTCAAATCTTCATCACCAGCATCTTTGGTAACTCCAAGTACTTCATAGTAATTTTTACATTTGCTTATGCTGTGAACAAGAGAGTGTGTTATAATGAAAATTTCAAGGAAGAAGTTCATATAATACTAATGTTTCATTTATTAGAATAGTATAAAGAACTGTCTGTGGACTGTTTTCTCAGTATCAAATGATAGTTTATCATGTTAAGGGTTATTACTTCATTCTGTTTTTTAACCACAGACTATTCCTCCAACCTCTTCCCAGTCTAAGAAGAACTGACCATGAGTATGTCCTTGGTGCAATTTGTCACAACTACAGAAAAGTAAAGCAAAGTCCATTGACAACTGTGGATGAAGGACAGAGCATAGAACTGTAACTGAAATGAGAGGATAAGAACACGTTTACAGTATTTTTAAGATCATAAAGGAATTCAAGCCCTGCCTGGTATGGCTCAGTGGATTGAGTGTCAGCCTGGGAATCGAGAGGTTGGGGGTCTGATACCCAGCTGGGGCATATGCCTGGGGTGCATGCCAGGTCCTCAGCTGGGGGAGTTAATCGGTTGAGGGGCAACCGATCAATGTATCTCTCACACACTGATGTTTCTCTCCCTCTCTTTTACCCTCCCTTCCACTCTAAAAATAAGTAATTAAAATCTTTAAAAAAAAAAAGGAATTCAATAATCCTCACAGGTTATGTTGCAGCTAAGGAATAGTATGCATTACACTCCAAGAATTTTGTTGTTGCATAATGTATAACTAACCAAATATCAAAGCAACAGTTCTAGTGCATGTAAAACAATTACAGCACACTGTGGTTTAAATGTCAAGGCAAGTTAATTCAGCTTGGCCACGCTAAGGAGAATTCATCTGTGAAAGACAAAAGCCCTTAATAAAATATATCATGGGACTCAAAAATGTTTGTTAACCCCATTTTCATTATGAAGAGCATACTCTTTAAAATTACAGTTAAGTCCTCACTTGATATTGTTATTAGGTTCTGTGATTCCAATTTTACCACAGGCTAACTGACACAAACAAGAGTTAAGTTCCTATAGCATCTCACCAATGATATGAAACAATGTTGAATGAATCACTGTTATTCAATGACCTACTGTATTTGCATAGTTTATAACCCTAAAGATGTAACTGATTTGAATCTGGTATGTTTAATGTATATTATGAAAAGAAATATTTGGAATAGAGAACATTAATATCTTTGGATTCTCCCACAACCTCATAATTTTTCTTCCCCAGGTATATTTTATACATTTTTTGTGCCACACTTTATGATTTTAGATGTGTTCCAGTGTGAGTGGCTTGATGACAGAAGTAGTAATAGGTAAAAGGGTCCAAGGCACAGTTGTTCACTGGCAGCTAAAGTATTGCAAACACTCACTCACAGTTTTCAAAAAAAAAAAAAGAGTCAGGATTGGTCTCTTTTTTCTTTAATGGCTGAATATATTAATCATCACACTACTTGGTACATGAATAGGTTCTCAGTAAATATTTCTGGAATAAATGAGCCTCAGCTCTTCTTTTATAATGAAAGCATTCATCATTTGGTATATGAAGTAGCAAGACAAAAAACTGTTTAAGATTATAGAAATTTGTCCATATCACATCAAAAAAATCTGTTATGCAGTCTTCTTTCTAGTAATGATAATTAAATCGGATTTCTCTACTTTAGATACTTAATAAATATTAACACAAATTAATTTTATTTCATGAACATGACATTTCTTTTATTTAGTCAACAATATTTATTGAGTACCAACTATGTCCCAGGCAGTGTTCAGTCACCTGAGATATATTAGTGAACAAAACAGAGAATGATCCTGCCATGGCAGAGACTCACTCCCCTAAATATGATGAGAAACTATGCAGGAGAAAAAAAGGGAAAGGCTCATTTATAGAATACCTACTGTTTATCAGGCACAGGTCCACAATCCCATACCCATGTTCTAATATTCATTAAGCCCTGAAAACTGTTAAATTATTTCATCACTAATCTGACTGCAAAAACTTGACTTGAACTTTTTTAAAGGTAAACTTTGACCTAAATAAATGTGAAACTGCTACAATCTGCATTTATTCCACTTAAGTGTGAATAGTTGTATGTTTTGTTGCAGAAATATTATCATTAGTGTCCAAGTTGCTTACCAGTTATATGATGTATACTGAATGTATGCTCCTTATTAGCTTTCTAAAACACAACGAATTCTGATTACAAACTACATCTGGTCCATGAGGTTTTTCACATAGAGAATTATAGAATCTTATTATCCTGATTATTTTACACAAATTATCTCATTACACCTCATTAAGTCAATATTCTTATTTAACCAATGAGGAAATCAAAGCTTTGAGTGGTGAATTGCCAAAAGTCATATAACCAAGTAATAGATGGGAACCAGGATTTATATCTTCAACAAAAATTTACTGAACATATACTTTCTGTTAAACACTGTTTCAAATACTGTAGTGGTGAATAAAATGCCAAAAAAAAAATTCCTGCTCTTATTAAATTTACAATTAGGACAGAGGCAAGCAATGAACAAATATGCAAGTAAAATATAAAGAGCGTGATATGGTGATAAATATTTAGAGAAAAATAAAGTGGCAAAGGGGAACAGAGAATGGAAGGGGAGGCTTGCTAGAGTCATTAGGAAAGGGATCACAAGTAAGGATTCAAAGCTCACTTGTATGACTTGAAAACCCTTTTCAGAACCTGAATAAAAAAGGAGCCTCCTCAGACTCCAGAGTAACCATCTTCTTCCTTCCAATTTGTTTTTTCCAATCAGTGTTTAGACAAACTTTCTTACCTTCTAGATATTTTCAAATGTTGGTTTTGGTGCCCAGAACATGTGTTCTCTGCCTCTTTACTTGCTTAGTTTCCGCCACTTCTTCAAACCTCAGCTTAGCTCTTTCTCTTCTCCAAAACTCAAATTCCTCAAGACTAGGTTTGGTGACCGTCTTATAGCCTCTCAAAGCTCACAGAATTTAGCCCTATGCCAGTAATTACCACACCGTACTGCAATTACTGTTTACTTGTCTGAGTTCTCTTTTTACAGGCCCCTTGAAGGCAGACACTGTCTTGTTCACCGTATGTGTTGACAAATGGATGGATGACTGATTCAATTTGAGGGCAGAAATAGTGAGGATCCAAAAGTAACTTTTGGACCAAAGGTAGTAAGTGCTATAATGAAAATGTAGTTGGCATCAAAACTCAATTTGGAACAGAGGAGAACTGACTATAAAATAAGGAATAGAGCTAAGAATATGACACACACTGCCTGAATGGAGAAAACAAAAGGTAGTAAACCAAATACTGAACAACCCTTGTCATTTCTATTTGGTTTGGCTGCCTAAGATGTTTAATTATGGACCACATTCTTAACCCTCTAAATTTGTTCTGTTGATAATTTCTGAGCACAAAAGGCTAAGCAATAGAAAAAGGCAGCCCAGGAAGGGGCCGCTGGATAGTATAGAGAAATTAGGTTGGAATTTACAATCCTCTAGAGATGGGTCATAAAGGTAAAAGAATTGCCACAATGAGAAAAAAAAGTAGGAAAAACAATCAATTCACTAATTCTTAGCTGTATCTAGCTCTGTCATATCTTCCCTACACTAAATTTTTCATCATATATTAAAGGAGAAGTCTTTGACAAACCAGCAGAGAGGTATGAAGTTGGTATCACCAATGGAAAGCTGAAGGCTATGTATTTCAAGTTAATACTCCAAATACACTCGTTTTTCTAATTTTTCACACCTGACTGAGAAAACACCATTCATATATTTATTTTAATTAATATTTTTGTTCATCATGCTCCTTTTTACCAGCTAATATGCACTGTCACACTTTTAACGGTTTGCTCCTTACTGAAAGATTCAAACCTTTTTCTCCATCCTCAGCAAAGAATTTTTAAAAAAGAAGGAAAGAAAGAAAAAAAGAAAATAAATTAAAAAGAGGTAACTCATTACCTACTCTGCAAGGAAATATTGTGAAATAAAGGCAGAAAGATCTGTCTGGAAGCTCAACAATGGAGAAGTTTCTGGCTCAGGCTTCATATGTGTATAAAAGCATAGTGGGCAGGGGAGGAGAGTCTTTTTTCAGTTCTTTTTTAAAATATGATATAGCTGATTATTTAACCAGATTCCATGTTTAATTCATGTTTAGGGAAATACTTGTTTATTCTTGGAGGCAAAGGATTATTATATAAGTTTAACAAAATAATTTCATTTAAAGAACAATTTAAATCAACTACTAATAAAATCCCCATAATTCACATGATTGAATAGCTGTACAATGTGTGATAAATATAATGATGACCCAGTTAATGATATTACAGTGATCTTGTAAATTTTAAAATAAAAGATAGGCTTTTTTTACAATGAGATATGAAAAACCTTTTCAAGTTAGATTGATGATACTTTTTTCTCAATAATTTTTCAATGTCAAAGACAATAAAAAGTGGTTAGTTTTGTAGAATGTTATTTTTACAAAGTTGCATGCTTTGTCTTCTGTCTTACTGTAAGCTAGCTTTTACTTATGCAATGGATGCAGTATTATTGCATGGTTTCTCCCACTGAGCCAACTTGTTTCTGAGCAACTTGTTTGCATAATTGTGCTAACCAATAAGATAACATGGCTTTCTTCAGAAAAATCCCCTGTGTATAGGTAAAAAAAAAAAAACAAAACCCAAAACATACCACATGTGTCTGCTCGTGATCTATTACCTTACTAAGGCAACATTTAGGAGGGCTAATATAATGAGTAAGTGTTCCATGATTGGGCTAAGCAACTCTTATAAAGGTATTTATGGAAGAATTTGAATAAGTTAGGGATTCTATTAAAGAATGTCCCAATCATATTTAGTCCCCAAAGGAAAAATAAACTATATTTATTTAATAAAAATGTATAATAAAATTACTGACCAGAGAAATAATCTCTGATATGGGTATACTAATATTTCTACCTGTTAAGAATTCATGGTCTCAAACATAGCTGGGTCCCGAATGCTAACCAGCAATGCTTCCATTCCCTTTGCTTTTTCCCTCTGCAAATATTTCATAGTTTTACCACTCTCAGTCTCATCTCTTTTCTTATAACTCTCAAAGGATAACCTCCTCTTCAACTTCACAGAAAATATAGAAGACAACTGACAGAAACTCCCTCAACATTTTGTTCACACCTGGCCAACTCTACCGTATACAAAGTGTATCTGCACCCATCATCATCTCTCATTTATATAACGCCCCTAAATACTAAAACAGAGATAGAAAAATGAAGTGCTGCTCTCCCTACCTCACTTCTACCATACCCTTGAGTTACTCCTCTCTTCCTTTCAAGGCTAGGGCAGAGGAAATTAAAGAAAAAAATTAAAAAAATAACACCAGATTTAGGATATTCCTGTTTTCCAAAAGTTTCAACTATATTTTTAAATGATATTTTCAAATACATCTGTGATTCTACAGACTTTCTAAAAAAATCAAAATGATTCTAAATAAAAATCACATGTATATAGTTAACTTTATTTAGGTCTTTCATTGAGAATATGTTCTCCCCCCAAAAGTAATTTCTGCAAGAAAATACAATTTGTTTTCAGTTACATGGGGTTTCATGGAATGTAATTCAACACAGTTTAATTAAAGCTTTTTCTTAAAAATTTCGAAAGCAAGCATCATTTGTGCATCTATCTCACTTATTCAACCTACTATCACATACTACTACAGTTTTAAAAGTGTTTAGCAGCATTATTTATATTCTAAAAGTACTTCACTATCATTCATGCAAATCAAACACCCTTTACCATGGCTTTACAAAGATCAGGGATTCTTTTAAATTAAGCTTTAGCATCTAGGCATAATAGGAAAAAAAGCAAAATATAAATGATTGCTATTTGATTTGAAATGATTTTAGTTTCGAACTATGGTGAGTAAAAATGAACTAAAAAGCAAGAATGGAGAAAAAAGGGTAAGGAAAGAAGAATGAAAGAAATAAGATAGGGCAAAAGAGAAGGAATCTAAATAGTTTTACCTACTCTTCACTTGAGCTAGTTCACTGTATTATAATTTACTCTATTGTATGAATTATCTGATTAATCACTGTTCAGAGTCCTTCATTCTTACACTTTGTTTCCCTAGAGAGCAACATTAACACAACATCAATTCAGCTTTCTAAAGCTGTAACAGGAAATAACAGTATTTTCTCTAGTTTCATACTCAGAGGTTCATATTATTTCCAAAATTTTCTTAATTATAAAACTACTAAAGTCAAATCCCTAAAACCTAGTTCATAATTTTTTAACTCTACCTAATTCTTCTGCTTTAAGTGGAAGTGTACCATGAGGTAAAACTAAAACACTGAGACAGAATAGTCAGGGCAAAAAAAAAAAAAAAGTAGGGTGTTGCGAGGCTGGGTAAAAAAGGGATTAAGCAAAGGGGAAAAAAAACCCTCACAAACACTGACAACAGTATGGTGATTACCAGAAGGAACAGAAGGAAAAGGGGGTGGAGGTAAGTAGAAGAGGGTAAAAGGGAAATAAATGGTGACAGAAGACTTGACTTTGGTGATGAATGCACAATACAATATGAAGATAAAGCATTACAGAATTGTACAACTGAAACCTATATAATTATAACCAATGTTGCCCCCATAAATTCAATAAAAATTTTTTAAAAATTAAAAGAGAACATTGGTATTAGTATCTCTATATACACAATAATGAATATAAACAGAAAAAAACTATCCTTCATTAACTTAAGTAGGAAAAATGCTGTTACTATTGCCCTCAATTTTTCTCTCACATAAAATTCTTCTGCTTTCATGTATAATGAGGTCTCTCCAGAAAAAGCCTAGCAATTGTTAATATAACAAGAATGGTTTATGCCACATAGATGTAACCTGGCAGCCAAGGAAAGCAGACTGGAATGCATATATGTGAACAATGATGACCTCACTGTACTAGTCACTGTACGCAGTAGATGCCATTGAGTGAGCATGTGTACTGTGTGGCCGTCACATTCAAAATGACTGAGTGAGTAGAGCAACAAATCTGTGTCAAATTTTGTATCAGGCTTGAACATTCCTCCACAGAAACTATTCAGATGATTCAGAGGCTACAGCTATGGGCAACTGGTAATTGGAGCTTCATCACAACAGTGCACCAGCTCATGTACCACATCTCATGCAGAGTTTTTAGGTGAAACATGAATCACCCAGGTTCCCCAGCCCTCCTATAGACCAGATTTGGCGCCCTGAGACGTCTAGCTTTTCCTAAAACAAAAATCACCTTTGAAAGGGAAGAGATTTCAGACTGTCAATGAGATTTAGAAAAATACGACGGGGCAGCTGATGATGAATGGAAGAATGTGTGAGGTCCCAAGGTTCCTAGTTTTTATGGGACTGAGGTGTCAATGTCCAAGTACAATGTTTCTTGTATCTTCTTCAAAATGTCTCTATTTTTCATAGTACACGGCTGGATACCTTCTGGAAAGACCTCATGTATATATAACAGAACAATTCTATTCTCTTTCAATATTTTATCTAAATACTACACTATGTCAAAAATTGAAATAATTTTCCTCAAAAATAATCATCCAGAAGTACTCAAAAAAATAAAATAAAGATGAAACGTTCCATAGAGATGGTATTTTACAGTCTGATTTTATAAAGAATATAAAACATAACATGACCAGAGTTCAATTCCTTGATACCTGTTCTTCTACTGAATTATAATTCAAACACTTTTTTTAGGTACCATACCATTTAAAAATTACATTAGCAGCAAATGTCGTTGAGAAATTAGTCGTATTTATTCCTACCTGAGAACTCCATCTACTTGATCTTTGGTGTATCCTTTTCCACCATCACCACTACCAGCTGAGCTGTCCTTTGTGCAGTTAGGCTTCCTTTGATCAGCACTACCTGATGGTTTTCGGCAATGAGGGCTATTTCCAGCCGTGCTTCCATTTTTCATAATTATTTCCAATAGTGCTGTAGAAAGACACAGAAAGCATACTATGCCTGTTCACATCAAGGTACATACACATGATCTTGAGAACAAAAGAACTCCAAAATTACCAATAGGGACTCTCTATATAGCACAGCAGGCAAAATTGGTAAAAGTGATAAAAAGGAAAGGGTTTTGCTTGATATAATAGCAAGTAGGTTCATAATAAACTCTTAAGGGCAGACTCTCAAAATTAATCAGTCACTGCTCTCTTCCAGAACAAAGCCACATCAAGGAGAAACTGCTGGGAACAGTACCCAAACTGAAGTGGGCAGGGGCAATAGAAAAAAAGGAAAGAGAAACTCCAGATAAATGGGGAAAGAGAAAGGAGTGAGATCTTATATAGCAAGGTGATATACAGGGTCCAACACAAATAATGCCCCCTTTTTATGAGTTGGTAATCTATACCAAATCTTTTATCAAAAAATCATAAGCATGTAATTCTGTAACATAACTGTATCACACTCAAGCACACCGTATGACATTTTAGTGAAATGTTCACATTGCTGTCCATCTTGCGTGAGACATTCACATACCCTACCAACCACGTTCAACGGTGTTACTTCTACCAGAGCCTGTATTTTCAACCATTACACAAAAAAATGAAGAAGAGTCTATGTATTTACAGAGGCTAACTACATATAAAAATGCACAAACGAAAATGAGAGAAGTGAAATCTGATACAAAGTTATTACAAGAAAAAAGAGAATAGGAATAAAATAAATGTCTGAAGAAAATGAATACACACCATGAAGACCTGCTGACAAAATATGTAAACAATATAATGTACTACTTCAAGCTACACTGAAAAAACTTTAAGAAATTACACATTATACAAAGTAATAACATAAATTAGAATTAGGACAACCCCCCAAATTATCTACCCATAAGAAATAAAAAAATCAATTAAAAAGTATTAAATTAGAAGAAACAAGGAGTTAACAAATACAACAGATGTTATCTATGTCAAAGAGAATATATAGAAAATAAAAATATTTTAAATGATAAAGACAAAAAATTAGAGAGAAATGGCAAATATTAAAGATAGTTAAAGATGATCCAACATACATACACAAGGAGTCCTAATGGGGGGAAAAAACCTTAAGAATTGACCCAGATTAATGAACATCAAACTATAATATAATAAAATTAACTGGGCTTCTATGCAAAAAGATAAAATGACTTATAAGGGAAAGAAAAATAGATTGTCATCAGACTTTATTCATCAATAGTAAATACTTGTACACAACAATGGAATAACCTACTTTGATAGCCAAAGAAAGAAAACTGGAGCCAAGGATTTCACATCCATCTAATTTTAAGCATTAAGACCACAGATCAACTGTTTTTAATATTCCAGAACTTACTGAACATAGTTCCCATAGGCCCTTACTAGAAATCTGCTAGACAACAAGCTTCAGGAATCCAAAGTATTTAGATATACACAAGGACTGATGGGGAGCATTAAATGTCTAGTTACCTACAGAGATTAGGCTGAATGATGATTTAAAAAGAGAGTATACAGTAAGCAGTATGTTCTGACATTCTAAATAGGTTGAATTTTTTTTTTAAATAGTGAGCTTACTCAGTCTTTCTTTTTATTTGAAAAAATATATATATTGGCCTTCTCTTCCCTTCTCTTCCTTTTGGCAGCTTAGGCCTGGAAGCTTATTGAGACCAAGGAAGCAGTCACAGCCAAAAATAAGACTGAGTTTGATATAGCCTGCACCAATGGGGTCAAGGAGGAACTAATTATGTACAGGGGGAATTTATTAAGTAAACTGAAGATAACAGGAGCAATATTTCTCACTGTCAGAGAATGGAATTATAAATGTGAAAATGCACAAGGCTAGAATGAACTCTGTGGTGGACTTTAAAGAGAGGTTTGTGACTTTCATGCAGATATCAAAATGAACATACATTGAAATTACTATAGATGTGTATAGTTCCACATACAAACACATATAACACACAGATATACATACACAGACATACATACATTCATACATACATATATTTTCCTAGCTCTGTCTCCTGAAGAGGCCTAGGGGCAATGACATCCCTGTTGCAATGAGTTTATCTAGTGTTTATATCTGTTTCCAAGTACCACTGTCCACTAAAAAGAATCAGGGCTCCTTAGAGGAACAACTGATTCCCAGGGTAGAAAACAAAACGTGGGCTTGAAAAAATTTTTGTGCCATTAAGTAGAGATGCTTGAAAAATGATGAGGACATGTCAAAAAGACAGAGGGCTCCTGCCGACTAAATCTGAGGAAACCTTAGAACCTCAAAATAAATTATAGTAATAGATTAAATAGGAATCCTTAAATCCATACTAATAAATTGAATAAATTGAATGTCAACTAATAAATTATAGAATGAATAATAGAATTAGAAAATTACATTTGAGCCCTGGCTGGAGTGGCTCAGTGGGTTGAGTGCCAGCCTGTGAACCAAAGGGTCACTGATTTGATTCCCACCCAGTCAGGGCGTGGGCAAGGTCCCCACTAGGGGACATTCCAGAGGCCCGTACACAATGATAGCTCTCTTCCCTCTTTCCCTCCCTTCCCCTCTCTAGAAATACATAAATAAAATCTTTAAAAAAAATTGCTATTTGACCACTATCAGAAATTTAACCATGAAAAAATCATCAATGAATGCTAAAAAGAGTTGGTGAAAGTATATTATGGAACAGAACATTTACATAGTCTCAAAGTATTCCCCCACAAAATATTTATAATTATAAAGTGAAAAATAAGTAAGTTTTTAGAGTGGAGAAACTTGGCATCACCAACTTAATCAAGTGATCAAAGTTAACCTCACAAATAAGGACCAAATCAACATAATGTGTCTCCTAATGTTACACTAAGAAAACATCACTTCTATGGTATTTCTACCCAAAATTTCTATGTGGAAATGTCAAACCCAAATTGAGGGAAATTGTATAAAATGAGTGGCCTGTATTTATCAAGAATGCCAAAGTAAAGAAGAGAAAAGCTGTATCTGGAGAATAAAATATGTCCATAAGTGTAACTTGTATTCTTTTTGCTATCAAAGATACAATTGGAAAAACTGGCAGAATTTGAATGATGTACATGTATTAACTTCATGATTTGATAGCTACATTGTGGTTATGTTAGGAGAATACCCTTGCCTTACAAAACATACACTGAGTTATTTAAGGGTAACAGGACATCATGCCTACAACTTACTCTTAATTAGTTCAGGAAAAAATATAATAAGAACATACTGTATGTATGCTTGGTGGCAGGGCTGGGGGAGGAAGGCACAGGATATAGGGAGGGAGGGCATGATAAAGCAATTGTGGCAAACTTTTATCCAAATGGAAGGCTGAGAAAATATACATGGTAAGTTTGCATTATTCTGTGACTTTTCTCTAAGTTTGAAATTATCTCAAAATTTAAAAAAATATTAAAATGGGGAGGGACATGGAGAGTATATACAAAAACAATTGAACTGTTTTCAATAATTATGTTAATGGTAGTGTCAGTAACATTACTCTGAAACTTTTACATATATGATGTGGCATAAAGCAAATAAACAATCATGTCATATCTATTACCTACTATGGCCTTGAGAAACAATTACTACTATGGAAGGAATTGTTTCTGTACACTGAAAAGGTCCAGAAAAAATGAATAATCTAGTAGCCACAGCATCGTTAATGCCAGCCTGTGATGCTGAAATACCATTTTCCACTAAAAAAAAACTGTGGCTCTTATTGGCAATATGCTTGATTAAAGGAAATATACAAGAGGAGCTTGCAACAATGTTATACCAAAAAGCAAGGTGTCTGTAAGACTGCCTGAGTAACCTCATAGGGAGTCCAACTGCTTTTGGAGAAAGGAACCAACTCCTTTTCTTGAAAACTGATCAAAGCAATCAAGAACTTATTCAGCCTTTCCTATATGAATTGCACCACTGTGTAACCCTAAGATAGGTGAAGGGGAAGTGTCTCTTTATAGAAATATTTTAGCTAATTAACAAATTATTTTTAAAAACTGTAGACCCAGATATGAAAGTGGTTAGTATTTACAGGTGGCCACAATGTCCCCATGTATGCTAGTTAGAAGTTAACTGTACACCCCCTTTCATTTTTAGCACAAACGTTCTTCCAGTGTTTTTCTGAACATCTTCCATTTTAACAGCTATATGCTGAATATTGCACTAAAGCAGTATTAAATAGATTTAATAATCTATTAGATTTTTAAACATTTTAGATTTTTAGTTTTAGATTTTTAACAGGTATTACAATACTGAAAAATTTTCTAAAATTCCATATATAAGGGTCCTGCTTAACAATGACTGTGTGTATACATGTGTTCACACCAAATACTGGTTCCAAAGAGTTAAAATGTACACAGGCTCCATTACCTCTGGGTCTCAATATCCAGTTTTGTCACCTCACAAATGGAATCAGCAAGATTTTCTGTATTAGTAGTCACTGGAACCAATGTCTAAGAAGGCAGTATGATTCAGTTCAAGTACTGCCAGAATTTAAAACACACTAGATTTTCCTGATTTACTGAGTCTTAGCTATCACATGAGTTCTCACTTAAAATAATGTACAGTATTACAAACATTAGTTGGGCAGATACAGTAATTATGAACCAGATTACATTCATTTTTGGTTTTAAAACTATCCAGCCTCATTTTTTTGCATTCACTTTCCAGACATATTGCTTTGCCTGGGGTTTTAACATACTCTGCACTTTTAAGAACCAGTGAAAAGTACCATATTTTGCCATGTATAATGTGCACCCAAGTTTCTGGCCCAAACGCTCAGGAAAAAAATCTTTCCTTTTAATTTTTAAATTCAATTATTTATTTATTGATGGATTGATACAAAACTGATTATTGTGTTCCAGGGTATTATTTTGCACACAGATATCACTATTACTTCCAGAGTTATACTTTAAAATAAATAAATATATTTTTATTTTTAAAAACCAATATAAAAGAATTAAAAACATTTATATAGATACAGAATTAGTACCACCCATGTATAACGCTCATCCTTCTCTTTCCCTCAAAAATTTCGGTTAAGAAAGTGCACATTATACATGATAAAATACAGTAAATATAATGTTAAAAATGTTTGCGGATAATCCAGAAGTGAAGAAACAAGGTCTGTTTTTATTTTGTAAGGTTCTGACACACATCTATTATATATAATGGCCATCATTAGCAGAGTCTAAGATAAGAACACGTGATTTGAAGAATAGATTTTCCCCCTCTTCTTCACAAATCTAGAAATAGCTTTTATTTGTGTGATTACAAAAGTAGTGTTGCTCATCTCATTTAAAAAAGAAAATGTAACACAGCAAAAAAAAAAAAAAAATCACATATAATTCCCACACAAGAAAAAACATCAGGTTTCAGCCAAAATGGAGGTGTAGATAGAAACACTTCACTTTCTCACAGAACCAAAAAAAGGATAACAAATATTTTAAAAATAAAAAACAAACAGAACTGCCAGAAAATCAACCTGCATGGAAGTCTGACAACAAAGGAGTTAAAGAAGAAACATTTGTCCAGACTGGTAAGAGGGGCGGAGATAGACAGCTGAGCGGAGAGGATGAGCTGCAAAGTAGCAGTTGGAGAACCAGAGGTCCCACATTTGAGTGCAGATAAGCTGGGAGGAAGAACTGGGGAGTGAGCAAACTGCCCAAGCCAGGGTTCCAGTGTGGGGAAATAAAGCCTTAAAAACTCTGGCTGTAAGAACCTGTGGGGGTTGTGGTAGTGGAAGAAACTCCCAGTTTCAGAGAAGAGTCTGTGAAGAGACCCAGGGGATACTAGAACATACACAAGCTCACCCACCTGGGAATCAGCACCTGAAAGGGCACACTCCGCTTGTGGGAAGCCAGAGCAGTGATGGAAAGTGGGCCAAGTGCCCAGCAAGCTAGAAAACGGCATTATTTCCTCAGACCCCTTCCCCGCAGACAGCACCACATAGCAGAGACCTGGGTTGCCCCACCCTGGCAAATAGCTTAGGCTCTGACCTTACAACATAACAGGTATGCCAAGACAAAGAAATATGGCCCAAATGAAAGAACAGATCAAAACTCCAGAAAAAGAACTAAGCGAAAAGGAGACAGCCATTCTATCAAATGCAGAGTTCAAAACACTGGTTATCAGGATGCTCACAGAAATGACTGAGTTTGGTTGCAAAATGAAAGAACAAATGAAGGATACCCATAGCGAAATAAAGCAAAATATTCAGGGAACCAACAGTGACAGGATCTAAACCAGGACTCAAAGCAACAATTTGGAACAAAAGGAGGAAATAAACATCCAAGTAGAACACAATGAAGACTCAAGAATTCAAAAAAATGAAGAGAGGCTTAGGAACCTCTGGGACAACTATAAATGTTTCAATATCCAAATTATAGGGGTTCCAGAAGGAGAAGAGGAAAAGCAAGACGGCAAGAAATTGAAAACTTATTTGAACAAATAATGAAGAAAACTTTCCCAATCTGGCAAAGGAACTAGACATGCAAGTCCAGGCAGCTCAGAGTCTCAAAGGAGTTGGATCCAAGAAGAAACACATCAAGTCACATAATAATTAAGTTACCCAAGATTAAAGATAAGGTGAGAATCTTAAAAGCAGCAAGAGAAAAGGAGACAGTTATCTACAAAGGAGTTTCCATAAGACTGTCAGCTGATTTCTCAAAAGAAACCTTGCAGGCAAGAAGGGGCTGGAAAGAAGCATTTCAAGTCATGAGAGGCAAGGACCTACATCCAAGATTGCTCTATCCAGCAAAGCTGTCATTTAGAATGGAAGGGCAGATCAAGTGCTTCCCAGACAAGGTCAAGTTGAAGGAGTTCATCATCACCAAGCCCTTATTATATGAAATGTCAAAGACTTATCTAAGAAAAAGAAAATGATCAAAACTATGAATAGTAAAATGACAACAAACTCACAATGATCAACAACTGAACCTAAAAACAAAAACAAAATCGAACTAAGCAAACAACTAGAACAGGAACAGAACCACAAAAATGGAGATCACATGGAGAGCTATTAGCGGGGAGGGGGGAATGGGGAAAAAGTACAGGAAATAAAAAGCATAATTGGTAAGCACAAAATAGGCAAGGGGAGGTTAATAATAGTATAGGAAATGGAGAAGCCAAAGAATGTACATGTATGACCCACGGACATGAACTAAGGGTGGGGGCGTAGGGGAATGCTGGAGGGTGGGATGGTGCAGGGTGGAGGGGGATATAGGGGAGAAAAAAATGGGACAGTTGTAATAGCCTTATCAACAAAATATACTTATAAAAAAATCACACACTCATTATGGATATTTAACTAAAATTACTCTACTTAGCTAGTGGTCTAGCAGCTTAGATATTGTTAAACAAAATTAGAATAATCTACACTATGTTTGTAGCCTACCTTTATTTAGTTCGTAACACATTGTGTATGTCATTTTACAGCAATAAATATAGGTTCACATGATCCTTTTTTATGAAGACCTTATTTGGGACTGTTGTAATAGGGGGAGAGAGAGAGAAATGATGTTCAACTAAGAATTCAGCAAAGACAGTTGGGGATTTATAGCCAATAAACAGAATGAGGGGGTCAATGGATGGAAAATTACTGAGACGCATCATCTTTTTTAACAGGTACAGAGTACATGAATGCAATACAATTTATCAATTCCCACTGTTGGATATTTGCCAGTATACTCTTTTCAAATTTTTGCTACAGTGACACCTTTATATATAGGATCTCGCATGAATAACGCCCCTTCTATCTTCTTTTTCTTAGGTAAGTCCCTTTAACATTTCATATAATAAGGGCTTGGGGATGATGAACTCCTTTAACTTGACCTTATCTGAGAAGCACTTTATCTGCCCTTCCATTCTAAATGATAGCTTTGCTGGATAGAGCAATCTTGGATGTAGATCCTTGCCTTTCATGACTTGAAATATTCTTTCCAGCCCCTTCTGGCCTATAAGGTCTCTTTCGAGAAGTCAGCTCATTCTTATGGGAACTCATTTGTTGATAACTGTCTCCTTTTCTCTTGCTGCTTCCAGGATTCTCTGCTTAATTTTTATCTTAGTAATGTAATTATGATGTGCCTTGGTGTGTTCCTCCTTGGGTACAACTTCTTTGGGACTCTCTGAGCTTCCAGGACTTCCTGGAGGTCTATTTCCTTTGTCAGATTGGGGAAGTTCTCCTTTATTATTTGTTCAAACAGGTTTTCAATTTGTTGCTCTTCCTCTTCTCCTTCTGGTACCCCTATAATTCGGATGTTGGAACATTTAAAGATGTCCTGGAGGTTCCTAAGCCTCTCCTCATTTTTTGAGTTCTTGTTTCTTCATTCTTTTCTGGCTGGATGTTTCTTCCTTCCTTCTGGTCCGCACTGTTGATTTGAGTCCCGGTTTCCTTCCCATTACTATTGGTTCCCTGTACATTTTCCTTTATTTCACTTAGTGTAGCCTTCATTTTTTCATTTAATTTGTGACCAAATTCAACCAATTCTGTGAACAGCCTCGTTACCAGTGTTTTGAACTGTGCATCTGATAGCTTGGCTATCTCTTTGTGGCTTAGTTGTATTTTTTCTGGAGCTTTGATCTGTTCTTTCATTTTTTTGTCTAGCGTGGCTGTTATATAGTGAGGGGCAGAGCCTTAGGTGTTCACCAGAGCGGGGCAACCCATGTCACCGCATTGTGATGCTGTATGTGGGGAGGGGTCCGAGAGGGAACAATGACACTTGCTCTGCTCTCTGCTGGAATTCAGTCACTCCCACCAAGCAAATTGGGCCCTTCTGGTGCTCATTCCCGTGTGGGTAGGTTTGTGTACGTTCTAGCACCCTGTGGGTCTCTCCACCAAACTCTCCTGTGAGGCTGAGAGTGTATCCTGGCACCTCAACCCCCACAGGTGTTTTCAATCAATGGTTTGAGGCTTTATATCCCCTCGCTGGGGCCCTGGGTTGCACAATCCGTCCCACTCCCCAGTTGTTCCTCCCAGTTCACCTGCATGCGAAATGTGGGACTACTTGCTCCACCAGCCTCTGCCTTGCCAGGAGTCCTCTCCACCCGGCTTCCTGTCTCTGTCCCTCCTACTAGTCTAGATGAGTCCGTCTTTAACTCCTTGGTTGTCAGACTTCCATACAGCTTGATTTTCTGTCAGTTCTGGTTATTTTTTTGTTTTTAAATTGTTGTTGTCCTTCTTTTGGTTGTGCAAGGAGGTGCTGTGTGTCTACCTACACCTCCATCTTGGCTGGAAGTCATCATATTGTATTTTAATTTTCCTTTTTTCACTTCACTTATGCTCCAGTAACACACTACTCTTAACTGTGTACTTTTTATTCTTGTTATCCAAAGTATATATTTCTTGTCATATTATTGTTGTTCTAGTACTACTGTAAATGATTGCTGTTCCATACAATGGTAAATACTACACAGCACCCCTCTCTGATTTTAGCCCAGTTCACTTTATTCCTGAGTATCATTATTGTTGTGGTTAACTCTATTCTCTCACACACTATGCCTATGTTCTATCCTTTATTCTCACTATATCTTATCATTTAACCTTGCACAAGTGCTCTGTTTTCTGGATTCAGCTCACAATCCTCCTCCGCTTTAACAAGAGTCTTACCTCTCTCACCTTTTATAAAAAATGGCTAGTTGGGTGAAATATCATGGTTAATGCTATACTTATCCAAAGAATCTCCTATCTCTTCTCTACTTGCTGGTACTTCAAATCTCATAGAATACGCCTCTGCTGTCTTAATCCATTTTGCCTAACCCCTGCCACTGATCACATATAAGAATAGGAGGGAGCTGCCAACATCAACATACCCACTGGAGGAGAGAACCCACCAACAAAGGAACCACCAAAAGGTAAAAACCCAAGTACAACAGAGCCCACACAAACAGAGGAAAGGGCAAACCTCAAAGCATCCAGACAAGGAGATCAGAGACCACACCACTGAATCACACAGAATTTCTACCATAGAAGTTTACCCTACAAAGATAGCTAGCAAAGTGAAACATCAGGATGTGCAGAAACAAAAAGTCACGTAATATGGAGACAAAGAAAGAACCTGTGATCTAAAGGAATGGAAGACTCTCCACTAAAAGAGCTAAATGAAATGGAGGTAAGCAAACTATCAGATATAGAATTCAAAATAATGGTAATAAAGATGCTCAAGAAACAGACAACTACAAGGAACTCAGTGAGAACTACAACAGTATGAAAAAGGAAATAGAAACTATACACAAAAACCAGGAAGAAATGAACAATAAAATTTTGGAATTAAAAAACACAATAGAAGGAATTACAAGCAGGCTGGATGAAGCAGAGGACTGAATTAGTAAGCTGGAAGACAAGGTGGAAAGAAACACCCAAGAAGAACAGCTGCATGAAGACAGACTAAAAAAATATTAAGATAGCTTAAGGGAACTCCAAGATAATATGAAACGCAACAAGATCAGAATCATAGGAATACCAGAAGGAAAGAAAAGGAACAAGGGATAGAAATCCTGTCTGAAAAAACAGTGACAGAAAAGTTTCCAAACCTGGAGAGGGAAAAACCATGTAAATTCAGGAAGCAAGGAGAGTCCCAATTAAGATTGAACCCAATGAAGCCAATTCCAAGACAATTAAAATGCCAAGTATTAAAGACAAAGAATCTTAAAAGCAGCAAGGGAGAAAAAAGAAGTAACATAAAAAGGGGCTCCGATAAGGTTAATAGCTGATTTCTGAACAGAAACACTCCAATACAGGAGAGAATGGCAAAAGATATTCCACTTAATGAAAAACAAAGGCCTGCACCCAAGATTACCCAGAGAGGCTCTCAATTAAAATGGAAGGTGAAATAAGCCTTTCCCCAGACAAAAGATGGCTGAAATAGTACATCTCCACCAAACCAGCCCTACCAGGCTAAATGGACTACTCTAAGAAGAGAAAGGAAAAGGAGTGAAAGAGAGAGGAACACAGATACAAAGGGGGGGAAAATGAACAAATACCTATGAATAATAACCTTAAATGTTAATGGATTAAATGCTCCAATCAAAAGATGTAGAGTAGCTGAATGGATAAGGAAACATTTCCCACACATATGCTGCCTACAAGAGACCCACCTCAGGACAAAAGACCTACACAGGCTGAAAGTGAAGGGCTGGAAAAAAATATTCCAAGCAAATGGACAGGAAAGAAAAGCCAGGGTAGCAATACTTATATCAGACAAAAGAGACTTCAAAACAAGGACCATAAAAAGACCCAGAAGGACATTTCATAATACTCAAGGGAAGAGTCCATCAAGAAGACATAAACATTATAAACATATGCACCCAACATAGGAACACCCAAATACATAAGGAAAATCTTGGAGGACTTCAAGAAAGATATTGATAGCAACACAATTACACCAGGGGATTTTAACACCCTACTGTCAAAAATGGATAGATCTTCCAAACAAAATATCGATAAGGATATTGTGGAACTGAATGACTCATTAGTTCAGATGGACTTAAGTAATATCTATAGAACTTTTCATCTCAAAGAAGCAAAATACACATTCTTTTCCAATGTACATGGACATTTTCAAAGATAGACCACATGATAGGACACAAAACAAGCCTCAACAAATTCAAGAAAATTGAAATCATATCAAGCATTTTCTTAGACCACAAGGGCTTGAAACTAGAAACCAACCTCAAGTAAACAATTCAAAAATATTCAGACTCATGGAGACTGAATGGCATGCTATTAAACAAGGAATGGAATGATAATGAGATCAAGGAAGAAATCAAAAAGTTTCTGGAAACAAACTAAAATGAACACACAACAGTGCAAAACCTATGAGACACAGCAAAGGCAGTTTTGAGAGGGAAGTTCCTAACAATACAACCCTACCTAAAAAAGATAGAAACATTTCAAATAAACAACCTAC
>CM052538.1:80592848-80619911 GCA_028533065.1 Trachops cirrhosus | reverse complement strand
GACACAGCAAAGGCAGTTTTGAGAGGGAAGTTCCTAACAATACAACCCTACCTAAAAAAGATAGAAACATTTCAAATAAACAACCTACCCTACACCTACAAGAACTGGAGGAACAACAACAAAGACAGCTTAGAGCAAGTAGAAAGAAGGCAATAACCAAGATCAGAGCAGAATTAAATGACCTAGAGACTAAAAACACAATTCAAAGGATCAATAAACCCAGGAGCTGATTCTTTGAAAAGATAAACAAAATCAACAAGCCTTTAACCAGACTCATAAAGAAAAAAGGAGAGAGGACCCAAATAAACACGATCAGAAATGAAAGAGGAGAGATTACAACCGATATCACAGAAATACAAAGGATTGTAAGAAATCACTACAAACAACTATATGATAAGAAATTTGAAAACCTGGGTGACATGGACAAATTTCTAAAAAAATATAATATTCCAAAATTGAACCAAGAAGAAGCAGAAAGCCTAAACAGACCAATAAAAGCTAACAAAATTGAAGCAGTTAACAAAAAACTCCTGGCACACAAAAGCCTTGGACTGGACTGTTTCACAGGAGAATTTTACAAAGCATTTAAGGAAAAGCTATCTCCTATCCTTCATAGACTACTCCAAAAAATCCAAGAAGACAGAAGACTCCCAAACTCTTTTTATGAAGCCAGCATCATCCTAATCCCAAACTAGATAAAGACATAACAAAGAAAGAAAACTTCAGGCCAATATTGCTGATGAACATACCATATTTTTCGGACTCTGAGACACTCCCCCCAAATTCGGGAGGAAATGGGGATGCGTCTTAGAGTCTGAATGTAGCTTACCTGGCTTGTTGTGTGTTTGTGGGGGGGTGGGTGGCAGCCTATGTTTTTATGCTATTAAATATTTTACCACATTTTTTGCTTCAAAATTTTTTTTCCTATTTTCCTCCTCTAAAACCTAGGTGTGTCTTACGATCCGGTGTGTCTTAAAGTCCTAAAAATATAGTAGATACTAAAATCCTCAACAAAATATTGGCAAACCACATCCAGCAATACATTAAAAAGATCATACAACATGATCAAATGGGATTCATCCCAGGGATGCAAGAATGGTACAACATTTGCAAATTAATAAATGTAATACACCACACAAACAAAAGACAAAAATCACACGTTCATATCAATACATGCGGAAAAAGCATTTGATAAAGTACAGCATCCATTTATGATTAAAACACTCAGCAGGGTGGGAAGAGAGGGAGCATTCCTCAACATAATAAAGGCCATACACGAGCGACCAACAGCCAACATCACATACTCAATGGGCAAAAACTAAAAGCTTTCCCACTAAGATCAGGAACAAGACAAGGCTGTCCACTTTCACCACTTCTATACAATGTAGTATTGGTAGTCCTAGCCACAGCACTGAGACAAGAAAAAGAAATAAAAGGCATCAAATTGGAAAAGAGGAAATAAAACTGTCACTGTTTGCAGATGACATGATAGTGTACATAGAAAATCCTATAGATTCCACCAAAAAAATGCTCGACCTAATAAATGAATTTGGCCAATCAGTGGGATACAAAGTCAATATTCAGAAATGAAAGGCATTTTTGTACACCAAAACCAAAATATCAGAAACAGAAATCAGGAAAAAAATCCCATTTGCTAGAGCAACAAGAAAAATAAAATACCTAGGAATAACCCTAACGAAGAAGGTAAAAGACCTGTAGTCAGAAAACTACACAATACTGAAGAAAGAAGTCAAGGAAGACACAAACATATGGAAGTATGTACCGTGTTTATGGATTGGGAGAATTAACATCATCAAAATGTCCATACTACCCAAAGCAATTTATAGATTCAATGCAGTACCTATTATAAAGTGCCAATAGTGTATTTCACAGCTACAGAAAAAACACTTCAAAAATTTATATGGAACTATAAACGACCCTGAATAGCTGCAGCAATTTTGAGAAAGAAGAACAAAGCAGGAGGGATCACAATAACTGATTTCAAACTATATTACAAGGCCACTGTAATCAAAACAGACTAGTACTGGCATAAGAACAGACACATAGACCAATGGAACAAAATAGAGAACCCAGAAATAAAGCCAAGTCTCTATGGTCAATTAATATTTGACAAAGGGGACAGCAACATAAAATGGAGTAAAAATAGCCTCTTCAACAAATGGTGTTGGGAGAACTAGACAGCTACATGCAAAAAAATGAAACTCGAGCACCAACTTACACCATACACAAAAATAAATTCAAGGTGGGTAAGAGACTTAAATATAAGCCGTGACACCATTAAAGTCTGAGAGGAGAACATAGGCAGGAAAATCTCAGATATTCAACATAGCAATATTTTCACTGATATGTCCCCTAGAGCAAGGGACATAAAGGAAAGAACAAACAAATGGGATCTCATCAAAATAAAAAGCTTCTGCACAGCTAAAGAAAACAGTAGTAAAGTGAAAAGAGAATCAACTGTAAGGGAAAACATATTTACCAATGATACCTGAGACAAGGGTGTGATCTCCAAAATACATAAAGAACTCACATGACTCCACTCCAGGTAGACAAAAAACCCATTTGAAAAATGGGCAAAGGATTTGAATAGACACTTCTCCAAGGAGGACATACTGAAGGTCCAGAGACATATGAAAAGATGCTCAGTACTGCTAGTCATCACAGAGATGCAAATTAAAACCATAATGAGATACCACATCACACTGGTCAGAATGGTCATCATACACAAAGCAACAAACAAATGTTGAAAAGGATGTGGATAAAAGGAAACCCTAGTGCACTGTTGGTGCGATTGCAGACTGGTGCAGCCACTATGTAAAATAGTATGGGATTTCTTCAGAAAACTAAAAATGGACCTGCCCTTTGACCCAGCAATTCCACTGCTGGGACTATATCCTAAGAATCCTGAAACACCAATCCAAAAGATCCCATGCACCCCAATGTTCATAGCAGCACAATTTATAATAGCGAAGAGCTGGAGGCAACCTAAGTGCCCATCACTAAGTGAATGAATCAAAAAACTACTGTACATTTACATGATGGAATACTACACAGCAGAAAGAAAGGAGCTCCTACCCTTTGTGCCAGTATGGATGGAACTGGAGAGCATTATGCTAAGTGAAACAGGCCAGGCAGTGAAAGGCAAATACCATATGATCTCACCTTTAAGTGGAACCTAATCTATAATACAAACAAACAAGCAAAATATAACCAGAGACACTGAAATTATGATGAAATGGACAGTAACCAGAGGTGAGATGGGAGGGGACAATGCGGGGGGGGGGGGAGGGTTAAGGATTTTCAGGAACTATAAAGGACACATGGACAAAACCAAGGAGGGGTGTATTCAGGGGAGGGAGGTGGGGATGGGTGGGGGAGTGAAGTGGGTAGAAAAAGGAGACAACTATACTTGAACAACAATAAAATAGAAAAAATAAAAAAAAACTACAAATTATTATAACTATATTATTAACCTACCAACCACATTCAAGTAGGCATTACTTCTGCCGGATCCTGTATTACACATTTGTATGCTTGTCAGATTATGGAAAAGCTTCATTTAAAAAAAAAATCAGTGTGAAAAGCCTTACAGTTATAAATCCTTCCTTGTTTAACAAATCATCTTAACTGACAGTAATAAAATTATATAAACAGGTATTGTTCTGGAAAATCCAGGCTTATAATAAATGCCACAGGTATATGCAAAACAGTTAGGCACCATGAGACTAACAAGTCGGTTGAAATTAAAATGGTCCCTAATGGCAAGGGAGTTTTTAATCTAAGAGAGGGATAGGTATATGCACAGATAATACAAAGAATGATAGCAGCAAGGCAGGGAGGACTAACATATTAATATTAACTAAGCGTGAAATGAGTAGTTTAATACAAATGGAGATTAATGCTAACTTAAAGCAATTATTTTGTGCCCAAACAGGTAACTAAAAAAATGACAGAAAAGAGATAAATATTATACTGTTAACTCCAAGGCCCTAACCAAATACTTTTGCCATAGTAATTACACATGACATTCTTAGAGCACTTGAATTGAGCCATTACTATGTCCAGCAGGAACTTCATATTTCATTCCTCTAAAATGTAAGGTCCAAGAGAACAATGATGTTGTCTTATTGTTCACTGACTCCTTAGTTCCCAGAACCGTATGGCTCAAAAATGTGTGCATTCAGTAAATACCTGTTGAATAACTAGCTTCCCATTGTACAGCTGAGAAAATTGAGGCTCAGAAAGATAATTACACATGCAAGGTTACACAACCACTAAATTAAGGTTCAAAACAAAATTTCAGTATTTTTTCAACTATAATATCTGAAATCATGTGGCTATTAGTTGAAATCATTTTATAACACTTCATGCTAATATAATTGTCGTGAATGTATAATTTGTATTTGTCACTAAATTTTAATTAAGTCAGAAATAGAAAAAAAATAAAATTGCCTAAAAGGAATAGGTTGGATAATACTTCAGATTTGTAATGACAGTTCAAAAACTTTAACCATTTTAAGTGAGACAAAAGTGGACAGAAAGTTGAAATTTTTATTAGATTTGAATTTTAAAATAATGTAGCAAAAAAAGGAAGAAAAAGCTATACACACATTTCTCACATGAAAGAAAAAATAAAAATAAGACTAATTGCTATTATGCAAATAAATGCTACGAATTATACATAGGCTATCCATTCATTAAAACAGACACGGGATGGCCTTGACGCTGAAGGCCTCCAACTGGTCAAATCACTATGAAATTCCTGAACAATCAAAATGCTTTTCTCTGAAAAAAATTGTATTTCAAACTGTTCCCCCAATTAGTATGAAACACTAAAGTATTAAAATAGCAACATAAAGCACTAAAACAGTGAGGTGGTATCCTTCTGAGTCTAAAATATATCAATAATTCAATAAACATAGTTGAAGAAACTAAGTAATTTAATTTCTGCCTGCTGACATTATTTCTCTAGAATATTTATATTTCCTCGGTAGTAGCTACTCATGTGTATCAATCCTTTCAAGCATAAACTAAACTCATAGTATGAAAATATTTGAAAGCTGTAAAATTCACTTCACTTAGAAGTTCAGTGCAACAACTAAACTGTAAAATAATATTCTCAACTAAAAACACAGAAAAAGTAATATCCTAGATCCATTTGAAGATCTGAGTTTTTCCACAAGGAAAACTCTTACCAATATCTAAAGGTGTTTTTATTAATCAGACTTCTCACCTGGCAAGATAAAATGTAAAGCGGACAAAAATTCTGGAATTTAGGTTTGTATCTTTCTACTGATTATATGTACAAGACTAGGAAGATTAAAATGCAATGTTTTCTTTTGCGTATCTGAGTATGAAAACACATCCACAGTCAAAACTCTGAGTTATAAGAGTTTGATAGAAAAAAAAAAAAAGAGTTTGATAGTAGCCTAGAATTGGTGAAGTTTAGGGATAAACATGTAAAATTTCATTTTAACCAATAGGTTCAATTTCTTTGTACACTAAACATTTCACCAGGAGCTTACAAAAATATTTCAGACTTTTCCTTCCTCTGAATTCTTACATTATTCCAATAAACATCTGAAAACATTTAATGTAAAATACACTTTGCTAAATGTTTGTCCCTAACTTTATTTCACCTAATGCTCACATCAATTTTGTGATGTAATCTGCATTTTACACATAACTAAACAAAGCTTAGAGAAGCTAAGTAACTTGTCTCTGGTTACAAAGCTGTCAGAGGCAACATCTGCATCTGAACTATGGTTTTCAGACTATACCACAGCTGTACGTCATCATTTTATTTGGCAATCATATTCTGCTGCCTTATAATACATTGTACTACTTTTACTTCATATTTCTTAATTTTTCCCATGTTCATGTCTTTAAGAGCAACAATTGTGTTGTGCTTTAATTTCTTATACTATCCTTTCAGTATACTGATTCAAGTTGTTTGTATGACAGAATGCCAGACTACGAGGTTAAATATTCTGAGCCTCACACTTGTAAAATAAAAATGACACCAAACTGAGTGCTTACTGTGAATTCTTTCCATGTGTTAACTCATTTAATCCTCACCGTCTTATGAAATCAGTACATTATTGTCCCATTTTGCAGATGCAAGATCTAAAGATTAGAGAGGTTCTCTAACTTGCCCAAATATAGGTTATAAATTAGTAGGTGGAGGAGATAGGTTTCAAGGCCAGGGTATTCTGTTTCAAGTGGTTACTTACTTAATGTTCAAACTGTCCATCTAGGACTAGTGACTGAATTAACTCATGTATTAATACAGTAGGGAGATTCAAAAAATTTTAACTCCGGGAACCAATTTCGTGGATGGTACACCAAAAACACAGGCAATGAAAGCAAAATATAGATAAATGGGACTACATCAAAAATAAAAAACTTCTATGCATTAAAGCACACAATCAACAGAATGAAACAACTTACAGAATGGGAGAGAAAATGCAAACTACCTATCTGATAAGGGGTTAACATCCAGATTATATGAAAAACTCCTACAACAAAAAAAACAATCCAATTAAAAATGGGCAAAGGACTTGAACAGACATTTCTCCAAAGATGATATACAAATAGACAACAAGCAAATTAAAAGGAAAAAAAAACAGCCCTGGCTGGTGTAGCTCAGTGGATTGAGCGCGGGCCTGCGAAGCAAAAGATCGCGGTTCGCTTCCCAGTCAGGGCACATGCCTGGGTTGCAAGGCCAGTTCCCAGTAGGGGACCCACAAGAGGCAACCACACATTGATGTTTCTCTCCCTCTCTCCTTCCCTTCCCCTCTAAAGATAAATAAATAAAATCTTTAAAACAAAAACAAAAACAATGAGATATCACTTTACACTTGTCAGGATGACTATTATCAAAAAACCAAAAACCAAACAACAACAAACCCAAACAAAGAGAAAATAACAAGTGTTTGTGAAGAGGTGGAGAAAAGTGGAACTCTGGCACACTGTTGGTAGTAAAATGGTACAACTGTTATGGAAAACAGTATAGTAGTTTTTCCAAAAAGTAAAAATAGTACTACCAATATAATCCAGCAATTCCATTTCTGCATATGTGTGTGTATATGTATATATATGTACATATATACTTATATACACACATACATATATATATCCAAAAGAACTGAAAGCAGAATCACAGAGATATTTATACACCCATATTCATAGCAGCATTATTCACAATAGCCAAAATATAAAAACAATCTACATGTCTACTGATAGATGGATAATGAAAATGTGGTATATAAATGCAATGGAATATTGTACAGCTTTAAAAAAGGAAATCCTACATGCGACAGCACAGGAGTACTTCAAGGACATCATGCCAAGTGAAATAAGCCAGTTAAAAAAGGTCCTTGAATAACACTGCTTCATTCAACCTCATTTTGTTATAAGGTTGATGAGAGGCCACAGGAAGTTAATTTTTGTTTACATTAATTAGCCTGTGGCATATCTGGTTTCTTTGTATGTCATTTTGCCTAAAGTTACAGAAACTATAGACTACGTTAGGTGAGAAATTGCTGTATCTGATTCCACTTAGGTAAGGTATCTAAGTGGTCAAATTTTAAGAGAAAGTAAAATGGTGGTTGGGCTGGTGGCTAGAGAACATGGGAAGTTGTTTAACTTGGTAGAGTTTCAGTTCTATAAGATGAAAAATTCTGGAGATCTGTTGCACAACAATGTGAAAATAGTTAACATTACTAAACTGCACAATGAAAAATGGTTAAACTAGTATACTTTAAGTGTTTTCTGTCACATTTAAAAAAAGTATTAAGTCTTTTCTTTCACTTCCCTTTCCTTTCCTCTCTGGTACAGTATTCAAAAGTGATATAATGAAGGGACAGAAGAAAACAAAAGAACACAAGAGTTTCAACAATGTAGTAATAAATTAAGAAAATAAAACACTGAACCCCATATTTTTATCAATAATTTTTTTCTTAACCTGGAAATACCTTGAATCTCCAGTACACCAGTACCCTGTTAGCAAGGCAGTATAATGGTTAAAGGCCTTTTGGAGCAGGAAAGCTCAAGTGCTGCTTTGACTTACGACAGTCCATATGGGTAAATCTGTTCAAATGCATCCTGTACCTCTACACAGGATTTTTCTGAGAAGTGAATGAAGTAATTCATATAAAATACTAGGCACATGGTACGACACTCTGTAAGTGTTGGCCACTATAATTACTTTAAAGTCTAGAGAGCATGACTTGAAAGCCTAGGTAGGATATGAACAGAGTGAATTCAACTAAAAGATGTCCAGGACTGTTCCTTAGAGATCTGCCTAATTTGTCGATAATTATGGTGTTATCGACTCAAATACTATTTAGCAAATCATTATCATTCTTGCCAAATTTGTGCTCCTCTCTGCTAAACGAGCTCCCTCCCAGGTAAAAACAATGTCATCTCAGGTATTAGAAAATGTTTGCTTTGGGAACAATGTTCTGTCCCCAGACATGGTGGGACCTGAGACCTGTACATTCTCGACTAGAGTTCCCAGTTCCTTTCACTTCATTAGGGGCCTAGGCCTTATCTGGGGGTGAGGATGGGGAGAGACAGGGCCGCACAACCGAACACCCAGTTATAAAGCCCACTCTAGTAAGGCTAAGAGGGGACACAAATCTCCCTTGGACAGTCTCCGAAAACGGACCAGGGAGGGAAGCAACAACGCTGGCCTGTCAGCTGAGAGCCGGCATCTCGCAGGCAGGCTGGTGCACGGGGAGTCTCGGGCAGCCCATGCCCAGCCGGCCCAAGACGTGTCCCGCAGAGGGGTCGGCTTAATTCGGGGTCCTGCCGTCTCCCAAACGGGCGATGGTGGGGGTGGGGAGGGGAGGGCTGCGCGGCGGTCGGGGGATCGGACAGGAAGGGAAGGGACACCGAGGGCCTCACCGCGGGCCGAGGGCAGTGGGTAGAGCTTCTCGGCCTTCTGCAGGAAGCGCCGAGCCTTCTCGCGGTCGCCGGCGTTCAGGGCCTCCCTGGCGATCTCGACACATTTCTCTGCCTCATCCCGGTTCCCCTCCATGGCTTGACTTGCGCCTTCTTCCGTTTCCTCCGGGAGCGCTGCTACCAGGGGGCGGAAGCCGCCGCCGCCGCCGCCGCCGCCGCCGAGGAGCCGAGGCTCGCCGGGGTTGGGGCGTGCGGAGGCGTGCGGGCGGAGCGCAGAGATCCAGGCGGCAGAGGCCGGGACTGACTGGCGGGCTGGCGGCTCCGCCTCCTCACGGCCCGCCCCCGCCGTGGGCCGCTACGGAGCGAACCGCATCCCCAGGCCCCGAAACCCCGGGGTACGAGCCCACTCAGCGGTCTCTGCGCGGCGCCGAAAGGTTCAAAGCCTATCAACCCGAGGGTGCAGGCGGGCGGGCACCAGCCCGGCGGCGCCGGGGGAAGTCCAGCCGAAGCTGGGACCGCCGCCCTCATTGGCCACTCCGTAACCCCTGACAGCCTCGCGCAGCCCGCCTTCCAGGCGGCCTGAGCGACGGTTGGGAGGTGGGGACGCCCGTTTTCAGGAAAATTCCCAGATACCGGAGGCCCCGCCTCCAAGCGCCCATAGCCTGGGGGGGATTTGGCCAGATGACGACTGCGCTGTCACTCCCTTAAGGCAGCGCTTCCGGCACAGGTGTTGACGAACACAGTAGATCACGGTTAGACCCTAACTCTAGGGCTGGTTTTTTTTTTTTTAAAGTTACCACACCATTTTCCTGACCCAGATTCATGAACTATCTCATACTAGTGAGGTTCAAAGCAGATCGTTTGCAATTATTCTGGTCTGAACCCCAACCCCTTTATGACCAAAACAAGGCAGGAGTCAGCTTTCTGGGAACCCATTACCATCAGCGATAAACTCCTCCTTCCTTAATTCCATTTCCGTGACAGTACCACAGTAAAATGTTGGGGGCTGGGGGGGTACTTACTGCTTGGGAATGTTATCCAAATTATTAAAAACTAAGACAATTTGCCAGAAACCAAATGTAAAGATAATCCCCTCAATCCAGTCACAAAATAACCATTGTTTACAATGTTCACTCAAGCGTTTGTTAGCCTATTGACCATACCAAAACTCAAGGGGTTCCCAAAAGAAATCCTGAATCTCTATGAAATGTAACATCCCACCAAGATGTTAATGAGTATTAATAATTTAATTCAGAAACTTTAAAACTGTTTAGCTAACAAGAAACACTATTATCTCATGTCTGAACTGGGAAGTTCTGTCTGGGTAAGTGGTAGATACAGGATTTACCTACACCTGCTCTCCCCAAGTCCACCACAGAAGTACCCTACCAGTGCAGTGCTGTCCTGTCACATACAGAAACTCTGACCAAGACACAAACTGAGATGGACAACTAGCCTATAAAACTTGCCCCATTCCAGTTCCTGCCAAAGTTTTAAAATCTTTAGTAGCTAATAACATAATATTAAAAAATTACAGTTGGGCCACATAACTATTGATCTAGAGAATTTAATTTCTCAAGAAGAAATATGCTTTATTATTGCTGGATAATGCCTATTCAAAAGATGTTTCTAATACAATCAAGCAAATTTAAAACACAACTAGTTTGGGATATGACCTTTATTGAGCTTATCCACCGGAGTGGAAATAATGTCTGTACAAAACCAAATGTTTGTTACTATAACTTCTGCATCACAATTAAAATCCAAACAGTTTTTTAAAAACAGTCAACTCAATCAAAACCCACTACTTCAGAATCAATAGCTTCTTTGAAGCCACAGTAACACTTAAATATGGTTAAGACTCGAATGCAGAAATTTGGTTGGTTGGAATGCTAATTAAACTTCCAACTTGCTCAAATAGAATTACAAAAAGGCAAAATTGTGTTTTTCACAGAGATACAGTCCACTGGAATCACCAACACTGGACAGCTGTTAGAGTATTTAGAGTCCTGAGATAATAAGAAATCCCGGCATCCTTTAGACAGTCTTCTGTTGTCCTTTCTTCCCAATCAGAGATTTGTGGATGTGTGGAATGACACCTAGGAGAGGAACAGAGATAAATTTTACTTTTTAGTACACATTTTATAATACACTATATTTAAACCAGGACTATTTACTGTTCAACTTGGAAGACGTCTTTAAATGTGAAGAATCATCCCAAAAAATAAATATTTCATGATACAATCATAGTGTATGTCAGTGAAATATATACCCAAGTTCCCTCTTTTAGATTAAAAATTACTAATGGTAATTTTTTTAAAAGCAAAGAACTATTTTCTCAAAAGAAATTTATAGTAAAATTTTAGTATTTACATACCACCACCAGCAATTGTAGCCTTGATGAGAGAGTCCAATTCTTCATCTCCACGAATAGCAAGTTGCAAATGACGAGGGGTAATACGCTTTACCTTTAAGTCTTTTGATGCATTTCCTGCCAATTCAAGTACCTAGAAGGAAGGGGCTAACCAATCAGTCTCTTTCCAACTCTTCTTTAGGCCAAGATCCAAAGAACCGAACCTTCATGAACATAAATCTACCAACTATCTCCCTCCCGCCTCCACTACCTCAATGTCAAGTTACCATAAACTATAAAGAGGGCACGCAATTTTATTTCCAAGAGTAGCTCAAGCTCAGTATGATCCCTTAATGATCACCAGCTCCCTCTAGCGTTCCCAGAGCCTTCTCGCCGCGTTCATAGCCTGGGAGTTTTCTTGCATCACTTTCCTCCTTCCCTCTCACCACCTACACCCGCCCCCCACCAAACCTTTTCAGATTATAGGCGTACACCCATTTACCTCTGCGGTGAGGTACTCCAGAATGGCTGCGCTATACACAGCAGCAGTCGCGCCCACACGTCCATGACTGGTCGTCCTAGATTTCAGGTGCCGATGAATACGGCCCACCGGAAACTTAATTTTAAGCACAAACAAATGAACAAAAATATGAATCAAATATGATAAAAATTATACGCGAGCCAAAGCAAGGGGCAAGGACAGTAGTGCAGCAACGCTCACCCGTATCGACACACGTGATCTTCCCCCCTCCCCGATATTTATCGTAAGGGCAAAACAAGTCGCGACACCGCATCACCCACGCAAAGACGAAACGCCCATTTAGAGCGATGATAAACAAGAAAGGAGAAAAGAAAAACGTCACGATTCCCAGACTGTACCGAACCACTGACCTGCAAACCGGCTCTCTGCGAGCGGGAAACCGCCTTTGTCTTGGCCTTTCCGGAGTCCTTCCCAGCCTTACCGCCAGCCTACGGCGCGCACACGCCGGCGAGGAAGAAGGAACGGAGAATATAGGATTACTAGGGCGGCGCGCCCCTCCCCCACCGCAGCGCGGCCCGGGCGCGAGCGCGCCCCCGCGCTCCGCCGGGGTCTCCGGCCCGCCGCGCGCCGCAAGGGCGACCCCGCCTGCACGCCCCCCGCTGCGCGCCCGTCGCGGCCGCGCGCTCCCGTCCGCCTGTTGGCCGCCCGCTGGCCCCCAGCGGCACTGCGCGCGCCACCCAACCGTCACCGTCTGCTCCGAGATCGAAGGCGGCTGCGCTCGCCACCGACAAATCACCTCCCCCCGCTCTTCCAAATCCTATCTCCGCGCGTTCCCAACCGTCGCCACTTCACCCTTATCTCCGTGTGTAACGGGTTTTTCTCTGCAGGCAAAAACCTGCGGAGCCTTCAAGAGCCTCTGAGAAGTTTACCATTTCGAATTCTGCTGAAGCTCAAACAAGCAAGGCAGAGAAAGGACTAGTCAGACACCCAACGAGATCCCACCGCCTACTCCGTCGCACCGCGATTCAAACTGCGCTGTCTCCCGCCTTCCCCGCTCCCTTTATACTGCAGAATGTTCCCTCATCCGGGAACTCGGATTGCTCATCCCACCAATGGCTGCCACCCGCCCTGGGGACGCGTCCTTGAGGCTTCAGCCAATGAGCAAACGCAGGAAAAGGCGGAGGGGCGGGCGCTTCGTAGCTCGAACCGCTATTGGGAAGTGAGGGGGGAGGAGGGAGAGGGCGGAGGGATAGGAACCGGAGAGAAGAAGGGCACGGCGGCGGGAGGAAAGAAACTGAGCGAGCTACACTGCGGGAACGAGGACACCGTCTGCTAGTGGTCACGTGTCTGGGAGGAGGAGCTGAGAGACTTTGGGGAGGAGCACGCAGTATCGCCCCCCGGTTTCCTACCCGGGTTCCGGTGACCGCGTGAAGTCGCCTCCGGGTCTAGCGCTCCCTCCTTCCTGTTCCCCCCACCCCACACACACACCCCGTCGCAGAACGGGCAGAGACCCTCTTCGTACAACCTTCTTCCGGAGCACCCTCCTCCTCGCCCCACTACTTATCTCTTGGGTTTGACAGGTGGCGCGAAGGCGTCTTATGAGAGGAGTCCGGACTCCTCCTCCGTAGAGGTTTTGCGTTACTACACGCTAGGCGAGTCCCCAGGCACCGTCTGATCGGGACCCTGTTCCCCCACTTCCTTTTCAGCGGTATCTCCCACCTCTTCCTTTTTCACTACTTTTGAAACTCCCGACGGGACAATTACACGGGAACAAACAGCATAGCAAAGTCACCTCGCTGGACGGAAAAGACCTTTTGGTCTTCGCACAGAAGGCTTGGGGTGAGGCGCTATTGTTTTCTTTAATCAGACGTAAACTAGATTTTCCTGGAGACTACCCATCAGTGCGTTCCACCTATACCCTGGAGTTTAAAGTTGATTTAGTGATACTTTGAAGCTATTATGTGTCCATTTTTCTATACTAAACATTTTGCTACATGACAAATGACAATTGTTAACATGTGTCGTTGGGTAACTCCTTATGTGATTCACAGGCAGTTACAGATGGTCCATGTGATAAATTGCAAATAGTGGGCTTAAAAATTAGTACTGTACACACTACTAGCATAATGCCAGTTATTTAGTCTTACTACTAACACCCGTGTACATCTCTAGCTGCTTGGAGACAGTAGTGATCTAAATCTTTCATATTTGCAGTGTTTACTAGTTTATTACACTTAATATTTCCGGTGTGATGACATTTTGAAATATGTACTCAAGTACTTTGGATTGGGTTTCCATTCTAAAGCTTTTATTAAATTAGAAAACCTCCCTATTTCAAGGAATTTAGTATTTATTTTCTAAATTCTAGAAAAGAGGTTCCCAATGATTTTGACACAGGCTTCTTACTTCTTCCCCTTGGAACTGAGGAATTCTTATGATGTAATCAATAGTAAGAGTTAATCAGTTCCCCCACTGAACTGATGTAATGACAATAAAAAGCAATGAAACCTAATGTAATAGTTAACCTGAGCTCCACTATGGCTTCCTGATATATATATATAACTCACAAGCCAACATTAATACCTTTTCCAGTTTAGAGAATATGTGCTATATTTACTATGAGGTTCAACTAAAGAAAATCACTGTTTCCTCCCTGAATAGTGGGTAAGAGAATGAGCTCAGGAGCAGGTAGATGTAAATTCTGCTCTGCTTTCTGTCCATTGTCATCTTAATAACCTTTTGGAGCTTTGAGTTCCTCTTCTGTGAAAAGAGTATAGGAACACCTATTTTCATGTGGTTGTTGAAAGATTGAGGAAGATGTATTCATTGTACCCTCTAGCATGTGTTTGTCGTATCATAATCACTCAATGATAATTACTGTTATCTTCTGCATTGGATACTGGGAAGAGATTAAAATAAAGTATCTGATTCATAAATCTTTTTTCGTATGTCCTACATTGTCTTCTTCCACCATGAAAGTAGCCTGAAACCTGCCCAAAGTAAACATAGCCAAGTCATTCAACATATGAAATAAAATCCAAAATTGGTTCAATACATTCAATAGTTTTACTCCTCCTTTGAAGAACAGGACTGTTTCAGTTTCTCTACTTTTCACAGCAGTTGTATGAAGATTTCTTATTCTCTTCGTTTCTCTGAAAAGGTATGGGGAAAATAGGTTAATATTCTTGGCTTATCTCTCCTGTACTTGCGTTTATACTAATACATGTATAGAGCTGGAGCTATGTAATTCTTATTGTTCAGTGTCATACCAAATGAACTACTTAATACAGTCATATGCTGCTTAACTGCAAGGATGTGTTCTAAGAAATGCGTCGTTGGGGGTTCATCATTTTGCAAACATTATAAAGTGCATTTGCACAAATCTGGGTTGTATAGCCTGCTACATTGCTAGGCTATATGGTGTAGACTATTGCTCCTAGGCTACAAGCCTGTACAGCATGTTACTATACTAAACAACAGGAGAGTAAATCAAGCACTAGAGAAAATGTGATCAAGAGGTGGCAGTAAACATGAGATGTATAAGGCTGCTGTGGGTATAACATGGTATACTGTTTGACAGCAGACTTTTTTTAATAAGTAAAAAGAGTACACTACAAAATAACAATAAAATGGATAGTGTGTTCAATACATAAAACATTATCAAGTGTTATGTCCTGTATATAATTGATGTTTTATACTGTTATACTGACTAGCTGAGAGTATTAGATGAAGAGAAAAATTTAAACAATGCTTTAGTCATTAAGGCCACATTAATAAGGACTGTTACAAAATAAGTACCCAATTGACTGCCAAGTTGACTGTTCCTCTAGTTTAAAGGCAAAGACAACTGTGGGTTGGAGTGTTTTGGAGAGTTTATGTTTAAATGAACAAGGGGAGAGTTTGTCTAGAATGGCAGGTTGGTGTAAGGAAGTAGCTGCTAAGAAGGTAGGTGTGTGAGAGATTGCTGGTTATAACCCTATTTCTATTTTCCCATCTCCCTCAGTAATAGGACTTCCAATTTGTAGTGGGACACTTGGTCACCAGGATGTAAGTACAATTGGCCATGGAAATAAGTTTTGGCCAAAGGGTGTAAGCAGCAGTGGTAGGTACTTACCAATTGGAATGAAGACAGAGTTGGAAAGCCATTTTGGGCCATGAAATGACATTGGGAATGTAGGCCACCCATAAAGAAATAATGACATTGAAGGATCAAGGTCTTTGATACTATAGAGTAGCAAGCCTGCTCTAGATCTCTCTGAATGATTACATCTATTTTGTTTGAGCCACTTTTATTTTGGATTATCTGTCACTTGCAATGGAACCCAATTTTAACCATCACAGTAAGTTGATACCCTAAATAATTGGGTTAGCCAAAATATTTGTTCTATTTTTAAGTAAAAATAAAAGACATATTTTTTATTTTCACCAATAACTTTATTGAACAACAGATTCACTGTTTTGTTCCACTACCTTCTGTCATCTTGCAGGCAACCTCGTAATTCCATCTTTTCAAAACTTTTTGTCTTTTTGAGCAAAGAACTGTTCCTGGTGCCTTTTGCAGTCTTCCAGGGAATTGAATTTTTATCCATTAAGATAATTTTGTAAAGACTGAAAAGGAACTCCAAAGGGGCAGTGTCTGGTGAATATGGCAGATGAATTAGAACTTCCCAGCCAAGCTGTGACAGTTTTTTGCCTGGTCATCAAAGAAACATGCGGTCTTGTGCTGTCCTGATGGAAGATTACGCATTTTCTGTTGACTAATTCTGGATGCTTTTTGTCAAGTGCTGCTTTCATTTGGTCTAATTGGGAACAGTACTTGTTGGAATTAGTGTTTTGGTATTCTGAAAAAGCTGATAATAGAGAACTCCCTTCCAATCGTACCATATACACCACATTACCTTCTTTGGATGAAGACCAGCCTTTGGTATGGTTGGAGGTGGTTTCATTTTGCTTGTTCCACAATCTCTTACATTCTACACTATGTTAAAGTATCCCCTTTTCCTTGCTGTCACAATTTGTTTTAAAAACATAATGTTTTCATTACATTTAAGTAGAGAATTGCATGCAAAAATACAGTCAGGAAGGATTTTTTTGGTTTAACTTATGTGGAACCCAAACATCAAAGCAATTAACATAATAAGCTGGTGTAAATTATTTTCCACACTTGATTTGGATGTTTTGAGTATGTTGGCTGTCTCCTGTGTGGTATAATGTTGATTGTTCTCAATTAATGTCTCCATTTGATCGATATCAACTTCAATTGGTCTAACCGACCATGGAGCATCATTCAGCAAGAAATCTCCAGCACAAAACTTCACAAACCATTGTTAACACGTTCAATCACTCACAGCACCTTCTCCCTACACTGCACAAATGTTTTTTTTTTTACATCAGTTGCACTTTTACCTTTCTCGAAATAATAAAGTATAATATGTCAAAAATGTTGCTTGTTTTCTTCCATCTTCAATATTAAAATGGCTACACAAAGATTAACCTAGGAGACCCAACATGGCAGAGGAGTAAGTGGAAGCTACACTAACCTCCTACCAGCACAGTTCTGGAATTACAGCTAAATTGTCGAGAAATCATCTGAATAACCAACTGAACACTAGCTGGAGAGAAGTCTCATAACCATGTACAGGCAGAAGAAACCATTTCACTACATTGTGACTGGTAGGGAGTGTGAAAACAAGAGAGGGCTGGCTGGGCAACCATGGGCAGAAGCTGAAGTGTGGGAGAAAGATTTCAATGGCTGGGAGGTTCCCCCTGAGAAATGTGGAAACTCCCAAACTGGCCCCCCTAGCCTATAGCACCAGAGCTAGAAAGGAACCCAGATAACATCCAGCTGTGAAAAGTAGCAAGGTTTTTTTTTTTTTTGCTAATGATGTTATGTCATTTGGGTATAAAGCCTGAAACCAGTGAAAAGCTAAAACCAAGAGAATGATGTAAAACATCTTGAAGGGAGAAGCACTGATATTTAATAACTGACTGGGTGTGACATTTAGGAAGGCAAAGAGGATGGACATGGGTAAGTGAAAGACTGAATCAAAGAAGAGAGCCAGGTATTTTAGATTCATGATCTGCGGTATAAAGTATAGGAATAGGAAAGCCATAAGTGTAGTTAGGTGTGGATAGATTGGGGACAGGAGAAAGAGAAAAAGGAAAGTTATGAAATATTTACTATCAGTTGGCATTAAAGAAATCCAAGTGGAATTTTTCAGTAGCTACATTGGCAATAAGGTCAGAAGCTTAAGAAAGGTAAACATTTCAAAGATGTATCACAAGGAGAATTTTAACAAAAATGTTAGGTGATGATGTCAGAATTATTAAAAAATAAACAGAGCATATTAAAAATTTTAAGAGTTTCTTTGAGCAAAAACTAATCCAACTGGGCAACACCAAACTGGAAGTGTTTTGGACTGCTGATGGGAGCTGGGGGAAAGATTTATAAAGACGTTGTGGAAGCAAAGCAAGTAAATTATTTGGTTATAAGCCTAAAGCCTGCTTGCCTGTTTGTCATTGGTCATCAATTTGCTTTTGATTTTGTAACCTTAAATTTTGGTTTGCTTCCATAGGCCACCACAACATTAGAACCACCTCAGTCTAATGGCCTCCTTGTTTAATAACACAATGGATAAGAATTCTAAGGAAAAGAGTGAATATAGCTGAAAGCTGAAGAGCGGGTAAAGAAACAGACCCAGAGAAGTAAAGTGTGGTGTCTCACTAGGCATAATGATTTCATACCAAACTAGAAAACTTCATGTAATTCTAACATCTAACAAGGTGATGTTGAGGACATTTCCACATGTGTATTGCTAGCTCTGGGTAAGGAATATTTATTTTTTTATCTTTACTACTGTCTTCTGTTTATCAAAGATGATATGTTGCCATGGATTCTGTGACTACATCTGATTTTATCAACACTTTTCATTATTATATAAATCTGTTATGCCCAGTATTACAAGAGAATGACTAAGAAAAGCCAGGTAGCTAAATTCTGTAAGTTTGAAATTCTGTGGAGCTTTCTTAGTAGTAGAGGGATTCCAAGTGCCACCGTCATCCTAAAAAGGAAAGGGAGGCACCACAAAAAAGATAAGAATCTAAAACCATACAACAGATGCTCACACCCCTGCACATAATCAGCCACAGGGCAAAAACCACATAAAAGATGTGGCTACCACACATATTGTTATAACCTGTGCAGATAACTGTGAATCCCCTGTCCTCTCGACTGGACAAAAATGGCTCAGAAAAGAATCTAAAGGCTTTTTCCAGCACCTTAGAATTTCCTAATTTCATTTTGTGTGTGGTATCGTATGTGTAGGGTGGGTAGTTTGGAACTGTTGGCTAGCACAGAATAACCTACTCAGCTAACAACACATCTGAGAGTCATCTTGGTAGGAATTATAATTGCTATAAACAGTTTTCCCCAGTTTGTTATAGAATGCCTTATTGAGATTTAATATTGTCAGGACCCAGGCAGAGAATGAAAGAGCAGTGCTTTTGCTCGTAAGAGTAGATACATGGTTTTCAGATAATGTTTAATGAGTCAGTAAGTTTAGAATATTTGAGACATGACATCAAGCAAGATCAATTGCTCAAAACTGTTTCCTAATGATTCTTTACATTCATATGGCATTTTATGAATTTTCAATGAAATTTGACCCTTTTCAACCTAAACTTGTCTAAAGTAGACACTAGCATGGCTTGTTTTCATTTTAAAAGATGAAGAAATGGACTTTTAGGGGACATTCAGGAATCCAGAGAATAGATGTAGGTTCTTCATGCTCTACCTATATATATAGTTTTGTACTTGTGAATTTAAAACATCTCAGAAGAGGATTTAATGAGTGCCTATGTCATAGGCCCTACAACCATGCACGCGTGTGATTTTCTCTGTCTTAAGTGAAATATATAAACTCTCTAACTGAACAACTTTTAAGACATCAATGCAATGTCACTCTTTCTAGACAGATACTGTTTTCATTGTCTTCTAGTGTCTTGATGTTTCATAAAATAGCCATTAATTTCCTCATTAAGATGTCTCTAGTAGCTCAGAATCTCAGCAGGAAACAGTCTGAGAGGATCTCTTCCTCCATTAATAGATTAGTCCAACAACTCTAGTCAAGAGCTGTCCAGTCGTTTACCATATTTCACCACAGGATATGGAAATTTACACTCAGTCTCTTTGTTTAGATTTTTATCCCCTGTTTTAAAATTAAAACAGTGTATTCATCTTCATTCTAAAAAATGAAACAAGTTACTTTTTCTCCAAACTATGTGATAATTCAGGAATTTTACAGTGTATTCATCTTCATTCTAAAAAATGAAACAAGTTACTTTTTCTCCAAACTATGTGATAATTCAGGAATTTTAATTCAGGAATTAAATCTGTAAGGAGAGGGAAAAGTCTGGCAGATCAGTTTTATTGTATATGATAATAATGTGGAAGTACTTGTTTCACATCACTGATTTTTTTAAACCTTGTCAGAGGATACATTTATTGATTTTAGAGAGAGGGGAAGGAAGAGAGGAAGAAACATTGATGTGAGAGAAAAACATCTGTTTGCTGCCTCCCACACACTCCCCAACTGGGGATCAAACCACAACCTAAGTATGTGCCCTGACCAGGAATGGAACCTGTGACCTTTCAGTGATGGGATGATGCTCCAACCTATCCATCTACACCACCAGGGCTCACATCACAGATTTAAAAAAAAATTTTTTTATTTATCTTTTTAGAATGCTTCTAGGACTTTCAGCCAAGATGGAGGCATAGGTAGATACACTTTACCTCCTTACACAACCAAAAGAAGGGCAACAACAAATTTAAAAACAAAAAACTAACCAGAACTGCCAGAAAATCAAACTGTATGGAAGTTTGACAACCAAGGAGTTAAAGAAGAAACATTCATCCAGACCAGTAGGAGGAGTGGAGACCAGCAGCTGAGGCAGAGAGAACACGAGGTGAGGCCGGGCAAGGCGGCAGCTGGAGGCCCAGGTGGCCCCATATTTGCATGCAGATAAACCAGAAGGAACAACCAGGGAGCGAGACAGACCATACAACCCAGGGTTGTAGCGTGGGGAAATAAAGCCTCAAAACCTCTGACTGAAAAAACCTGTGGGGGTTGTGGCAGCAGGAGAAACTCCCAGTCTCACAGGAGAGTTTGTTAGAGAGACTTAGAGGGTTCTAGAATGTACATAAACCCGTCCACCTGGGAATCAGCATCAGAAGGGCCCAATTTGCTTGTGTGTAGCAGGGGACATGAGGTGGGTTGTCCTGCCCTGGTAAATACCTAAGGCTCCACACCTTGCAATGTAATAGCCCCTCCCAGACAAAATAATTATGGCCCAAATAAAAGAACAGATCAAAGCTCAGATCTTACCATTGAAGAGGTAGCCTACCTACCAGATACAGAGTTCAAAACACTGGTAATCAAGATGCTCACAGATGTTATTTAGTATAGTCGAAAAACAGAGGAAAGAGTGAAGGCTATGAAAAGTGAAATAAAGGAAAATATACAGGGAACCAACAGTGAAATGAAGGAAACTGTGACTAAAATCAACAATTTGGAGCAGAAGGAAGAACTCAATAAATACAACAGAACAGAATGAAGAAACAAGAATTCAAAATGGTGAGGAGAGCCTTAGGAACCTCCAGGACAACTTTAAACATTCCAACATCCAAATCATGGGGGTGCCAGAAAGATAAGAGGAAGAGAAACAAATTGAAAACTTATTTGAAAAATCATGAAGGAGAACTTTCCCAATCTGATAAAGGAAATAGACTTCTAGGAAGTCCAGGAAGCTCAGAGAGTCCCAAAGAAGTTGGACCCAAGAAGAAACACACCAAAACACATAATAATTACATTAGCCAAAATTAAAGATAAGGAGAGAATCTTAAAAGCAGCAAAAGAAAAGGAGACAGTTACCTACAGAGGAGTTCCCATAAGACTATCAGCTGATTTCTCAAAAGAAACCTTGCAGGCAAGAAGGGGCTGGAAAGAAGTATTCCAAGTCATGAAAGGCAAGGACCTACATCCCAGATTGCTCTATCCAGCAAAGCTATCATTTAGAATGGAAGGGCAGATAAAGTGCTTCCCAGATAAAGTCAAGTTAAAGGAGTTCCTCATCACCAAGCCCTTATTGTATGAAATGTTAAAGGCACTTATCTAAGAAAAAGAAGATAAAAAATACGAAGAGTAAAATGACAACAAAGTCGTAACTATCAGCAGCTGAACTAAAAACAAAAACCAAAGCAAACTAAGCAAACAGCTAGAACAGGAACAGAATCACAGAAATGGAGATCACATGGAGGGTTATCAGTAGGGAGGGGATGGGGGAGAATGAGGGAAAAGGTACAGGGAATAAGAAGCATAAATGGTAGGTACAAAATAGACAGGAAGAGGTTAAGAATAGTATAAGAAATGGAGAAGCCAAAGAACTTATATGTACGACCCATGAACATGAACTGGGCGTGGAGGGAATACTGGTGGGAGAGAGGGTACAGGGTGGAGGAATAAAGGGAAAAAAATGGGAAAACTGTAATAGCATAATCAATAAAGTATATTAAAAATAAAAATTTTATCTTTTTAAAATTAAATGTATTAGTGTGAAATTGGTTAATAGGATTATAAAGGTTTCAAGTGTACAATTCTATGGTATGTCTCCTGTATATTACATTGTATGCCCAGCACCCAAAGTCAAATTTTCTATTACCATATATTTAACCCCCTTTATCCTTTACTATCCCACACTCATTTCCCTTTCCCCTGGTAACCACCATACTGTTGTTGTCTGTGTCCATGGTTTTTATTTTGTTTATTCATTTGTTGTTTTCAGTTTATATCCCATGTATGAGTAAAATCATATGGTTATTAATTATTTCTGTCTGACATTTTACTTAGCATGATATTTTCAAGGTCCATCTATGTCATCACAAATGGCAGTATTTCATCTTTTTATGGGTGAGTAGTATTCCATTGCATATATGTACCACATCTTTATCCAATCAGCTAGTGAAGAACACTTTGGTTGTTTCCATGTCTTAGCCACCATGAATAATATACTACAATGAATATAGGGGTACATGTGTCTTTGCAATAAATGTTTTAAATTTTGGGGGGTAGATATCCAGAACAGGGATTGCTAGGTCACATGGTTACTCTATTTTTAATTTTTTGAGGAGCTTCCATACTGTTTTCCATAGTGGCTATACCAGTTTACATTCCCACCAGCAGTGAATGATGGTTCCTTTTCCTCCACAAACTCTCCATCATTTATTACTTGTCATGTTGATAATAGCCATTTTATCAGGAGTGAGGTGGTATCTCATTGTAGTTTTGATTTGAATTTTCCTAATAGCTAGTGAAGTTGAGCATCTTTTCATATATCTGTTGGCCATTCGTATGTCTTCTTGAGAGAAGTGTCAGTCTAGGTCCTCTGCCCATTTTTCTTTCTTTCTTTTTTTAAATTTTATTTATTTATCTTTAGAGGTGAAGGGAAGGAAAGAGGGAAAGAACTATGAATGTGTGGTTGCTTCTCATGCATCCCCTGCTGGGAACTGGCCTGCAACCCAGGCATGTGCCCTGACTGGGAATTGAACCTCGATCTTTGGTTCGCAGGCCCATGCTCGATCCACTGAGCTACACCACCCAGGGCCCATTTTTAAAAATTGGATTGTTTGTTTGTTTGGTGTTGAGTTGTTTGAGTTCTTTTTGTATTTTGGATATTACCCCCTTGTCAGAGCTGTTGTTTGCAAATAGCTTCTCCCATTCAGTTGTTTGCCTTTTTATTTTGTTTGCAGTTTCTTTTGCTGTGAAGAAGCCTTTGAGTTTGGTATAGTCCCATTCATTCTTTTTTGTGTTTCTTCCCCTAGACTTTGGGTTCAAAATCATAGAATATTCTCTAAGACCAAGATCCATAAGTTTAGTACTTATGTGTTATTCTATGTAATTTATTGTTTCAGGTCTTATACTTAGGTCTTTGATACATTTTGAGTTTTTGTATATGGAGACACAGTAGTCTAGTTTTATGCTTTGGCATGTGGCCTTCCATTTTTCCCAGCACTATTTATTGAAGATGTTTTCTTTTCTCCATTGTATGTTTTGGCTCCTTTGTTGAACATTATTTGCCCATATACATGTGGATTCATTTCTGAGCTCTCAATCCATTCCATTGGCCTGTGTGTCTGGTTTTCTGCCAATACCATGCTGTTTTGATTATTGTTGCTTTGCAGTATAATTTGAAGTCAAGGAGTGTGATGCCTTGGGCTTCATTCTTTTTTCTCAGGATTGCTTTGGCTATTTTGGGGTCTTCTGTGGTTCCTTATAAATATGATGATTTTTTGTACTATTTCTTTAAAAATATGTTATTGGAATTTTGATGGGGATCACATTAAATCTGTATATCCTAAACAAAATTTTTACCAAATTGAATTGATGTATTTAAAAAGTACATTGCAATATACCCATGGTGTATTATTCCAGGGTTCATTTCAGGGGCAGAAGGATGGTTCAACATATGCACATTGATCAATATCATACACCATATTAACAAAATAAAGGATAAAAATCAAATGATCATAGCAGTAAATGTAGAAAAAGCATTTGATAATCTACCACATCCATTTATGGTTAAAACACTCAATAAAATGGGTATAGAAGAAAAGTACCTCAACACAGTAAATGCCATATATTGATATTAGAAACCCTCAGCTAATATCATACTCAATGGTGAAAAACTGAAAGCTTTTCCCCTGAGATCAGAGATAAGACAAGGATGTCCACTCTCACCAATTTTATTTGACATAGTACTAAAAGGCCCAGCCAGAGCAATCAGGCAAGAGAAAGAAGTAAAAGAAAGAAAGAAATTTGGAATATCATCCAACTGAGAATGAAGAAGTAAAATTGTTACTTTTTGCAGATGACATGATTCTTTACACACAAAATACCAAAGACTCCACTAAAAAAAAAACTATGAGAAACAATAAACAAATATAGTAAAGTTGCAGGATACAAAATTAATGTACAAAAATTCACTGCATTCCTATATACTAACAGTGAAATTTCAGAAAAAGAAATAGAAAAGAACAGTTCCTTTTGCAGCTGCAACAAAAGGAATAAAATACCTAGGAATAAATTTAAAGGATGTGAAGGACCTATACACTGAAGTCACAAAGAATTATTAAAAGAGATTGAAAAATACACAAAGAAGTAAGAAGATATTTTGTGTTCATGGATTGGAGGAATCAACATTGTTAAAATGTGTATATTACTCAAGCAATATACAGATTTAATGCAATTCTCATCAACATCACACCACTGATTTTGTAATGTAGCAAAATTTTACTAACTTGAAAGAGCTTGTTCAAATTGATGAATATCATGAATTTTAGAGCACTTGAAGATAAATAAAATATCTTGAAGATAAATACATATGATAGGTATAAATATAAATATGTGACAAGTTTATAATACTTTAATATATGATATACATAAAACTCCAAGTCACTGTTTAACAGTATTGCCAAGAATACTAGATTTGCTTAAAAAAAAAGAAACCAATTTATAATAGCACTGATTATAATGCTATTGTCAAAGTTAAGAACTTTTAAAGTATATATTTGAAAATTTCTATATTTTGTGTTCTCTAAGTTAGCCTATAAACATTTTTTTGTGGATAATTAAAACTATACTTCAATTTCTGGTGACATATTGAAAATCCATATGAGTAGAATCTGAAATACCGAGGCTCTACTCTTGGTTGTCTGTGGCAATCTGATTGGTCTCAAAGACTGGGAGGCATAACTTGAAACTGCATTCACAAAGCATCACATTTTTATTCAGACTGTAATTATGGGGGTGGCCAGATCTCTCAATCCACCCCAAGGTGCCGAATGTTTGCTTTGATTGATATCTCATGTAAAAATACAGACATTTATAAGAGTGCACCTGTTGTAAGCTCCCTCCATTTACTTCACTCATTTCCAAAGGCTCTTTTGAAAGAGGGCCACAACACCATTTCACTGATATGATATAAAGACGTAAACGTCAGTTATAGATTTATATATAACCATTGGCATAAATATACTGAAGAATGAGGTAGGTAATCAGAGCTCTGAAGGGCCCAGACTGGCCCACTGTTCACCAAACCCATTTCCCCTTCCTGAGCTTCCACTAAAACTCCTCTCCCTCAGGAAGGTGGCAATCTGATGGGTTCTCGTCAAGGTGTGTGGAAGTAGCATGTGTCATTTCTACATCAAGGCTTTTAAAAAATAAGTGTGCCTTCTCCACCTACTTTTTCTGTAATTGAGAGTTGTACACAAAGCAAGAGATTCCAAAGTAAGAAAGGAGGTTAGATCCTCCAGATTCATCACTCAAAAGACCAACTGCCAACCAGTTATAGGACCAACACTTTTTATTGTGCTAACTCACTACAATTTAGTTGTTTGTTTGTTACAGTAGTTAACCTTCCCTGACTAATGCACCTAGTTTACAGCCAAAACAATCAATGTGAAGGTGATTTTTCCACTGTCTAATCCATTGTTTTGGGGATGCTACTCTCATTTGCTAATATTGTACAAGAGAAGGCAACATTTTGGGAAGCATTCCCCACTAAAGAATCATTGTTTTTATTATTCCCTACTTTTTAAAAAACTGTTCTTTGCAAATATATAAAATAACATACACAAGTTATTTATTGTGGCAGTATTTGTAAAGGCAAAAGATTGGACAACCCAGATGATCATGAACACAGAGCTTTTTAATAACTTATGGTATATGGGGGGCCCCTCAAAACCCCAGAATTTATTAATTAAAAATTGTGTATTTATTCTTATGTGTTTAAACTTCAGTTACTTTCAAAGTACTCTTCATCTGATGCAATACACCTATCAAGACATTTTTTCCACTGCTCAAAACAGTTTTTGAACTTGTTGATTTTTTAAAATATATTTTATTGATTATGCTATTACAGTTGTCCTATTATCCCCCCTTCATTCCTCTCCACCCTGAACACCCTCTCCCACCCACATTCCCCGCCTTTACTTCAGTCCATGTGTTATAAGTTCTTTGCTTCTACATTTCCCATACTATTCTTGCCCTCCCCCTGTCTATTTTCTACCTACCATCCATGCTACTTATTCTCTGTGCATTTTCCCCCTTTCTCCTCCTCCCACTCCCCTGTTGCTAACCCTCCATGTGTTCTCCATTTCTGTGGTTCTGTTCCTCTTCTAGTTGTTTGCTTAGTTTCTTGTTTTTGTTTCAGATGTGGTTGTTAATAATTGTGAGTTTGCTGTCAT
>CM052538.1:80560213-80592348 GCA_028533065.1 Trachops cirrhosus | reverse complement strand
CCTGAATATTTTGCTTTATTTCATTTTGGGTATCTTTCACTTGTTCTTTCATTTTTTGACCAAGCTCAATCAGTTCTGTGAGCATTTTGATTACCAGGGCTTTAAATTCTCCATCAGATAGGTTGGCTGTCTCCTCCTCATTTAGTTTTCTTTCTGAAGTTTTGCTCTGTTCTTTCATTTAGACCCTATTTCTTTGTCTCGGCGCACCTGATAGGTTGTAAGGGTTGTTAGATTGGTTGTTATCCTCCTTTTGGTTGTGCAAGGAAGAGAAGGGTTTCAACCTATATCTCCATCTTGGCTGGAACTGAATCAATTTTTAATGATCATCTCCTTCCGCATTTCATTCTCTATCTTCCTTTTCCTATTTGCCTCCATCTCTTCTCTCTCTTCACTATTCCTGAAGACTTAAAATAAACATTTAGAGGTTCTATATACTGAGTAAAATGTTATAATTCCTTTCTCCATTGTGTGAAAACAAAAACAGAGAATTCTATATTCATTAAAAGATAAACTAAAAATGGCATGTTCTTAGTTGGAAGAAGCAGAACTATGGATAATTTAAACACAAATGGAGTAGCTGTACAATCTTATGTAGGCAGGTAACCAGGCTATTAATCCATGAATAATGGGTTAGAGTCGTGTTACAGAATCACAAATCCATCACAGTTGCTGAGCGCTGTCCTCTGTGGCTTGATCACTACTGATAATAGGCTGCAAGGGCTGCTGGAGCACAGCTGCTTCTGTTTCCCCAGAAACTGGATGGGACTGCTATTAGCTTATCTAGCATGGATTTAGAACAATCCCTGCTTGTTTGGACCTGAAACATTGGCTTTGGTCAGTTTAGGTATGTCTAGTCTGTTGGATCATGTGATTGTGCCGTAACGGAAAGGAAGTTCTGAAAACCAGTATCAGGTATTTTCATCTCCTGTAGTCAGAGGCAGCTTCCGCCTCCTAAGATGGGGAGTCTTGGTAATTGGAAGGGTGTTTTGATTCTGGATGTTCAAAAATACTGACAATTGTTATCAGCAGTTCTCAACTGATTTTCTTCTCCTGGCAGAGGTCTTTGTAAGGCTGATACTTGAGAATCAAGCCTAATAAATACTCTGGTCTCTTGGCCTGAAATATTAAGGGCTAAGGAAGAAAAGAATTGGTCCTCTCATCACATAACCCAGTCAGAGTTTGGCTGGGACAAGATATAAAAGGTTGTAATTGGAGAAATAGCCACCAATGCTAAAATTTATGCTTGGAAAGTGCCTTAATCTAATTTTTAATTATACAATCTCTTTCCACCTGCTTTCTTTTAATAAAAAATAATTTAACACACTAACATTTCCTGGATGGAAATAACAGTTTACTTTGTTTTTTCTAGAATTACAATAGTTAAGTCAGGGCTAGCCACAGATAAACACACACGGCTTTAAGAAAAAGTTGATATAACTCTTTTCCCTCGAGCTAATTGTATTTGTTTTTTACACAGCTGCTGTAACAAAGCACACAGACAGGGTGGCTTAAACAATACAAAAATTGAATATCTTGGAGCTCAGGAGACTAGAAGTCCCAGGTCAAGGCATGAGCAGGGTCGATTCTTCCTGAAGTCTGTGAGGGAAGGATCCAGGCTTCTCTCCTGGGCTTGTAGATGTCTGTCTGCTCTCTTTGTTTACATATTGTCTTCCCTTTGCATGTGTCTCTGTGTCTGAATTTATCATTTTTATAAGGACACCACTCTCATATTGGATTAGGACCCATCCAAATGATCTAATTTTAATTTGCTTATCTTTATAAAGACCCTATCTCCAAATAAGGTCACTTCTGAGATACTACAGTAAGGCCTTCAACATATGAATTTTAAAAGGGACACAACAGTAATCTGGTTGCTAATCTTAATAAAATTTGTGTTTTGGAGAGGAGAAAAGGATACTATACACGACTCTATGGGTTGCTTTGGCTTCTGATTTTGGTAGAAAAAAAACAGTGCTGAGGTCAAATGTCTGAGATAATGGCATTTCCAAATCTGGGCAGGCTCAAGAAGACCTCTTGATATACAATCTATAGTTGCAATATTTTTAAAGAATAATTTGCAGCCATAATCTAGGTAATTAAATCCAAGTAGATTTGGTAGGTATATGTCCTGCATACAACACCAAAAACCTTTTTTTTTTTGTAATAAAAAATAAGCTTAAATAAGCTCAACTTCTCTATTTCTCCCTAGGTGCTAAAACTTATTCTGAGAACCATGTGACAATATTGCAAAAAAACTTAATCCTGATTTTTCTGAATTTTTATTTGATAATAGAAAATTATCATATACAAAATCTCAAAACTCATGAGTATTTTCACATGTATTCATATAATCAAATGAAATATTTTTGAGAACCTATATATAAATCAAAATGCAATAAAGAAATGGTCTAGAGCCAGAAAAATTTGGTGGAATCTCTTCTAATGTATCTGCCTAATCTACCTCATGGGACTCAAAAGCAGTGCAAACCACTATATATGGAGCTCCACGGTATTTCTATAACAAACTATGAGCCGAGTCTTACTTTTGCTTTTATGTTATTGAGACCTATGGCAAATTTTCTACTGGTTTCAAGCACCTCAGAATTAAATGGAGATGATAGCTATGTTGGATGGGATTATAGTACAAGCAAATACTGTCAGGTTTTATTGAATAGCTTCATTAAAATTACAGCCCCAACAATTTTTAAATAGCAGCCTGAGACAGTTGACGCTTTCCCCTGTAACTCCTTTGCACTTACTCTCAGTCTTTTTAGGTTCCTACCACATTCCATTTTGCATTTTGCTAATTACAGACATACTTCACAACTTTGGCAAATTGTATGTATTTGCTAGCATACTCTGCGCTAAGCTGAAGGGAAGAGTTTACTCCATTCACTTTCATTTTCTCTGGGAGCCTCCTTCTTTGCCCCTTGCTGAATAACCCTTGTTCTTTGAACATTTGAATGTGAATGAGCAAAGCAACCACATGATGGCAGCATGTTAAAAGAATAAAGAATTGTTCACTTAAAGCCATTCTTTTAATTTTTAAAAATCTATATGAACAAAGAGGAAAACTTCAGGTCTACCTACTTACAAAAACCCTCTTTCTAGCTGATTATTTCAGGTGCAGGAGTAAAGGGTAAGTGATGGTTTCCAGATATCAAAAACACCAAGGAGCCAGAGAACAGAGAACGCCCAATTCTGAGTTTTAAGCTAGACCAGACAATCAGGTTGTGACTCATCCTTCAAGCTGAATGTTTTTTGTTAACAAGTATGGCAATTACTTGATGAATTGTACAAAGAAGAATGATAATTTATGGATGTGACTAATTTCAATATCTAGTAGTTATGTAAGATGTTTTTGGTTGTTCTGCTGATTAATTTTTTGAAAAACCTCTCAGTTATATGCATGTATGTGTTATGTATTTTTTGAACAAATCACCAAAACATTGCAATGATGAATTTGAACAACCTCATCACTGTCTTGTCATCTGTGACTAAGGATTTTTATGTTATTAGCAAACTAAGTAATCAGCATTTGTTGCAAACCCCCAACTGCATAATTGCTTAGGTAGGAGAGAGAGAGGTTCTTCTGTTGGAAAAATCTAGGTGTGATTAATTCGGGACCCAGAACAGTGTCATTAGACATGTCTTTCTCTTTCACACTCTTGGCTGCTTTCTTTTGCATTCTCCATTTTCAGTGAGGTTTTCTTTTGTGATGGTGAACATGACTGCAGGGTATGTTTAACTGAAGGTTTAGCTAGTTTGAAAGGAGACTTCTCTTTCTCAATGGTTTCAGCAAAATTGGGGCTAGCTCCTGTTGGCCAGGCTTGGCTGATTTACAAATTCCTGAGCCAATCTCAGTGGCAAGGAGGAGTGAAGCACTCAGATTTGGTAGGTCAGTCACAGGCAGGTGGCTGGACCTAAACTTTGGCCATTTTCTTCACCCCTAACTACATGGATGGAGAATGCAAGAACTGAAGTTTCCCAAAGGAAAACCAGGATTGTGTTACCAAAATAATGGGGAAGGAATGTTAGGCAGGCAGAAGCAATAGCTGTCCACTGAAAGAAATGTAAAAGATGCAGTCCCTGCCCTCAAGAACTTTATAAACTTGAAAAGAATCATGAACTGAAGAAATATTATCATCATTATTACATTTAAAGTGACTTTAGAGTTTTTGAAATACTTATTTCATGTGATCCTTATAAGAACGGTTTAGGTTGGTCCTATATTGTAGTTAAGGACAAAGAGAAATATAGACATTAAATAATTTTCTTAACTGCTGCTTATCATGCTCAACATTGAGCTACATCAAAGTTGAAATATATATTTATATTTCCCAAATGACAGTTCTACCTATATACAACAGTGTGAAGTGCCTATAAATATTTATTTGTGATTGAGTAAAAGAAAGTTTATATTATACTACCTAATAAGCAATAATCAAGCCCTGTGTGATATAAGAAAAAACACTTGACACAATGTTTCTCAAATTGTGGTCTGTCTCTTCCATAGTATCTTGGGTCATTTGTTGCAAATACAAATTCCAGGGCTTCATTCTCTAGACTTCTTGAATCAGAATCTCAAGAGATGGGGTCCTTGGAATTATTTTTAAACAAGAGGCTCACGTGATTTTTATGCACCATGATGCTTAAAAAGAACTCTGGCTTAACATAATTGAACTTCATGCAGCCTTAGGGAGTATAGGTTTTTAAAAAAGAAATCAGAAATCTACAAGATTTCTCTCATTCCCTCCCTCAGGTTTTACCTCTTAACTCTGGTCATCCTTCTAAGTTTTTGTTCTTTTCCTTTCCCTGTAAGTTGAAATATTCATAAATCAGAAATGCTAAGAATTATACCATCATTACACCTAATTTGTGACATTCCAAATTAATGAATATTAGTTTTTACAGTAAGTACCTTAAAATGAAAATTTAGAATTAGAAAGGAACTTTGTTGAATTGCTCTTATTAAAAAAAAAGATTTCTAAAAAAATAAAATGACTTGCTCAGCTAGGCAACTATTGTGGATAATCATTTTGAAACTACTCATTTTTTAAATGACTATTTCATTTAGGGAAATGGTCATAAAAGTCAGTTAATGTTTAAAATTAAAACCCAGCTTTAGTTACATTTAATCATGCTGGCACTGGAGCATAGAATTCAATTTCAGAATCCTGAGCCATAGTTTATGGCTTGTCTTTATTAGTAGTTATTGGACATTCGCTATGCCTCTACATGTATTCCTCATTTAACCCCATGACGCTATGAGTAAGTACTAGTGTGTGTGTTTTATAAATGAGGAAGCTGGGGCAGGCACAGATTTGGTAACTCACTCTAGGCCAGTGTTTCTCAAACTTTTATGTGCAAAAGAATCACCCGAGAGTTTTGTCAATATGTGAATTCTGATTCAGTAGGTCTGGGGTGGGACCTGAGATTCTGCCTTTTTAATCGGCTCTCAGGTATAGGCCAGCACTATCGGCTGACTGATCACCAAAGAGTACATGGCAGACTGTCTTAACCTTGGCTATCTGACACCAAAGCCCATGCACTCAACCCCTACACGGAGTATGTGCTGACCTCTGTTGCATTATGATTTACATCCTGCTGATTGAGGAGTGAGGCCAGTTCTAGCTGCCTGTACACTTGTGATGTAACTTTACCCTTGAGGAATATTCAGAGAGATGAAACATAACTGGGACATCTTCACTCCAAATACCATCTCTTCTATATCTGCCTTTCCTGGAGCCACTGTACCCAGAGGAAAAAAATACATGTGACAGGGGCACCTGCCACTTCGCTTATCTTTTTGAGTCACAGGCTTTCTCTTGTGGGGAATGGAATCATTCATCTCTGTCTTATTCCTCTCTGCTCAAATATGTATATATCACATATACATATGAATATAAATATATATAACACACATATATAAACAAATATATGCTGTCAAATGACAAAGCTAAAATAATTTAGTAACAGGTTTCGTAGCCTTTATTCAAGGGGAAACAATCCATGGATTGGGGGAGTACAGTTCCTCACAATCATTGGAGCACTCTTCCTGGGGGACTTGGAGCAGGAGGGAGTTTTATAGAATATTAAAGAGGCACCAGGGAACGGCATGATTGGCTAGGAAACCGGGGGCTTCCTTGGAAGGCTAGCAGGTCCTGTTTTCCAGGGTCAGGTCAGCTAGCTGAAGCTGAGTGGCTGGACTGTGACTGGTGGGGCTTAGGTTTCCTACCCAGTGAGATGTGTCCTGCAAGTGCAGGCTGACGGTTTCGATTTGTGACTTGGCCAGGTCACTAGGGCAGCTTCCTTTGTGTGGGTCCCAAAATATGAATCAACTTTATCAATATAATCTGTGTGTTACATTTGCTACATGGTTTTTAGCTTAATTTACTTTGTTTCTAATTTTCTTTGATGTTCATAGTTCATTTTTTTCTGCTTCATCTTTTTATCTTCTTAATTTTTATTTCCTGTCCAAAAGCATTTCCTTTTCACTTTAGTACTATAATTTTAAGTTACTAGAAATGAAGAAGATTCAAGTTAGCCATCTTTCATATCATATTACTTTGGTAAAGGCAGCCTTGGGTTAAGGCAGCCTTGAGTAAAGGATTTAATTTTTCATTGGTTTATTTTCCTTCAGGTGAGGTAGTTGGATTGACTTAGTATGTTCAACAGAGGGACAAGGGGAAATAAATCCAGGTGATCAACATAAAACAGAACTAAGGACAAATCTATTTTTAGGAAAAGGGGATTTTCTTCTTTCCTCTCTCATTCTTGTGTCTGTTTGATATCTCAGTTCTCTGGTTCTTATCTTTAAAAGACAGCTGCTTTACCTTAGGCATAAATCAGAAGAGGAAAACCAGCTCCCCAGTGAAGCCTGGGCCTTGAGGGGGGATAAAAGGACATGGAAATGAAGAGGAGAAAGGGAGAATGAAAGAATGAAAGACCCCTGGAGAATCCCTGCTAGGCCAAACACAACAAACTATTCCAGGAAACACTGACAGAACAGAGAAACCAATTAGAGAAGAGAAAGAAGAAATGCATCATGGCTCAAAAGCAGGAAAGAAGATCCCGGGCCAGTGATGAAACTGGTGTGGGAATAAATTCGTTCCGGAAGTACAAGGCACACACTCCGAGTTCAAGGTACAGGAGAGGTAAGTGCTCCAGGGCACTAGCCAGAACTGAGAGTGAGGAAAAACACTATTAATTGTAAATCATAACTACTTAAAATAGGGACTACACTGTTTTTCCACAATGCTCCATATTTAAGATTGATATATGAAATATTTCAGTTTTCTTGGAAACTATATTGAAGATAAAATTACTCAAGATTATACACATCAAAAAATTATCATAATTTATATGTACACATAAATTTGGACTTTCTGAATTAACCTGTTAATTTATTTATAAGTAACTTGTAAAATAAAAAAACTCATTGAAATTCATTCAAAATAATTTTGACACTGGATAGCTAGCTCTACATTTAAAAACATTGTTTTTAGCCCTGGCTGGTGTGGCTCAGTGGATTGACTGACAGCCTGCAAAATGAAAGGTTGCTAGTTCAATTCCCAGTCAGGACACATGCCTGGGTTTGAGGCCAGGTCCCCAGTAGGGGGCCTGAGAGAGGCAACCACACATGAATGTTCTCTCCCTCTCTTTCTCCTTCTCTCCCCCTCTAAAAAGAAATAAATTAAATCTTTAAAAATGATAAATAATATTAAAAAAATTTTTTAGCCAGTTGCTAGGAATCACATAAACATAGAGTAATTGATACAAACTTAGCTTATGAAAAATAGAGAAAAAAATAGCAATTTCAATGGTTTCTATATTTGAACATTAGTTTAAGCTTGGAATTGAAAACTTAGAACTTTAAAAAATTAAAGTTCTGCCTGAGAAGAATAAAAATCTACTATTAGATTTGTTTAGTAGAGTTCTCGGCTCACTCACATTTTAACATACTCCGATCTTAGGGCCTTGGAGAGTGGATAATTTAAATGCAGGGAAATAAAGGTGATGGGGCTGCAGAGGTGGTAGCAGGGGCACTGTGAGCAGTCTTGTGATAACCAAGTAAAGAAAATGTGTTTATCAATAGATGAAAAAGTACAAATTAACTGTTATTTTAGACATTATATAGCTAGAAATACAACGTTAAGGATGCTTGCCTCAACGTATATTGCTCCTGTGGACGAAAAAGAGGCCACATACTAAACCTGATGAGCTCAGTGGAGGCCTGCATGGTGGCCTCACAAACTCAGAGACTTAAAGTAACCACACAGGATTGATTGTGTGAACATAAAAATTCCTAACTGAAACTAAGTCATGGCAGATAGGCATGTCCTAGGCCAGTATCTTCCTAGACAAAGGTTAATCTTTACCTTAACTGAGCCCGTCTGTTATCTTTTTGCATCTAGAACAACATACCTTTGGAATATCAAGGTAATTTTCTACACCCCTACCCCTCAGGGCACAACCATGCACCTGAACAGAGACCACAGATCTCTTTATTGTTATTGTTATTGTGTTAATTGTTGACTCTTAACTATTCTATACCCACAAATGTAAAAGAAGTGTCTATTCCTTTTACTTTTTATCCAATTCCAGAGATTCCCCCTCTTTCCTTTCTCCAACCTTCCTCAGCTATCACCAAAGAATTTCATGTCACCCCCTAATATATTTCCCTTTGATTCTGATATATAAAATAAGTGGTAAAACTGCCATTTTCCTGGATATTTTCTCCATTGAGATCTTGCTTCCCAGCAATTGTCATCAGTTTGGCTAAAATAAACTCATAAAAATTCCCTACAGATCTGAACATTTCTTAAGTTGACACTCCCTACAGCTCCGTTTAAATACACCACTCTATCTCTCCACATTTCTTTTCTCTTGATGGCTAATGGACATGGCACACCTGCTTTCCCCAAAGAAATCAAACTAGATGGACTTTTGGGAAGCATAAAAATTCAGCTCCCAGCTGTGAACACATACACACACCCCCCTCAAAAACAAAAGGAAGTTGTGAGGTACTCAAAAGAAAAGCCGGGGAATATATTAATGTAGAATCTCAGTTTTACAGGATATTTTTGAACAGGAAGTATTGTAATTGCTGGACTAACAGACAACATGGATGTCTGAGTGAGAAATTAAGATTATAAGACTATAGATATACCCTCACATAAAGTGTTTTTAAAAGTTAGTTTTAAAAAATTGTAATATAAGCCATCAGTGGATTGAAAGTGGGCCTGAGAATCAGAGGGTCACCGATTCAATTCCCAGTCTAGGGCACATGCCTGGGTTGCAGGCCAGGTCCCCAGTGGGGGTCATGGGAGATGCAACCATACATTGATGTTTCTATCCCTCTCTTTCTCCTTTCTTTCCCCTCTCTCTAAAAATAAATAAAATCTTTAAAAAATGGTAATATACACATATGGTATATTCAAGAGTTAAGAAGTAAGAAGAAGGCTTCCTCACTTTCTATCACTAGCCACTACTTCTATCACTTTTAGAGGCAACCATTAGTATCAGTATTTTGTGTTTTCCCAAGATACTATGTGGAAGTTTTTAAATTTTCTCTCTCTCTGTCCCTGAGTTGAAACTTTAGAGATTCAATTTTTTATGCCTTAAAACAACAAAATGGAACTGCAGTCTTTGATTCTGATCTGGAAAAGACTTCCATTTAACAAGTCCAGGTAACCGTGAACTTGTTGGGTATACCCACAATGGTCCTAATTCCCTCCCCTGGGAGAGAGTTCTTTCCTCTAGCAACAAGATAAATAGCCAACTCCTGGGAAGCTGTCTTCCCTTCATTAGTTCATTGCCTAGTAATTATAGCTGAATCCAAATGAAAATGTAAAATGAATGTGACTCCCTTTTATAGGCTGAATGATACGGGTGGCCCTGGCTTGTGAAAGGAAACAGATTGCTCTGTTTTTTTTGTTGTTTTATCCAAGGTTTCCTATTTGCTTGGGCTGAATTATCACCGGCCACATGAAAATACATTGATAAAAAGGGACAGGCAGGAGCTACACATTCCCCCACCCCCACGCAGAGGGCTGATACATTTATATGACTATCTTGTCTGTATAAAATATCAGTCATTAATAATTCGTCAATAGATCTTTGAGTTCTAAGCACTTTAAAATCAATAATGTCTCCAAAATATCTGTAGTTTGCAACCATTTTAAACTTACCAAGGGATACAGCCAAAAGTCCTCATCAAAATATCCATGGTTTTTATAACGCCAAAGATTTGTTTTGGCATTTATAGCAGAGTTAACTAGATGCCATGCCAGAACTATGTTAGTTCTTAGTGCTATACACCTGTGATAAAATTGGAACAATTGTAACAAACAGGGCATGATGATGTGAATGATGATAACATCATTTTCATTTTCTCTCACACTTGAATTGGTCCATGTAGCAGATCAGAAGGTGGACCACCAGGGGCACGTGGGACTCTGCAGCTAACCACACCATTCGGTTTTCGTAGGGGGTTATACAGTGATGGTATTCAAGGTGGGAATGTCACATCTTAACAGTGTGTTCTAATAGTATTGCTCTCTATGAGATATTATGCCCTTACTACAGGGTGGGGCAAAAGTAGGTTTACAGTGGTGAGTATACAAAACACGAAGTTTAGTCTTGTATTATTTATTAATTGTTATATTATTTTCCATACATACAACTGTAAACCTACTTTTGCCCCACCCTATATATGCCAGCAGGACATCTAAACCTGTTCAACACTTATTTTCCTAGGTTAAGCATCCAAGAGATGTTGATTTGTTATTATCCATAAATTAAATTTGAATTTCTGAAGATAAAGCAGTCATATTTCTTCTACTTTTTAAAGTACATTTTTATTTTTTAAACTAGAAAGATACATGGTTTGAAAAGTTATGTATTTCACAAGGCTTATACTTTAGAAACAGTAATTTTCTCTGCTTCCTTCCCCTAATTATTGCTCTTTAGAGAAAATTACTTCTCCTCTTTTTCTAGGTGTTTCTTATCATATTTCTAAAGAACATTCATTTAATGTAATTTTGTTCAATTTATTTACTAGTGATCAGTCCCTGTTTCTAAACTCTGCCCACATGCCCTGAAATGTGAAGTTAACCTCTCCAGTGCTACTATAGCTTGAACTTCACTTTTGGATAAATTGATATTCAATTTTCATTATTATGACCATTTAATTATTGTCCATGGTTCACCCATGCAGTATATTGTAGGGGAGGAAAAAGTTCTTCATGATCCTCTCAGGGTCCTTGGTTGGGACTGAAAATTAAATTGACAATGACTGAGTAACAAGAGAAAAGCATACAAATTATTTAATGCAAGTTTTAGTGACACAAAAGCCTTCATAAGGAAATGACCTGAAGAAGTGGTTAAACCTGGTTGTTTTTATGCTGGGTTTGATGAAGAGTGGACAGTTGAAAAAGTGAGGACAAAGGGCGTGAACCGGTTCATTTGGATTCTGGGTCTCCAAGGTAAGGATGCTCCTTCCTTGTTATAGGAAGGGTCCCTCTATATCATATTCTTTCTCATGATCTGTTTCAAGGGAGAGAAATGGGGAAAGGTCAGCAAGACCTTCCTGCTGTGACTGTTCTGTTAAGTTCTTTCAGCTTAAAATATTCAATATCCCAAGGTGTCACATTTTGGAGTATCTTGTCCTAAACCCCACTAATATGATTTTAATTACTTTTTTTTGCAACTTTGTTTTCTAGATAGTTATACCTTTATTTTTAAAAGATTTTATTTATTTATTTTTAGAGAGAGGGGAAGGGAGAGAGAGGGAGAAAAACATTGATGTGAGAGAGAAACATTGATCAGTGGCCACTTGCATGTGCCCCAACCAGTGTATAGTTTTATTTTTTTTATTTGCTTCATTTTCCGTGTGAATTAGACATGGCACTCTGTGTTGTTTCAGAAGGTATTGACTTTCTTGTAATGTATTGTAACACTTTAGGTAATCTCTCAGTTTCCCCATATTCTTTTTTTTTAAATCCTTATACAAAGATATGTCTGAGGGAGGGAGGGAGAGAGAGAGAGGGAGAGAGGGAGAGAGAAAGAAGCATCAATGTGAGAGAGAAACATTGATTGATTGCCTCCTGTTTGTGCACCGACTGGGGATCAAACCTGCAACCTGGGTATGTGTCCTGATTGGGGATCAAATCTGCAACCTTTGGTGCATGGGATGACATTCCAACCAACTGAGCAATTCAGCCAGGGCAGTTTCCCCATATTCTTGAAGACACACCTTCCATCCTGTTGCTCCAATCTTGAATATTTGTCCTCTTCACTTCTTCCGAGCTGCCTTTCTGGGATTTTACATTTGTCATCCTGAAAATTTCCCTCACCCTCCTCCTTCATTCTTGGATTCCTAGACTTCCTCTTGATTTACTCTCTTGTTCTGGTGGAGCATGCCTTCTGGTAGGTTCCTATAAGATTACATAAGAGGTTAACTCTGAGGCATTGCATATCTGCAAGTGAAATTGTCCTGATTTTACCAAGATACTTATTTTATAGTTAGATTGACTATAGAATGCTATATTTGAAATACTGTATTCTTAAAATGGAAAGGATTGTTCTATTATGTTCTAGGTACCAGCTTTGATGCGGAGACATTTGATTACTATCTTCTGATTCCCATTTTTCTCCCCTCCCCTTCCCTTCTTATCCTTTTCCTCCTGCTTCTACCCCCTGATGCTTTTAGAATCATCCTTTTTATAGGCAATGCTTTGAGGTTTCTTAGCGATATGCATTTATTAGAATTCTTTCTTCCCATGTCCTGGAAATCTTCTTTCATTATGGTGTGACCTTCCAGTCTAGACACTATATCCATGAGTTCTCAAAAATTTTCTTGAATTATTTGATAATTTTCTTCCCTTCATTTTCTCTGATTTCTTTATGAAACTCCTATTATTCAAGAGTCAGGTTTCCTAGAAAGATGTTCTAATTCTTTTTTATATTTCATATTCTTATATTTTTGTTCTCCTGTTCTCTTTCTCTTTCTCATTGGTTTCCTGCCAATTTAGGGAGGTTTCAGAAATGAATATACATAAACATATGTTTATTGCACTGTTTTAACTGTGTCTCTGACAATTATGAAGAAGCTAGGGATCCTCAGTAACTAACTGCTCCCTGAGAACTAGTGGCTAACCAGATCATAAAAGGCTGGTTATTAAATAATCCATTGGTATGAGATTATCCTTTTTATTATTCAGGTATGAAATTATCTTTCATGAAAATTTCTGTGAGGTGGCTGGACTAAATACCTATTAAGGAGTCTAAAAATGCATTCACAAAGTTTAGGATAGGGAAATAAATTTAATTCCTGAAAGATAAACAAAATAAACCCCTTGTGTGAAAATTTCCATTTTGTCCCTAACATTAAAATGGTTTTAAATAACAGTGGCACTCTCTTGGCCATAAAAAGCCCAACAAACAAAATATGAACTTTTTTTACTACTGACATGATTTGAAAAATGGTACAGTTTCTAGAACTTGCTTTTTATGCATGGATTACAGGCACTGAGAGCAGCTTTCTCTTCCAATATGAAGACCAAGTGTGTCGTCAGACCTGAGGACATGAAAGGACAGTAGGTTGTGAGTAAAGGGTTAACACCAGGGTTGGGCTGATCAAAGCCTGCCTAGGAATGTCTTATTTATTTTTCAATTACAATTGACATTCAATATTTCCTATCAGTTTCAGGTATATAGCATAGTGATCCCCTCAATAAGTCTAGTTAGTACCCGCCTGGCACCATACATAGTTATTACAATGTCTTTTCCTTGGCCATTAAAGGGTTAAGATAATATGTTGAATGTTGTGTCTATTTTGCTTTCTTTACCCTGGGTCTGTACATCTTCACCTGGTCTGGGGGTCTGGGTTGGTAGGGACGCTTTAGGTTGACATGACTGGAGCATTTTAAAAGACAGCTGGGAAATCAAGGGTGGCTTCTCTGTGGCCTGTGAGCACACACCATCTGCTCAGTAGCAGCCCTGCAAGCTGTGGGCGAGATTGGCTTTTGAGCTATTTGATAAGATGTGGAGATTGTACCTACTGTATCTCCTTCCTGTTTCCCTCCAGAAAGCTGACCAAACATAGTGTTAGATTAAAGCATATTTGTGACTCGATTGTCAGCTTGGACTAGTAACAGCCACTGTGGAACTTCAAAGACCAGTTCAAAACTGTTATCTCAACTTATATTTAGGGTTTTTTTTTAGTAAGTTTAAACTAGTTCGGTTTTATAAATTCCTGGTGTATTATATGCTTTTTAAAATATTTCTCAATAAATACTTAAATGTCCTAAGTTAGTTTTTTCTTAAGAATTGAAGCTAAGGACAAAGTAGAGATAATAAGTTTCATAAATTAAGTTCAAGTTCTGTTTCACTCAAATTTCCATTCATATTAAAAGAGCTATTGTTTATAAGGCAGTTAGCTGGGCAGTAGGGATACAAAGATAAATTATAATAGGAAAATATCTTTTCCTTTGTGAAACTTATAAAATGTGGTGTAAGTGTGTGTAGGGGAAGGCAAGTATCGTTGCTAGTGCAGCAGGGGTGGTACCTGTTGCTGTGCAAGAAAGGAGGGTCATCTAAGCCTTGGCCACAGTCTGTAGGATGAATAGAAAGGCTCAAGGCTCAGTCTGGGGGAAGCTCAAGACTGCTGAATAATTCAGGTGATAAGGTGGTGGCTGAATTAAGTCTGTGAGAGTGGGGAAGGAGAAAAGTAAGTGTTTGAGATACATTAGGAGTCTGACTGAATGTATGGGGAGTGAGGAGGGGTGAGTTGTGAGGGAGAAGAGAGGGAATTTAATTTTGGACAAGTTGAATTTTATTTGCCTTGTGGGATATTTAAATGGAGATTTGAATCAAGAGCACAAAAGGGGTATTTGTTCTGGAAACAGATATTTTGGTATCATTCACACATTGGTGATATTTGAAACCATGTGAATTGAGGTCATGGCAGGAAAGTGTCCAAGTGAAGTGGGTTAGAGGAGGTTTGGTGATGAAATCTGAGGGAGCAGGGACATTTATGGGGTAGCAAAAGGAGACTATCTCATGCATATAAGAGAAGGGAGGGTTAAAGAAATGAGCAGTTAGCACTGGTGAGGCTCAGGATAGGCTATCCCAAAACAGGTGCCTTGGCATACTGAATATTTTAACCTGAAAGAGTTTGAGAAAATGTCAGAAGCAGAAAAGTGCCTCTGACGTCCTGCCACCCCGCTGCCCTGAAGTCATCATAAGACCCCCATGTGAGAGGTGCCCTTCCTATCCCTGCCGGAAAGGAGCATCCTCATCTTCAAGACTGAAAGGAGGCAAACAGGCCTTGCTAAGATCCCTCCAGTTTACTACCCTTGGTCCTATTATATCTCTCCATGACTGTCCAGTCTTCACACTGAACATAAAAACACTCAGGCTGAACCATTTCTTTGGGTCTTTATTTCCTTATGAAAGCCAAAAAACTCATATTAAATAAATGTGTGTGCTTTTTTCCTACTAATGTCTTTTCAGTTTAAGTTTCTGATCCAGCCAGGGAAACTAAGAGTGCAAAAGAAAACTTCTTCCTCCCTTTCACCATCATGGAATGCCATCTTACATGTGTGTAGAGCTTCATGATACATGTGAAGTTGCAGACGTTTTCTCCTTTACCCCCTCCCATGGCTTAGTGGGTCATGTGCTCTATCCTATTTTTCCACTTTTTGTAAATGTTTTTTAAATGAGGAAACTCAGGCTCAGAAATATACTGATCTGTTCAAGATTACAAAAGTTATTAAGGCAAACTCTGGTATCGAACACAGATAGAGTTTATGAGGTGAATTGAAGAACGGAGTGCCCAGAGTTAGGAAATTACGGCGCACTCATTACGGTCAGGTGCTGTGCTGAGGGTTTTGCGTGTTATCTCCTTTAACTTTGAAATCCTCTAAAGTGGTTAACATTATCCCCTTCACTTAACAAAGGAGGTAAATTAAGCTCAGAGAGGTTACGTAACTCATGTAAAGTCACACAAGTAGCAAATGGCAGAAACAACAAGAATCCGGATCCATCTGTGCATGTCACATGTGTTGACAATTCCGTTCCTACATATGTATTTCTGTCATCTGGAAGGCTTTCCTCACTAACCATGCTTTACTTGCTAATACTTCAGGACTGTAGGAAAATAAAGGTCATAATAAGTAATAGCTATTATGAAGGTCTTACTACGTGTGAACTACTAACCTAAACAGCCTGAATGGGAAAATACTATTACCCCCATTTTACAGAGCAGAAACTGACTCTCAGAGATTAAATTGCTTGTACATATTAAAAAGTGGCAGTTTTGGTGTTCTCATTCAAATGTGGTTAGCTCCAAATCCTTTTCTTTTCTCCGTTTCCTTCTTTCTCCTGTTTTCTTCATGCCCGTTCTCTCTTTTCGGTCCTTTTTTTTCTCTTTTCCTTTTCCTCCATTGCTCTGTTTCATTTGGCCTAGACTCCTAGGTGACAATATGGGTTACTTTAGAACAGCAGTCCCCAACCTTTTTGGCACCAGGGACCAGTTTCATGGAAGACAATTTTTCCATGGACTGTGGGTAGAAGGGATTGTTTCGGGATGATTCAAATGCATTACATTCAGGTCAACTCTTGCTGTGCGGCCCAGTTCCTAACAGGCCTGGACTGGTACCAGTCTGTGGCCAGGAGGTTTGGGAACCCTGGTTTAGAGAGTGAGCCTTTTAGGAATGGGAATGGGATCTTTTAGGCAAGGCATTGAGGTTAAGAGAAGTGACAATGGATAAGCCTGTTGCTAATGTAATCATATTTGGAAATACCTGCTTAAAATGTTCATTGGACACTCTTGTGCCCTGATACACCTAAGTGGGGATCATACGATTTAGAGTTAAAAGGGCTTAAGACTTAATCAGAAATACATTAAACTGTGTATACTAAAGTCTATAATTTATTTTGAAGCTAAGGGTTCAGAATAAAATTGATGTATATTTAAACAATAATATAATATCCATTTCAGTCAGAAAGAAATAATAAACCATAGTGGCCATTTAAAATTTGGCTCACCCTGGCTGGTGTAGCTCAGTGGACTGAGCATGGGTCTGCAAACCAAAGTGTCGAGGTTCGATTCCCAGTCAGGGCACATGCCTGGGTTGCAGGCCAGGTCCCCAGCAGGGGGCTACGTGAGAGGCAACCACAAATTGATGTTCCTCTCCCTCTCTTTCTCCTTCCCTTCCCCTCTCTCTAAAAATAAATAAATACAAATCTTTAAAAAATATTTGGTTTGACTTTATATGAGAATTATTCACTTTGCTTACACAAAATCTGAAGCTCATCTACTTATTTATATGTAACATGAAACTGAAGGGACAAAGTTTAAGCACTACTTTGTTTTTTTTAATTGCTTATGCTATTATTTATAATTATTTATGCTATTCTGCTATGTTGTCCTGATTTTCCCCCCATTCTCCCTCTACTGAGCATCCCTCACTCCCTCAGGCAATCTCCCCACCTTTGTTCATGTCCATGGGTCATGATATAAGTTCTTTGCCCTCTTGTTTTGTATACTGTACTTGTGGCTATTCTGTAATCACCTACTTGTACTTCTTAATCCCCTACCTCTTCACCCATTCCTCCATACCCCCTTCCTATCTGGCAACCATCAAAATACTCTCCCTATCTGTGATTCTGTCTCTGTTCTTCTTGTTTGCTTAGTTTGTTTTTTAGATTCAATTGTTGATAGATATGTATTTATTGCCATTTTATTGTTGATAGTTTTGATATTCTTTTTCTTAAATAAGTCCCTTAGCATTTCATATAATGGTTTGGTGGTGATGAACTCCTTTAGTTTTTTCTTGTCTGGGAAGCTCTTTATTTACCCTTTGATGCTAAACAATATCTTCGCTGGGTAGTGCAGTCTGGGCTATAGGTCCCTGCTTTTCATGACTTTGATAGATTTGGCCAATCCATTTTAGCCTGCAAAGTTTCTTTTTAGAAATCAGCTGACAGTCTTATGGGAATTCCTCTGTAGGTAAATAACTGCTTTTCTATTGTTGCTTTTAAGATTCTCTCTTTTACTTTTTTTATTTATATATTTTTATTGTTGTTCAAGCATAGTTGTCTCCACTTTCCTCCCACCACCTTCCCACACCCCACCCTTGATTCTCTCTTTTACTTTAACCTTTGGCATTTTTATTATGATGTGTCTTGGAGTGGGCCTCTTTGCATCCATCTTGTTTGGAACTCTCTGTGCTTCCTGGACTTTCATGTCTATTTACTTCACCAAATTAGGAAAGTTTTTCTTTCATTATTTTTTCAAGTAGATTTCCAATATCTTTCTCTTTCTCTTCACCTTCTGGCACCCTTATGATGTGGGTGTTGGAACTCTTGAAGTTGTACCAGAGGCTGCTTATACTATCATCATTTTTTTTGAATTCTTTTTCTTCTTGTTGCTCTGATTGGTTGTTTTCTGCTTCCTTGTGTTCGAAATCATTGATTTGATTCTTGGCTTCATCCATTCTGCTGTTGTTTCCTTGTAAATTGTTATTTATTTTAATTAGTATATCCTTTGTTTCTGGCTGGATCTTTTTTATGCTATTGAGGTCCTCACTAAGTTCTTTGAGCATCCTTATAACCAGTGTTTTGAATTTTGAATTCTGCATGTGGTAGATTATTTATCTTCATTTTGTTTATCTCTTTGTCTGGAGTTTTGATCTGTTTCATTTGGGCTATATTTTTTTGTCCTCTTGTTTTTGCAGCCTCCCTGTGTTTGTTTCTGTATATTAGGTAGAGTTGCTTTGACTCCGTGTCTTGGTAGTGTGGCCTAATGTAGGAGGCATTCTGTAGGGTCCAGTGACACAGCCTACCCTGTCACCCAAGTTGGGTACTGGAGGTGTGATTTTCATGTGGGCTGAATATACCTTCCTCTTGTAGTTGAGCCTTGGTTGCTGTTGGTAGATAGATGGGAGGGAGTTTTCCAGGCCAGTCAGCTGCAAATATTGTCTTTGATCACTTACCACCTCTGCCCTCATGGAGGATCAGCTGTGCAGGGGCAGGGTGGTAGTGCTCTGATGTGGTATGTAGCTGTCCACTGAATGTGGAGGCTCTTGGGTTTCCCAAGCGGTGCAAGCCAATGTCAGCCCCCACCTGTGTTTTGCCTAGGGCCACCCACCTGAGTTATAAAGAATCTGAGATGGCTGCTACTCATGCTGGGCTTGGAGAGTCCCAGGCAAAACCAAGCTGCAATCTAGGCTGGCTGCTGCTAGTAGTGCTGGGCCTGTGGCTCAACAAGGCCTGCTGTTGCTTATTTGAGAGGATTTAGGAAGTTGTGAAGAATGAGCCAAGACCAGCCACTCATGTGGAAAAGCAGCTTGGGTGGGCCTGTAAGTTGAGTGGGGTGGAGTCTCTGGGGATCTCCAAGGCTGGTCAAACAGTGTTAGCCAGGTTTATGGGGTCTCAGATATGGCACCAGCTCGCCAGCTCAGTGGCTCTGTAGGGAGAGGGTTCAGAAAAGGGACAATGGCCTCTGCTCACCTTGATGCCAAAGACCCAAGTGTATCTCCGTATACCAGTGGTGCCTTTCAAGCTGCTACCCCAGTGCTGGAGTTCAGAGGGAGTGAGTCTGAGTAGGTGAGTACATATGTGGTTTCCTTAAGAGGAATTGCTTGGGGCTCTAGCAGTTTCTTCCACCAACTTAATCCCCACTGGTTTTTGCAGCCAGAAGTTGTGGGGATTCCTGGCTCTGAAACCCTGGGCTGGGGGTCCTGGTTTGAGGCTGGTACTCCTCATTTCCAAGATATCCCTCTCAAATATTTATCCACCGCATGTGTTTGTGGGACTTGTCTGTTCTACATCGGTGCCCCTCCTACCAATCTGGATGGATATGGTTTCTTTAACTCTCTACTTGTCAGACTTCCATTCAATTTGATTTCTGATGGTTCTGAGTGATGGCTGTTCTGTATTTTAGTTGTAATTTTGATGTGGTTGTGTGAAGAGGTGAGCCATGTCTGCCTGTACTGCCATCTTGACCAGAAGTCTCCTAAGCCCTACTTGGAAAGACAGTAGCATTCTATGTCTGATGCAAGGTTCTTTTCTGTGCCTCAAACACCAGTTTAAAAAAATTCATTGCAGTTAAATGTGTTAAGTGTTCTTTAGGTCAAGAAAATATTGATCGTATCAGTGGCAGAAACTTTGGAACAAATCCAGTAGGTAGAAACAGATACCATCCATCCCCTCTCTCTTGGAACTTTGTATGTTCTGCATGGTTATGAAAGCACTTACCACACTGTTTTGCAATTTGCTTATATCTCTGCTTCACACCTTTGAAATGCTTGAGAGCAAGATCTAGATCATACACTCTCTTTGTAATCACAGAATTTAGAACAAATTGTGCCCTCAAGTTTATAGAATTGACCATAGTCAGTGACTAAAATATTAATAAATCAGGCATATGTCCTAAACCAGAAATAATTTCAGTTTTCTCATCCTAGGGTCCTTATAAAATGATTTTTTCCTTTAATGAATTTTATGTTTGAACAGATTTCTACCAAGCAAACTGCAATTTTAAAATAATCTCTAGCTTCTCATTATTGTTAATATAAACATAGCACCATATTGGTTGAAAAAATTCTAATTAAAAGTAAAGCAATTTGATGTCTTGATTAGCCTTAGCAATCCCATTGTAGTTAAATATTTTTACTCAACTATGTAAAATACTAAAATAAATTTGGACTTCCTTTTTATCCTTACCATTTATGTTTAGAATTCCTGTTCATATACCTAACTTGAGCCAATTATCCCTTAAAAACATTAATTAGATTGATGCACCTCAGATGCAGACTTAATCCTTGCTTACCTTTGGAAAGAGAGGGGGGAAGAAATGAGGGTGGACATGTTTTTGTTTTTATAATGCTTCTTGTTTAATAATATGGAGTAAACGTGGCAAAATACAGCACAGCACAAATAACACCCTTTTTTAATTACAAAATCATAAACATGTAATTCTTTAACATAATGATATCACACTCAAGTACAGCATATGACATTTTAGGTGAAATGTTCAAACTGCTGTCCATCTTGTGCAAGACATTCATGCACTCTACCAACCACACTTAAGCAGTTGTTGCTTTCTGCCGGACCCTGTATAAATCTACCAAATATGGCTGGTGGGTGCATAGGTATCTAATTTATTTTTCTGTATGTTTGAAATTTTTGTACTTTAAAACTGATACAGTTGATTTCAAATGCCTCTTTCAAACATGCACCCATATAAAAAGTTGTTAATACATTTTCTAATGGAAAAAAAACACTGTGATCTCTTCTTGTAAGATCCCAGAGTGGAAGCATATTCCTTTAACTTTAGAAAGGAGAACTTTAAAAAACCATGGTAAGTACACAATTCTAATTATTGACAGTGAGGCAAAACAGATCACAGAGATATGAGGCTTTCAAAAATTGAAATTTTGATGTTTAAAGATCTCATTAAATCCTAAATAATATAAGCTACTACCTGTACTGAGATGACTCAAATGTTTAGTCTAGACATCCTTAAAATCCCTAACATCCATGTTCAACAGCACTTCTCTGAGCCCAGTATGGTCCAAACCAAAACCATGAACCCCTGCACACTCTCCTCCACAACACACCCAGACCCGCTCCTCTCATTTCGGTGACTGGAGTTGTGCAAGTCAGAAACCCAAGGGGATTTCTTGATCACTAAGCTTTACAATGTTCATATTAACTTTATTCCATGATATTTTTAGGAGTCTTTTTAAAATTGTGTTCACTTTAAGAGGATTATTTCAGTTAAACTAAGCATTATGTCCATAAATGCACTTAACCTGGCATGCATAAAGAAATAAATGGATGAAGGTCCCCCATCAACATTGTGAAATAATCATACTTTCCATAGGTTATCTCAACTACCCTGAGTAGCATATGGCCATCTGAAGATAATGACTAAGTGATTCCTTAGGTTAAATATTAGTAAAACTTAAGTTTTTTAAAAGATTTTTTAAAATTGGATTTATTGAGGTGACATCTATTAATAAAGTATGTGGATTTCAGATGTATGATTCTATAATACATCATTTGTATATTGCATTGTGTGTTCACCACCCAAGTCAAGTCTCCTTCCATCACCATTTATCTTCCCTTAAAGCTTAAGTTTTTAATGTAATATGTTAATAGAAGTTCAAATATTTTTCTTGCTCCCTAATTGAACATCATGTGTACTCCACTTTGAAGGATGCAGCTCTAAACTGAAATTAGAGAGATTTTTTTTGGCTCATCTGACTGAAACTAGCCCTCATTCTTTATTACAAAGACATCAAGAATGAACCTCCCCATTATATGATTTCATTTTAGTACTTACTATGGCTGTACTTTAACTTGCATGTTTTATTATTTGTTTAGTGTCTGTCTCCCATACCATAAGCTATATATGTTTGTGTTCTCATCTAGCATAATACCTGGCTCACTTTTTTTTAAAATAGGAGAATGTTCCAAAAGAGAAAGAGGATAAAGTATTCTCAAGAGATTGATATTTATTTACATAGGGTATTTGCCAATGAACCCAGATAAAGGAAGGGCATGTGTATAAAAAACCCCGAAGGGTCATACAATAAAGGGAAAAGAAATTAACATTTAATAAACATCTAACATTAATATAAGAAACTAATATTTATGTGCTTACAAAAAGAAAATAGGAACTTTTAAAGTTGGAAAAAACAATAAAGATGCTCAGGAATTTATTTTGGAGAAGGTATAAACTCATTGTTTTGAGGTGATGGTGTAAAATTACAGACAATAGTTACAAAGCGAAACCATTTAACTTTCACTTCTTTATCAGTATTTCTATCTGGGTATGCAAATTATGGAAATGGCCTACCTGATTTCTACATGTTTACTTATATATATGCATATTTTGGCTCAAATGAACTATATACATAGCTTTGGAAAAAGCTTGCAGATGGTATTAATAAATCAATTATGTATACATATATTTAATTTCATTTGTTTATTTAAAGAATTCTGATATTGCTTTTCACATTGAAATTTTTTGAACCTGTTTCAAACTTACAGAAATGTTGCCAGAATAGGCAAAAACTCTCGTATCCCCAACATCTGGGTGGGTGACCAGTTAATATTTTACTTTATTTGTTCTTTCTCTCCTCTCTCTTCCCCCCAACATGATGCCCCATCACCCCCTAAATACTGCAGTGTATACCTCCCTCAAACCAAATGTTTTGCTATTGTAACAACAGAAATTGCAGCCATCAAAAAAAAATCAGCATCAATGGAATACTACTGTCAGATCCAAAGAGTTTATTCACATTATGCCAATGGTGCTAACAATGTTTCTTTTCCCTTTTTAGTCTAGTCTCCTGTCCAGAAACTTCCACTGCCTTTAATGGTCATGTTTCTTGAGATTTCTTCAATCTGGAACAGTTAGACTCTTGCACACTCCAGTCCTTGAGTTTTAAAGTGTACATGCTTTTTTCCCCTATAGTTTGATCTTAAACCTGAGTATGTCTAATGTTTCATCACAATCAGACACAAGTCATGCATTCTTGGCAAGAATATTAAGAAATGACGCTGTGCTCTTAGAGGCTTGTATCAGGAGCCACACAATGTTGATCTGTTCCACCATTTGATCTTATATTTGTGTCTACTTTAATAATCTATCAACATTTGGAGACAGGGATTCTATGATTTTACTCTAATAGCCTCATCAAGTTTTCCACATTAGCCTTAGTACTCATTAATGACTCCCCCCACCCCTCCTCCGAATCAACCATCATACTGAGGGCTTCCAAATGGTAATTTCTTGTTTGCATTATTCCTTTTACATTCGTTAGTTGATATTCTACTGTAAGAAAGAGCCTTCCCTTCTCCCTCTTGTTTGCTTATTTAAGTGTGATTTACAGATTCCAAGTTTTTAATCTGATAATCTCATTGTTTACTATGATGCACAAATTGTTCCACATCTGGACAGTGGTAGCTCTTTCAAGCTGGCTTCTCTGTCCTTTTGACTTGTCCTCATTACTCATTGAATGTTACTTTCAGGGATAACAAGATACTCCAGCACATTTTATTCATTTTATATTCCAGTCCTAGAATTAACCATTTCTTGAAGGAGACCTGATTTCTTTTAGCGAAGGATGGTATTTAGAAATAAAGATCTGGATGCTCAGTGTGCTCATTGCTACTGACGTGTCATCGCATCTAGGCCTTTTCAGTGGCAGGAGCTAGGAAATCTGTGTGTATGTGTGTTCACACACATACAATTACAACTATGTGTGCAGGTTTTAAAATTGAGTTTAGGCTGAAACTTTAAATTTAAGCTTATGCCTAAGGGTTGTTTCTAAACTGTTCTTTCTGTGTTGTAAGTTCCTTTTCAGACAGTAAGAAATGTGGTTTTCACTATCTTCAATATATTTGTTATATGTTCAACTGTTTATTTATTTATTTATTTTTAATATAAACAACTTCCCAACCACTCAGTAGCCTCCTTTGCATCCACCTCCTTACTACTAGTCTTGCTTGGACTCTGGACTCACGATCATCTCCAGGGTGGGAAAGGATGGAAGGACATGAAAGACAAGGTAGGAAGAGGAAGGAAAGATTGGAAGGAGAAGGGAAGATCCCAAGAGGATATTTGGTAGTTCACACAGAGATCCTACAGCTGGAGTTTTTATAGCCCAACTGAATATAACATGACCTGTCTTTACTGGATCTCAAACTAGCATAACTCATTGGCAACTAACACCACTGAAGAAGGTTAAAAAAGAAAAAAAAAAAGCCAAAGCTGCTTCCCACAGCAATTTAAAGTGAATTTCTGTTTTATTGACAATGATATTTGATGATCAGAGTAATCAGAAAGAATGGTATTAAGACATGTTGTAAGTGCTTAGAAAAAGGAAGTAGTGATTATTACAATGCAGCATTGCTCCCAAATAGAATTACAGCCAACAGATCTTGTTTTTTTTTCAAACAAAATGAATAGTGTGATATAGATATCAACATCTATGCTATAGATATACTGCTTTTGAATTTTAGCAAACAAATGTCTCATGATGTTTGGAAGACAAAAATAGAGAAATGCACGTTGAGTGATAGAAGAGTTAGTGGAACTACTGGTATTGATTAAACTATATGGAGCATTGGTAAGTTTAGGGTATAATCAGGGCACAGAAGATAAAGCAGGAAATACCTCTCTATCCCATAGTCTGCCCCATCTCAGGAAATAGAACCACTATTTACCCAGTTGCTTAGGTCACGAGCCTTGAGGTTATCCTTGATTCTTCCATTTATTTTACTCTTTATGTCCAATTCTGTCAGTCCTGTCAAGAACTATGGAGAGTCTCATATTTTACTCTACTTACAGCTTCACAAATAAGACTGCCCATTTCATGGATGGTGGCAGAAGACATGAGGCTACTGGGTCAGAGATGAAGGACAGTGTATTAATTACAGCAATAGCAGTAGCCAGAATACCAGCATTTGCACCAGTTCCTCAAGCCCCATAGGGTGGTGCCAAGAGAGTCAGGTAACACCTGCACAAGCATTGGGTTGCTTTACAGGGGATTAAACCTAAGATTTGAGAATCCAAATATTTTATAATTGACAATATACCCAACTGACCTTTGCTTTGGAGAGTATATTCATTTCCTAGGGCTGCTATAATAAAATACCACAAACTGGGTGGCTAAAATCAACAGAAATGTATTGTCTCACAGTTTAGGGGGTCAGAAGTCCAAAAGCAAGTCATTGAAAGGTTTGGTTCCTTCTGGAGGCTCAGATGGAGAATCTGTTCCATGCTTGCCTCCTAGCTCCTGGTGACTCAGGCAATCTTTGGCATTCCTTGGCTTGCAGATGCATCACTTTAGTGTCTGCCTGTCATCACATGGTGTCCTTCCCTATGTGGCTCCATGTGTTCACATGGCCTTCTTAGAAGGACACTTGTCATTGGGCCCATCTGACTCTAGTAGGATTTCATATTAATTCATTACACCTGCAAAGAGCCTATTTTTATTTATTTATTTTTAATTTTTATTCAAAGATTAATTGTATTTCTCCATTACCGTTTATCCTCCTTATGCCCTACTTCTCCCAACCCCCATAATCATCACACTATTGTCTATGTCCATGAGTCCTTTTTCCTTTTTGCTAACTACCTCCACCCCTAACCGCCCCCTCCCAGAGCTGTCAGCTTATTCTCTATATGTTTTTTAGTTCAGTTTGTTCATTAGATTCCACACATGCATGAAATCATATGGTATTTGTCTTTCTCTGGCTGGATTAGCATCACTTAGCATAATGCTCTCCAGGTCTATCCATGCAGTTGCAAAGGGTAAGATTATCTTCTTTTTTATGGCCGAGTACTATTCCATTGTATAAATGTCCCATAGTTGTTTCATTCACTCATATACTGATGGACACTTGGGCTGTTTCCATATCTTGGTTATTGTAAATAATGCTGCAATGAACATAGGGGTGCTTATGTTCTTTTGAATTAGTGTTTTGTGTTTCTTCAGATAAATGTCCAGAATTGGAATCTTTTGGTCAAAAGGAAGTTCCATTTTTAATTTTTTGAGGTATCTCCATACTGCTTTCCAAAGTGGCTGCACCAATATGCCTTCCCATCAGCAGTACAAAAGGGTTCCCCTTTCTCCACATCCTCTCTAGCATTTATTTGTTGATTTATTGATGACAGCCATTCTGACTGGTGTGAGATGATACCTTATTGTGGTTTTAATGTGCATTTCTCTGATGATTAGTGACATTGAGCATCTTTTCATGTTTATTGGCTGCCTGTATGTCCTCTTTGGAGAAGTGTCTATTCAGGTCCTTTGCCAATTTTTTAATTGGATTGTATGGTTTTTGTTTTTGGTATTGAGTTTTATAAGTTCTTTACCAATTTTAGACATTAATCCTTTATCTGATGTATTGGTGAATATGTTCTCCTATTCTGTGGGTTGTCTTTTTATTTTGTTGATGATTTGCTTTGCTGTACAAAAGCTTTTCAGTTTGATGTAGTCCTATTTGTTTATTTTTCTTTTGTTTCCCTCACCTGAGGAGTATATCAGAAAAATATTTCTATGAACAATGTCTGAGATTTTACTACTTATGTTTTCTTCTAGGAATTTTATGGTTTTTGTTCTAACATTTAAGTTTTTAATCCACTTTGAATTTATTACTATGTGTGGCACAAGAAGTGGTTTAGTTTTGTATTTCTGCATGTATCTATACAATTTTCCCAACACCATTTATCGAATAAACTTTCTTTAGCCCATTGTATGTGCTTGTCTCCTCTGTCAGATATTAATTGACTCTGAAGGTGTAGGTTTATTTCTGGGCTCTCTACTCTGTTCCATTGATCTATGTGTCAGTTTTTATGCCAATACCATGATGTTTTCATTATTATGGCCTTGTAGTGTAGTTTGATATTAGGTAGCATGATTCCTCCAACTTTGTTCTTCTTTCTCAAGATTGCTGTTGCTATTCATGGCCTTTTGTGTGGCTCTATATACATTTTTGAAATATTTTTATTTAGTTCTGTGAAATATATCATTGGTATCTTGATAGGAATTGCATTGAATAAGCCTGTTTTTAAATAAGAAATAGGATCACATTTCGTGATTCTTAGAGGTAAGGAGAGAGCAAGGGAAGGAAGGAGACAGATGCTACATTTTTTATAATTTAATCTCAGAAGTGACATCCAGGGCTGGCTTCATGGGTGTGTCGGTTGTTCATTTACCCTGTATTTAAAAAGGCCCCACAGTTGGTTTAATACTGTGTTGTTGCCATCTCGACATTCCTAATATTTCAACAAGGGGCCCTGCAGTTTTATTTTGCACCAAGCCTTATGAATAATGTAGCTGGCTCTGATGACATCCTTTCACTCTCATATTCTATTGACTATAAGCAAGTCACTAGGTTCAGCCTACATCCAAGGAGGGCCTCACCCAGGTGTAAGTATCAGTTGGCAGTGATCATTGGGAGATGTTTTAGAGGCTGCCTGGAATATTCTTCCCACTGGCCCCCAATAATTTAAATCCTTCCCATGTATAAAAATATATTTGCCACCTCCCAAGGTCCTCAAAAGTCTCATCTAATTACAGCATTGCTTCAAAGCTTGAAGTCTCTTTATCTAAATCAGATCCAGGTGTGAAAAAGGCTCTCCAAGTATTATTCCTTAAGAACAACTTCTTGAATAGAGTTTTGCTCTATCTGTGACCTGTAAGACTAGAGACATAGGTTACCTGATTCCATACACCCAACACACAATGGTAGAACAGGTGTAGAAAAACTGCCATAGACATTTCAGGTCAAAAAGGGAAAAAATGGGGGGAGGGTGCTAAGGATTTCTCAATCCATAGAAATTCTGAAGTCCAGCCAGTCTAACACTGGAAGTTTCTTGATTAGGTCTCAAGGTTTAAGGATAATTTGCAGTGGCTTTGTCTCCATCCTCTGAGATCTTGGTTCTACTCTCTCTCTTGTCCTGCCATTGTTCATGGTAGGTAGCATGTGTTTGCAACTCAGTGGTGTTTAGCTGACTTCCTGAAAGTAGAAATTTGGGACCTAAAGGCACCCTTCATTTTGTACTATCTCTGTTCATTTGGGTTAAAGCCAGGAGAGTTTTGCTGACATAGTTCTCTCGAAAGTTTCTGGGCATTCTGTGGAAACTGGGCATCCTGTGGAACTTATCATGATCCACTAGACAAAGCCACAATGACACATCTATTTTATTTTATTTTATTTTATTTTATTTATTTTATTATTTTATTTTATCTTATTTATTTTATTTTTATTTTATTTTATTTTTAAGTCTATTTTATTGATTATGCTATTACAGTTGTACCATTTTTTTCTCCCCTTAATCCCCCTCTGCCTTGCACTCACCTTCTCTCCAGCATTCCCTGCTGTCCCCCTGCCAACTTAGTTCATGTCCATGGGTCGCACATATTAGTTCTTTGGCTTTTCCATTTCCTATACTATTCTTAACATCCCTCTGTCTATTTTGTATCTACCAATTATGCTTCTCATTCCCTGTAACTTTTCCCCCATTCTCCCTCCTCCCCCTCCCTGCTGATAACCCTGCATGTGATCCCATTTTTGGGTTTCTGTGCCTGTTCTAGTTGTTTGCTTGGTTTGTGGTTTTTTTATTGTTGTTGTTTAGCTTCAGTTGTTGATAATTGTGATTTTGTTGTTATTTTACTGTTCATATTTTTGATCTTCTTTTTCTTAGATAAGTACCTTTAATCCTCATCCAAGGATTTGTTTATTGATTGAGAGAGAGGAAGTGGGGAAGAGGAGGGAGAGAGAGAGAGAGAGAAGAAAAGAGAGAGGCATTAATGTGAGAGAGAAACATTGATCAATTGCCTCCCTTATGTGCCCTGACTGGGGAATGAAACTACAACCTGTGTATGTGCCCAGACTGGGAATTAAACCCAAAACCTTTTGGTGTATGGAAGTACACTCCAACTGACTGAGCCACCTGGCCATTGCAGTGGCACATCTCTTTTAGATAAACCCTTCTCTACTTTTCTTTGTCTACGATTTATCTACCTTTTAATGGTAGATTGACACATAAAGTTTGCAATATAATTTGAATTACCAACAACTGTAAGTAACCAACAACTTCCTAATGAGGGGAGAGATGTGTACTCAAAACTGAAATTACTATATTAAAGAAATTATTCAGAGTAATGTATAACTTATAAGTACAGTATATTTATAAAATAAGTATACATATAATTATAATGTAATTTTGTCCATGTTGGATTATGGTAAGGTATTAATTTTCTTCTCTCTTGTATCTTCAACATGACCATTAAAATATTTAATGATCTTTGTTTTGTGCTTAAAATCATTCCAATTTAAAGTCTGCAAAACCTCATGTTATTCTCCAAGTTTTCAATCCCTGATTGATTTGTTTGGCTGAAAAACTTGTGTTAAAAAGTCTATTTTCAAATTCAGCTTTTGATCTTGGAATCAGTAATAGATCTTTACCTTTCATGCCAACACTTGAGAGTTGTGTTTTTAGGCTAAAAAGCTACATTCTTCTTCTAGAAATAGTCACACCCAAAAGGGAAGATGTTAATTCCACTGTATTTTTTTTTCAGGGTATGAGCTTGCCTTAGAAGCTGACTGACTATGGCCAAGAGCTGGACTGAGAATGGCCCCTGAGCTGTCCATATTGGTAGAATACTTTGTAGTCTTGGCACCCACATGAAATGACAGCTCAGAAGGTGTTTTCCCTGTCCCTGGTAACAGTGAAAGCCATACTGATTTGGTTGTTTGACAATGTAAACTTATTTGGGGGCATCAATTGATTGCTGATGTCCAAGCTTCTCACAATGGGAAAGGACTTCACTTAGAGGAAGGGCTTCTTAAGAGAACTGAGTAGGATTTTCAAACTGCTAGAGAAGAATGATGTCAAATCTCTTGCAAATACACTGGCTCTTTTAGGAAGGATCCTCTCATTGACAATTTAGGTTGGGGGTATCAGCTGAATTGTGTCCCCCTAAAATTCACATTATCAAAGTCCTAATCCCCAGCACCTCCAAATGTGACTGTTTGGAGACAAGATCTTTGCAGAGCTAATTACATTAAAATATGGCCATTAATATGGGCCTTAATCCAATATGACTGGTGTCCTTCTAAGAAGAGGAAATTTGAACTCAGAGATATAAAAAAGAAAGATGATGTGAGGACACAAAGAGAAGACTGCCATGTGTAAGTCAAGGAGAGAGGTCTAGAAGAAACCAATCCTGCTGACACCTTATCTGGAAAATCTAGGTCAACATTGTGAGGAAATAGATTTGTTGTGTAAGCCACCCAGTTTGTCATATTTGTTATGGCAGCCCTGGGAAATTAACACAGCTGTGATCTGGGCTGTGAGTTCTCACCTTCCTTGATCTTCTGGAGACCCACTGGTTCACCTAAACCTTTTAATGGAGGGAGCTGAAAGTGCTGCCTGCAGGTGCTCTGTTTGTGGAAGCAGCTGAAGGTATTGGAAAAAGGGGCCAGGATTGTGAGTTCTCCAGACTGTGGCAGAGTGGGTCAGGAACCCACTATGTTTCTGCCCAAACAGCAAACACATTCTTTACTTTGTCATTTGCTTCTGCCTTTATTTTTTTCCTTTATGAAGTTCTAACATCCTGTTGTTCAGCATCTAATCCTAGTTAATTATTCAATACAGTTATCTGTACCATCCAAGAAAAGCACATATTAGAATGACTAAAAATAAGTTGAAAGACAGTGACAACAGATATTCTTTTCCAGAGACCTATAGAGGACACACCTCATCTTTAAGCCATGTGTGTTCCATCCTGAAATGCTTTTCTCATAAAAGGTATTCATTTCTCCCACAACTGAACCATATTTAAAGTAGATCCCCACACCTTTCTTCTTGTTCCCTCCCCTCTTCCCGACTCACCTACAGCTCTTGGTCATAATGGGAACATTGATCTCTCTGATTCACATCTGGCTGTATTGTCAGAGCTTCCATTTCCACGTGGCACATCTTTATGCTCACCTTGGGAACCCCAGTGCCCAGCATAGTGTTGGCCAGAGATACCTGAAAGGTAATTTCTTTGTTTTTCTGGTGCTCATTCTATGTGGGAAAAGAGTGGGGAGGGATTTGCTGGTTAGATTTCTGTATCTTATAGGTGTATAGAAGATTTTAGCATCAAGAAGTTAACTGAGCCCCCTTTTTGGGTGATATCTTTTGGCTTTGCCCAGGAGCTGGTGTGATGAAGGATGAAGAGATGGCATTGCGTTGGTTTAGGTAAGAAAGATGACACATCTACCACAAGTAAAACTCTGGAGTTATGTCTTCAGGAACTGCTGAAATATAAAGACTTATAGTTTGTGTTTTTTCCCTAGAACAAAAATAAGGTAGAAGTATAAACTCTCTTGATATTAAAGTTGTGGTATCTTTTCTACATTCTTTTTTTTAAATATATTTTATTGATTATGCTATTACAGTTGTCCTATTTTCCCCTCTTCATTCCCCTCCACCCTGAACACCCTCTCCCACCCACATTCCCCCCCTTTAGTTCATGTCCATGTGTCATAAGTTCTTTAGCTTCTACATTTCCCATACTATTCTTGCCTTTCCCCTATTTTCTACCTACCAT
>CM052538.1:80546487-80559713 GCA_028533065.1 Trachops cirrhosus | reverse complement strand
CAAATAAGTTTTCCACTTATTGTTCTTCCTCTTCCCCTTCTGGCACCCCTATAATTCGAATGTTGGAATGTTTAAAGATGTCCTGGAGGTTCCTAAGCCTCTCCTCATTTTTTTGAATTCTTATTTCTTCATTCTTTTCTGGCTGTATATTTTTTTCTTCCTTCTGGTCCACTCCAGTGATGTGAGACCCATCTTTCATTCCATCACTATTGGTTCCCTGTGAATTTTTCTTCATTAAACTTATTGTAGCCTGCATTTTTTCATCTAATTTGTGACCAAAATCAACCAATTCTGTGAGTATCCTGATCACGAGCGCTTTGAACTGTGCATCTGATAGGTTGGCTATCTCTTGGTCACTTAAAAGGATAGGTTCTGGGGTTTTCAGTTCTTCTTCTGTTTGAGCCATCTTTTTGCTGTTTTTGTTTGTTTGTTTGTTTTGTTTTTGGTCTTGTGGAGCTCCTGTAGTTAGGGGCGGGGCCTTAGGAGTTCACCAGGGCGGGGCACCCCAGTTGCTGGGCTGTGACACCACATGTGGGATCGGGGTCTGAGAAGGAACAATGGTGCTTGCTCTGCTCTTTGTAGGACCCCAGACCCTTCTGCCGCTTTCCGCAAGCCAACTGGGCACCTCTGGCACCAACTCTGGTGTGGGTGGGCCTGTGCACCCCGCGGGACCTTCCTTTTCAGTTAGTGACCCAAAGCTCTATTTCCCGACGCTGGGACCCTGAGTTGTGCACAGTGCCTTGCTTCACAATGGCCGCCTCGGTCTGCCGGTCACCACCCCCTGGCCAGGGCCCACCAGCCACCGCTGCTTGTGCGCCCAGGGTCTGCCTGCTGCAGACTTGTGGGCCACCCTAGTTGCTGAGCTCTCCGCTTTGCGTGACTTGCCTGGCCCAACTCCACCCCTCCTACTGGTCTGGATTAACGTGTCTATTTTCAAATCCTAGGGTGTCCGACTTCCATACACCTCAATTTTCTGTCAGTTCTGGTTGTTATTTTGTTTCTATATTGTTGTTGTCCCTATCTTGGTTGTGCGAGGAGGCACAGTGCATCTGCCTATGCCTCCATCTTGGCCAGAAGTCTACTTTTTCTAATTGGTAGTGGGATAGGAGTATTAGCAGAGGTGCTGTGGTTGATGCATTTAAAAATAGTCTACACTAAGTACGAAAGTAAAAGACGAGCTTTAAAAGAGTTAAACTAGAAAACAAGTACCATTCTAGTTCACTATTCAGAACATCAATAATTTTATATTAATGGTGCTCTGTATTAATGTTACTTTGTTTATTCAAAATTTAAGTGGCTGACCATAAGAGATACATTAATTTGAAATTTAAAAGTGGAGACAAGTCTTACTCATTGTTTAGTCCATCTGTTTTTTTGGCCTAAATTTTATTCAGCTGATTTGTATTCAGTGTGCTGAATTTTCCACAGGCAGCTGTCTCCTGATGAGTCCTCACAGAAAAATATTTCATATTATATTTGCAGTTTGAGAAAGTGAGAATAACTTTGGAAACATATACACTTGAATACTGCACCTCACATGCTAACTACAGGCTAAAGAATAGAAAGAAATACATCTTTCTCATCTACATAATCTTTCATCAAGACAATATTTTCAGTATCTTCCCTCAAATATGCTCTAAATCAGAGATCTTCCTTTCACCTGGAACAACCTAGCTTCCTTACCAGACCAAAAATTTTGATCTTGATAACTCCTATGAACAAACCATGTATTTCCTACTATTCCTGGGATACAGCATACCAGCTGAAGGGCATGGAAACTCTGCCAATCCCACCAATTATGGAAAGTAACTATGGATCACTGACTGTAAAAATATAGATTGTATATTTTTTCAACTGTTAAAGGATGAGATTAGTTTGTAAGAATAGGGACTAATATAGTGAATTGCATTTTATAAGCCATTCACAGTTTTATAGCTCAAAATTCTTTATTCCAAATAAAGACATTTACCAAATAAGTATGTAGAATCTTTAATTGTGCATATAGTGTTAGTCTGTAAGTTTCTGTCACCTCTACATGCCAAAATAAAAAGCCAAAATATGTTATGAGCAGGGAAACTTAGCTATGTTTGGTTTATTTTGTGGCATGTGTACGACTTTTTGTTTTCTGAATTATTATTTTTTAAGTATGCTTTACTGAATAAAAAATACACACACACACAAAGAATAGATATACATAGGCTCTGAGATGTTAGAAGCTCCATTTTAGGTGGAGAGTGGTAGAAAATAAATGTAAGTTAGGTGCAAGGCCACACATCCTTAGTAGAGAGAACTGGCTTTGAATTTATGCAGTTTGAATATATTCAAAAGTAGAAATCCTCTCAAGTGGAGTTTTGCTGTATTAGTCTCTAAAGTTGTGTTGTCTAATATGGCAGCCACTAACTGCATAGGCTATCGAGCACTTGAAATGTAGCTGGTCTGAATGGAGAGGTGCTGTACCTGTAAGATACACACTGAATTCCCAAGATAACCTATGAAGAAAGGAATATAAAATATCTCATTACTAATTCTTTATGTTGGTTAAACAATGAATGACAATGTTTGGATATATAAGGTTAAATGAAATATATTGTTTCAATTTTACCAATTCATTTTAAAACTTTTAATGTGGCTACCATGAATTTCAAAATTACACATGGTTTGCATTATCCTTCTATTGGATAATACTGATGTATAGGGTCCCCCAAGATCCTCAGAAGCATTAGGCTATCTGAGAGAAAAGTGGTGCAGCTATGTCTTGGCTATTGTTCATGTATGGATGAACTCATCCTTCTCAGATGTTCTCTTTCTTCTCCCTGGAATAATGGTTAACAAACTTGGCTTGTCAAATTAGAATATTAGTTGGACTTCACTGAGCAGTAAAGCTCCCCTGGTGACTGTAATGTGTAGTGAGGGCAAACACTACAAGTCTACAGTGATTTATGAAGTAAATGCAAACCAGAGGAGTAAGCCATTTTAAGTCAACACAAAGCTTAAAATGGGGATTCTGATAAAGTTAACCCATCAATAGAAGAAATAACCTTGAGAATTGGAAGGGAATGACATGGCTCCAGAGTGGCAAACTGGTTGGCGATTACCTTTATTTGGCTGAAACCCTTGCAACTAGGAGTGTAGGCCACACACCTGCAGCGTTAGCATCATCAGGAAAACATGTGTTAGAAATGCCCTGGCCCAGACCTACTGAAGCAGAATCTTCATTTTATCAAGATTCTAGGGTGACTAGAACATGCATTAAAGTTTTAGAAGTGTTGCTTGAAACAACACTTTGTAAGCCAAGTGCTTACATCAGATCATATATCTAAAGGCCAGTTTGAAAAATCTCTCCATCTAAGAATAAACAAATGGGACCTCATCAAATTAAAAAGCTTCTGCACGGCTGAAGAAAAATGCACTAAAATGAAAAGAGAGCCAACTATATGGGAAATGTATTTGTCAATGATATCTCAGACAAAGGTTTGATCTCTAAAATATATGAAGAACTCACATGACTCCACTCCAGGAAGACAAAAATCCAATTTAAAAAATGGGCAAAAGACTTGAACAGACACTTCTCCAAGGAGGACATACAGAGGGCCCAGAGACATATGAAAGGATGCTCAGCATCACTAGCCATCAGAGAGATGCAAATTAAAACCACAATGAGATACCACCTCACACTGGTCAGAATGACCACCATAAACAAATCAACAAACAACGAGTGCTGCAGAGGTTGTGGATAAAAGGGAACCCTAGTGCACTGTTGGTGGGAATGTAGACTGGTGCAACCACTGTGGAAAACAGAATGGAATTGCCTCAGAAAACTAAAAATGGAACTGCCTTTTGCCCTACAATTCCACTGCTGGGATCATATCCTAAGAACCCTGAAACACCAATCCAAAAGAACCTATAGACCCCAATGTTTGTAGCAGCATAATTTACAATAGCCAAGTGCTGGAAGCAACCTAAGTGCCCATCAGTAAATGAATGGATCAAAAAGCTGTGGTACATGTACACAATGGAATTCTATGCAGCAGAAAGAAAGAAGGAGTTCCTACCCTTAGTAACAGCATGGATGGAACTGGAGAGGATTATGCTAAGTGAAGTAAGCCAGGCAGTGAGGGACAAATACCATATGATCTCACCTTTAAGTGGAACCTAATCAACAAAACAAATAAGCCAGAAAAATAGAACCAGAGACATTGAAATTAAGAACAATCTGACAGTAACCAGAGGGGAAGGGGGAGGGGACAGTGGGGAGAAGGGTTTTCAGGAACAACTTTAAAGGACATGTGGACAAAACCATGGAGGGTGGAAGCAGAGGAGGGAGGTGGGGATGGCTGGGGTTGGGGAAAGTGGTAGGGGGTAAATGCAAACAACTGTACTTGAACAACAATAAAATAATTTTAAAAAAAGAAAAAAGAAAGAAAGAAAAATCTTTCCATCTTTCCATGATGGCTTCCACTGTTGGGGATTGGTTCAAAAAGTGTTCCAAAGGCAAGATTTCACCCCATGTATTTTAAAAATAGAATTTGTGGTTTTTGATTTACAAGATAATTTATGCCTAATGTGGAAAACATTGAAAAGAATTGCCAGTATTCCATAGCACAGTAAATGTGACTTTGACATTTTGATGAATATTCTTCTAGACACTTTTCACTTAATATATGTGTATATATATATACAATATACCAAAAGGTATTAGAAGATTTAGTATTTTGTAAACATAAACTTCAAATCCTTTTCCTAGTTTCTTACTATCACAAACAACCACTGAGAAGAGGTTTTCATATGTATTTTTAAACATGTATGTTTATTTCCTTACCAAAAAAAATCACTAAAAATGATATTAGCAAGTCAGACAGATAAGGATCATTCCTAAAGTTTTTAAAGCAAATTGACAAACTGTCCTGAAAGATTGTCAAGCTGTAGTATAAATGCTCTAGTGTAAGTGCCCATAACTTTATCAATATTATTTGTAACTATTTGTTAATCGGTGCCAACTTGAAAATGTCTTCATTTATTTTTTTCATTTATATCAATTGTGAAGTTGATTTTTTTCCCAAATGTCTATTATAACTTTAATTTTTCTTGAGAATTGTCTATTATCCAGTCTGTCCATTTTTCCATTGTATTATTATTTTCTTACTCATTTTCCTAAATTGTTTTTAAGATTTTATTTATGAAGAGTTCTGGCCAAAATGGAGGCATAGGTAGAAAGCCTTTGCTTCCTTGCACAACCAAAAGGAGGATAACAACCAATCTAAAATCAATAAAAAACCAAAAGTGTGAGAAAATCAACCTGCATGGAACTCTGGCAACCAAGGAATTAAAGAAACAGTCAACCAGACCAACCAGACTGGCAGGAGGGAGACAAGGGAGACGGGGCAGAAGGGCAGATGGAGAGAACCTGTGGCAAGGCAGTGGCCCACATGGGTGGGGCTGGCTGAACAGAAAACTGAGACTCAGAGCTGACTGTGGACTATGGCAGGGGTTGTGGTGGGAGAAACTTCCAGTCTCACTCATTAGAAAGTGGGGCTAAAGCCAAGAAAGCAAGTTGCCTTGTTCCCTCTCTGACCCCTCCCTCACAGACAGCACCACCATGCAGCAAAGAAGGTTGCCCTGCTCTGGTGAATACCTAAGGCCCCGCCCCCTTACAACTTAACAGGTGTACTGAGACAAAGAAATATGGCCCAAATGAAAGAACAGTACAAAACTCCAGAAAGAGAGCTAAGCGATGAGGAGTTAGCCAATCTATCTGATGGAGAGTTCAAAACACTGGTAATCAAAATGCTCTCACAACTGATTGAGTTTCATTGCAAAATAAAAGAACAAATAAAGGATACTCATAGTGAAATAAAGCAAAATATGCAGGGAACCAACAGTGAAAGGAAGAAAACCAGGACTCAAAGCAACAATCTGGAACAAAAGGAAGAAATAAACAACAAATGGATGAAGAAACAAGAATTCAAAAAAAATGAAGAGAGGCTTAGGACCCTCTGGGACAACTATAAATGTTTCAATATCCAAATTGTAGGGGTTCCAGAAGGAGAAGAGGAAAAGCAAGACAGCAAGAAATTGAAAACTTATTTGAACAAATAATGAAGAAAAGTTCCCCAATCTGGCAAAGGAACTAGACATGCAAGTCCAGGCAGCTCAGAGTCTCAAAGGAGTTGGATCCAAGAAGAAACATACCAAGTCACATAATAATTAAGTTACCTAAGATTAAAGATAAGGTGAGAATCTTAAAAGCAGCAAGAGAAAAAGAGACAGTTATCTACAAAGGAGTTTCCATAAGACTGTCGGCTGATTTCCCAAAAGAAACCTTGCAGGCAAGAAGGGGCTGGAAAGAAGCATTTCAAGTCATGAGAGGCAAGGACCTACATCCAAGACTGCTCTATCCAGCAAAGCTGTCATTTAGAATGGAAGGGCAGATAAAGTGCTTCCCAGACAAGGTTAAGTAAAGGAATTCATCATCACCAAAACCTTATTACATGAAATGTTAAAGGGACTTATCTAAGAAATTGAAGAAGATCAAAAGCTATGAAGAATAAAATGACAATGAACTCACAATTATCAAAACTGAACCTAAAAAAAGACACCCAAAAACAAAAACTAAGCAAACAACTAGAACATGGACAGAATCAGAGAAATGGACATCACATGCAGGGTTTTCAGTGGGGAGGGGAAGGAGAGGAATGGGGTGGAAAGGTACAGGGAATAAGAAGCACAATTGTACGCATAAAATAGAGGAGGAGAGGTTAAGAATGGTATAGGAAACAGAGAATTCAAAGAACTTATATGTACAACCCATGAATATGAACTAAGGTGGGTTGCTGGAGGGTTGAGGGATGCAGGGTAGGTGGGGGATAGAGGGGGAAAATTGGGAAAACTGTAATAGCATAACCAATAAGGTATACTCTAAAAAATTTATGAGGGGGCCCCCCAAACCCAGAATTTATTTATAAAAAATTGTATATTTATTCTTACATATATAAACTTCAGTCACCTTCAAAGTACTCTTCATTTGATGCAATACACCTAACAAGATGTTTTTCCACTGCTCAAAACAGTTTTTGAACTCATCAAGTTTGTTGTCTTTTAGTGCTTCTGCCTTTTGTTTCACTTCTTCCACTTTGACAAAATGTTTCCCTTTGAGGACTTTTTTCATCCAGGGAAGTAAAAAAGTCACTCAAGGCGAGGTCATGGGAATGGGGAGGGTGTAGCATGGGAGTCCTGTTGTTTCTGATCAAAAACTGCCTAATACTCTGTATGGTGTAGGCAGGTGTGCTCATAAATCACCCAAATCTCAAAAATGGGCAAATGCGTTGAAAGAGTCAAACAAAATTCACTAAAGCTAAAAGCAACCTCTCACTATAACACCAGCTGGTACACTGATATAGATGGGTTCCTAGAACACTCACCTAGCAGGGGAAGTCTGTACTACAAGGGGGGTTCCCTCCAGAAGGTAATTCTGATATTTTTGGTTCCCTTCTCATATTTATTTTTAGAAAGAGGGAAAGGAAGAGAGAAAGAGAGGGTTCTCCCCACATCTTTGGTTGCTTCTCATGTGCCCTGTCCAGGGGACCAAACCTGCAGGCCAGTCATGTGCCCAACCAGGAATCTAACCAGAGACCTTTCTGTTGTGGGACAATACACAATCCACTGAATCACACTGGTCAGGTCTTTTCAAAAGTTTTATGCACTAAAGGTACATTTATCTGTTTCCTTGCACTCCTGACAACATTTTTTTTCTCTAATCAGTCATAGTTAATGTGAACTGCAAAGCAACAAGGTAATAGTTATATAATCTGTGCTGTCTAATATGATGGCCATTAGCCACATGTAACCATTTAAATTTAAATGGAGGTATAAGGGGACTAAATAGTAATAGAAAATATACAATGCAGATTATATAAAAAAGAAATAAATTAATTAAAATTAAAAATTCACTTTCTTAGTTGCACTAGCTAGATTTCAAGTGTTCAATAGCTAGTGGCCACTGTACAGTGCAGATACAGAATATTCCCATTTTGGAGGAAGTTCTATGGCAACTTCTGGCACATTACATTTATCAGTAACTGGAAATAGTGCTGAAGGGTCGAGTTACATGTTACTGAATTTCTAACATCCCCAGTTAGTCCTTTTTATATTTTGATTTTCTCCATATTTTGGAGAAAAGAGTATAACTATACTACTATTTGTAAAAGCTGATGAATGGGTTTGAAGCCAATGAGTAATTAGTTTTTTTAAGTACTGTAGTTGTTTCAAGTAAAGAGAAACATTTTTAATGAGAAGGTCTTATTAATGTTTGCTCAGATATGTGAAAAGAAAGATGTCATGGTTTCTAACGGTGGTTACATATTTTTATTGGCACTGCCCTTAGTTTTATTAAGGGGATGCTTTTTCACAGGATTGTTTTCTTGCTTTTTATTGCGTACTCTCCCTCCCCTGCCATCACCAGCCCATTTTTGTTTTCGTTTCTTTTCCAGACGGGTCTCCCAGCAGAGCCATCCCCTTTAACCTTGCAACAGGAAAACTGAAAAACGTGACTGGGGCCATGGCATAGGGTAGTAGTGAAAGTAGCTGTCTTTTTCCTTCTAGCTGATATGTCATTCCTTCTAAACCCATCCCCATATAGCATTGGAATTGACAGACAAAAACATATTCTATATAGCTCACTTCCTACTCTTGCCTTTTTATGTACTTGCATTGCTATGAGTTATAATAAGTGTTACAAAGCAAGGGAATCCGAGATTCATATATGTGCATAGATCCCACTGATTAAATTATTAAGGCATTCTGTGGGCCTGAGGTGAAAGGTCAGGTCATTTTATGGTCCTTATAGTCTCCTGTGAATTTCTAAGGCTTCCTGGAGTATCATCTTTACATTATTATGGTATTTTCTTATAAACAGAATAGAACATGTAAGAATACAGGTAGATAGCTGTCTTTGGACACAAATTCCCCTTCTGTCTTTTGGACCAATCCTTTTCTGACTACTCACAGTAATCAAGAGAAATACTACTGCTTTCTCTAGACAAGTTTTTCTTAACGTCTTTGAATAGTTCACAGTCTGTGATATTTTCATGCAGCTATTTTGAGTCAAAAACATTTTGATAGAGCCCTCAAAATAAACCATTAAACTTTCAGCTTTTTTTTAATGTAATACAACTGACATATATTCTATTACCAAGTAGTGTGTACAACTCCCTCTTCCAACTTCCTCCCTTAATCCACTGCAGGCTGAGGGGTAGACAAGGTTCAGAAAGAGTGCATCTCAGTGAGAGGATGAAGGATGGGTGACTCTTGGGAATGAGATGTTGGTTGCACACCTTACTTGGTAACGAAATTTTGAAATAACAATTTTGAGGTGTCTAGGTCAAAATGGCAGAATCAATATGTTTTCTTTTACAACTGATGGTTGGCAGTATTACAGCTGACGGTAGGCAGATTGAGTGGAGCCCCACTCGTTACCACTCTCAAACCAAAAGACAGAATTTGCTGGCAAGAAAGAGGTGTCTCAGACATTACCTAATAGTCTTGGCTAGAACAACTTCCCAAAATGGGGCAAAAGAATCCATCTGGACTCTGTTGTTGTTAAAACTACTTTTTTTGAGTAGCCATGCTTTTATCCGGGAGACATCCATGATGAAATGCAGATGAAATGGCATGTGTTTCCCACTCTACCTTAGAATGAGTCTGACAAGGTGTGAACCTGGCCAGCAGCCTAAACACTTGGACACGCAGGTGCTTTCGGTTTATTTTTTCTTTACACAACTAAACTGCCTCTCCCAGGAACCTAGAGCTTCTCCTTAATGTTGCTGCAAGACGGGGAACCCAAGAGGCCCAGGAATTTCTGGTGAATGTTATTTGGACTAAGCTCAAGCCCTTGCCAACTAAAAAACTGGAGAGTTTTTATAAACCAGAACGTGTGTCCTGAATGCTCTTCCTGGAACACAGGATATTTGAGTCTCAACGGTCCACTGTGTCCTTGCAATGCTTTGTGGAATTTTAATGGAAGCTGCTTTTAGTTATAGTGTTATATGCTGCTGTATCATCAATTTGCTGCTCAAAATCCTTTCAGTGAGATGGTGCTTAGATGTTTGTCTGGGATTCGAGTTTGACCTCTTCTGGACAGAGGTGTATTTGATATGAATTTCATCACTGTTCATCTCAGCTAGGTTGCAAGTCAGTGAGCATTCTATGAAGTGGTGGGAGGAAAAGAAGGAAGAAACCTGTCACACCAGAGATTCGGCTTCTTTGATGTGTTACTTGGCAGCCACAGATCCAGTGAGGAGCTGAAGTCATCATCATTAGCCTAATCTATGACATGTGGTGTTCTGCTTAAAATAAATTCGTTTTCATGTCTCTACGTTTCCATTTTCTTCTCTGTTCAGTTTCTATGGTATTTTATTCTATTCACTTTTTGCATTACAAAAAGTCCTTTATGGGGAAAATTAAAAGGCTGTGAATGTGGCCAACAAAGGGGAAAAGGATAAAGTACAAGGGCTCACACTTATTGAGTACCTGCCATGTTTAAGGTGTTTTCCTAACTACTTTAGAAGTATTTTAGCATTCTTTTGTTATAAAAGCCTCAGGAGGTTAGTATTATTCCCATTTTACACTGGTGAAAACAGAAATGTAGAGAAGTTAAGTGATATGCTCAGGGTCATAGAATGAGTGGTAGACTGTGGTTTTGAACTTCTTAACTAGTTCTACTAACTTTACTCCCTCAAACCATTAATATCTCCTTGCAAACAACACATTCAAAGAGCAGGTACTTGGGTTTATTACTAGTACATAGTGAGGACTTACCTTTTCTAACTGTATTATTTTTTTGAGTACAAGACACATACTCCTCTTCTTCTAAAGAGGTGTTTTTAACCTTAAATACAGTTAATTAGATTTATTGCACTCATATTACAGCAAAGTTCTCTCCTGTGAATATAATTCAGAAACATGATGGGAGGGTGACAAAGTGTCAAACAAGAATTCAATACAATGATTAAGCTGTGTTTAAAATACTTCTTTCACCTCTAAGTGTCAAGTTTACACGTACATGCATATGCAAGATGACCGAATCATAGGCAATCTCCTCTTTGTCCAAACATGAACACATAAATTTTTAGAGAGTAGATAAAATGGTCAAGATTTTTTTCCTGCTTTCGTATTTTAGGAAGCAACTTAAAACTCTTCAATGTAGAAAATCCAAAATCTATAAACTAACTTTTCACTTGAAACTTTGAAGTATTTTTGTCATTCCTAGAACTACTTCATGTTTCCTTCCATTTTCCCAGAAGAAATAGTTTTTATTTCAGTCTACATCATTTGAGATATAATACTGGAAATTTTATCCTGAGCCACACACACTCATTTGCATAACACTTAAGTGTGCATTTTTTACCTTTATGATACTCACTTTTATGTATTGCATATAAAGCAGTATTTCAAAGCCTTGTTTACACTGAGGACCAAAACCTGCCATTGAGATATACCATAAGAAGAACCACTGAAAGGTGTTAAATTTCTTTATTTTAAAAAATTCCTCCAAGTGACTTCTATAAACATCTTTAACTAACATTCATTTAGGTTGTTTTAGAGTGTTAATATGCCTTTGAACAGGTCTTTGTTGCTAAAATAAAGTAATTAATTCATGTGAAAAAGCATAACTACAGTTAGGAAGACTATATTGGACTCACCATTAAAACCCCTTCCGTTTTGACTTTCACACTACTCAAGTGTTAACAGGACATGATGACCTGCCAATCCATTCTGGATGAAACCTAACCTTGCTTCATGCAAAACCATAGAATGGGATGGGTAGGGATTCCTTGAATCCAAAGATCTGCTTCTATACCTTTCCTTTCTATAGTTGGGAAAAGATTTGAGAGAAAAAAAGAAGGAAATTAGAGGGATGAAGAGAGAGAGGGGAGAGAGAGATATAACTTGTACATGTTCACTGGCTCTAAGGTACCTGAGGGTCTGCTGCCCTCCTTCCTTCTTTACCCATGTTCCTTCCAGGACATGACAGTTGAGACTTTGCATTCCTTTTTATATGCTTCCTGTTTCCTGTTTAGCTGCTTTGATGGCTTGATCCTTTTTTTTTAAAGTCAGGTCTGCACTGATGTCAATATAAAATATATTTTATGTTAAAGTATGATAGAACATTTACAATGTACAAATCCTAAGTCAAGAACTCAGTGAATTTTTTTAGTATATATCACCTTGGAGGCCACTGCTCAGTTGAAGATGGAGATTTCCAACATTTCTTCCTAGTCAATACTGTCAGGTAACTACTGTCCTGGTATCTATCACTACAGATTAGTTTTGCCTGCTTGTGAACGCTGTCATATTTGTTTGTAAATTTGGTTGTAAATACTATACCATACAGTCAGTTGTGTCTGGGATCCTTCACCCATGCTATTTGTGACATTTATCCTTGTTGTTGCCTGTAGTTGAAGTTAGTTCTCATTTTTGTATGCTGTTGTATTGTATGATTATATTATAATACATCCGTTCTGCTTCTGATGGGAGTTCAGATCGCTACCAGTCTCTGGATATTATGAAAAAAAGTACCTATAAACATTCTTGTACATGTCTTTTGTTGGATACAAGCATTCATTTTTTTAAAAATATATACCCAGGAATGGAATTGCTGGGTGTTATAGTATACTTACATTTAGCTTTAGTTACTTCTGCCAAGTATTTTTGCAAAGTGGTTGTGCCATTTTATACTCCATCATCAGTTTTTAAAAATATATTTTATTGATTATGCTATTACACTTGTCCCATTTCCCCCCTTCATTCCCCTCCACCCTGCACACCCTCTACCACCCACATTCCCCCCCTTTAGTTCATGTCCATGTGTCATAAGTTCTTTAGCTTCTACATTTCCCATACTATTCTTGCTCTCCCCTGTCTATTTTCTACCTACCATCTATGCTACTTATTCTCTGTCCCTTTTCCCCCTCTCTCCTCTTCCCACTCCCCTATTGTTAACCCACCATGTGATCTCCATTTCTGTGGTTCTGTTCCTGTTCTAGTTGTTTGCTTAGTTTGTTTTTTGTTCTGCTTTAGGTGTGGTTGTTAATAATTGTGAGTTTACTGTCATTTTACTGTACATGTTTTTTATCTTCTTTTTCTTAGATAAGTCCCTTTAACATTTCATGCAATAAGGGCTTGGTGATGAGGAACTACTTTAACTTGACCTTATCTGAGAAGCACTTGAT
>CM052538.1:80525834-80546387 GCA_028533065.1 Trachops cirrhosus | reverse complement strand
CAAGGTCTCTTTTGACAAATCAGCCAACAGTCTGATGGGAACTCCTTTGTAGGTCACTGTGTCCTTGTCTCTTGCTGCTTATAGGATTCTCTCCTTCATTTTTACCTTGGCTAATGTAATTATGATGTGCTTTGGTGTGTTCCTCCTTGGGTCCAACTTCTTTGGGACTCTCTGAGCTTCCTGGACTTCCAGGAATTCTATTTCCTTTGCCAGATTGGGGAAGTTCTCCTTTATTATTTGTTCAAATAAGTTTTCCACTTGTTGCTCTTCCTCTTCCCTTTCTGGCACCCCTATAATTCGAATGTTGGAATGTTTAAAGATGTCCCGGAGGTTCCTAAGCCTCTCCTCATTTTTTTGAATTCTTGTTTCTTCCTTCTTTTCTGTGTGCTTGTTTCTTTCTTCCTTCTGGTCCACTCCATTGATTTGAGTCTCAGTTTTTTCCCATCACTATTGGTTCCCTGCACATTTTCCTTCATTTCACTTAGTGTAGCCTTCATTTTTTCATCTAATTTGCAATGAAATTCAACCAATTCTGTTAGCATCCTGATCACGAGTGCTTTGAACTGTGCATCTGATAGGTTGGTTATCTCTTCATCACTTAGTTGTATTTGCTCTGGAGCTTTGATCTGTTCTTCTGTTTAGGCCATTTTTTTTTTTTTTTTGTCTTGACGCGCCTGTTACATATGAGGGGAGGAGCCTTGGGTGTTCACCAGGGCAGGGCAACCCAGATGCTGGGTTGTGATGCTGTATGTGGGGGCGGGGTAAAAGAGGGGACAATGGCGCTTGTTCTGCTCTCTGTAGGATTTTAGTCCCTTCTGCTGCTTCTCCCAAGCAAACTGGGCCCTTCTGGCGCTGATTTCTGGGTGGGTGGGCCTATGTATGTTCCAGGACCCTGTGGGTCTCTCCAATGAACTCTCCCGTGATGCTGGGAGTCTCTCCCTGTGCCTCAACCCCCACAGGTGTTTTCAATCGGTGTTTTGAGGCCTTAATTTTCTGGCACTGGGCCCCTGGGCTGCGAGGTCTGTCTCGCTCCCCAGTTTCACCTGGTTTATCTGCATGTGAATGTGGGACAGCCTGGTCAGCCAGCCACCTCATGCATGGTGCCTAATTTCACAATTGCTGCCTCACTTGGTCTGCCTGTTGCCAGCCTGTGCCTGGGGCCTGCCAACTGCCGCCTGTGTGCCCAAGGTCCTCCTGCTGCCATCTAGTGCGCCCGGGTTGCCTTGCATGCACAGTGCTACCACTTTTTGTGCCACAATCCCTCTCTGCCTGGCCATGCAACTCTGCCCTGCCTACTGATCTGGATGAATGTATCTATTTTAACTCCTTTGTTGTTGGACTTCCATACAGTTCAATTTTCTATCAGTTCTGTTGTTATTTTGTTTCTAAATTGTTGTTCCCCTTATTTTGGTTGTGTGAGGAGGCACAGTGTGTCTACGTATGCCTCCATCTTGGCCGGAAGTCCCCCCATCATCAGTTTTTAAGAGTTCCAGTTTCTCTACATTCTTGTCAATACTTGGCTTTGTCAGTCTTTAAATTTAACCTCTTTCAGTCTGTGAAGTGGTAACTTATTCTAGTTTTAATCTGCATCTGTCCGATGAATAATAACAGGGAGCACATCTGTTTGGAATTGTTTAGGATGAGGGGTTGGGAACACTACACAGCATGTACTACATTTAAGGTCCCCTGAAAGATCCTGTTTATGATTCCTTAGAGGAGAACCTTTTGGAGTGGCCAGTTCTCAAGGGGAATATACTAAACTAGATGCAACTTGTAGAAAATTCTTCTAGACTTTAAAGCTCCCATGTTAAAGAAACTTCATGAAAGTGTTCCCAATATTGAACATAATCCTAAAAATTTATGTGAAATTAGCGATAATGAGTTGTGAAACTGAAAGCAATTTTCCTAAGTTATCGATAAAATATTGAACAACACTGCTTAAAGATACACTAAATTCCCTCTACTCTCTATAGAAGTTATAAAATAATTTCTATATTAAAGGTATGAAAAGAGAATTAAGCCCAAGAAATAGGGGGGAAAAGACTGTTAGAAGTGTATCAGGAGGTTAATAAAATTGTTATTTTTCAGGATATTTGTAGTATTTGTTAGTTTTTAATTTTAATTTGTTGTGATTTCTTTTCTTATTCTCTGGTATGTTTGTACCATTTTTGAATTCTCAAGTTTGCACTCTTTTTCTAAAGGGAACCCTCAAATCGTAGAAGCTTTGTACACTACCTGAATCCACCCTGAATGTGAGCATCTCTCCTGCAGCTGATGGTTCAGAAGGACCTTGTTAGACACACTTCACTCAGTTTGTGGCTTTTCTTGGCTCTGAGTTCTGAAGAACCACAGAACTGAGAAATCAGAACTATATAGTATATGTAGGGACAAGATTTTTTAAAACTTCATTTTTCTCTCACATTGCTTCAGGTCCTTTTGGCAAGGCAAGTATTGGCTTTGCATTACTGAAGGAGAAAATGCAAGTTCTTAGTCCCTTCCCTTCCCAGGGTAACCACAGAGAAGACTTTGAATCTATAGAATCTTGACCAATGCATAATGAGATGGCAAGCTAAACATCAGATAAAGTGACCATGCCCTAGAATTAAATTACAGGAGATACAACAGTATAATCATAGTTACTTTACAGGTAGAGAAACTGAGGCATGTGTTCCAGCTGATTTATCATGGACATTGTGATTAGGATTAAACCCAAGTAACTACTGGATTAAGTAAACTCTGTAACTTGCTATTTTGCTAAACAACTCACTTCAAAAACAGGAAGAAGAAAGATTTACCATGGATGTGCATAGATATTGACGGTTCCTTGGCAGTAGATTCTAAATTAAAAGCAAAACAGTGATTGAACATCTGCAGTTTTGTGGAAAAATTGTGGGCTCTGAAGCAGTAGTCTCAGAATCTCTTTCCTATCCTTCGTTAATTGAAAAGAGAAGTTCTTTATCTTGGATGCTGCCATGTAGCGGTTATTTTAGAAAAATCTTTTCCAGGCATGAAAACTGGAGGCCCTTTCCTTCTGAATCCCAGTCTGCTTTGACCTTTTTTACTTTCTTTCAGTAAATCAGTTCCACGTGTATGATTAGCATGAATGCCCACCTCACTGAAATCTAGTCATCAGGACCTGTCTCTAGTTACAATTACGTGATTAGTTACAATTGTGTTACAATTAAATACAGAGAGTATGAGCATAATAACATATATTATTAATAAAATAAGATCCCCCCTTTTTTCCCTCTAGGTACTTTAAATTCCTTGGTTAGGCCAAACCATTCTAGAACTACATGCTTTGTGTAGTTATGCTGATACAAAGAGATACTTTTACTGAAAGGCTGTGTTTTATGCCATCCACTTCCTTTGTGGGATGCTCCAGAAACCAGAGGGATATTGTCCACCTCGGATGGGCTAATCACCACATGTTCCAAGTCAGTTGTATGTCTCCTGGGAGCAGGTTAGAAATGCAAATGTCAAGCCCCTCCGCAAATCTACTGATTCAGAACCTTTAAGGTTCACTTTAAGATGTCCAGATGGTTTATAAGTGCATTGAAGTTTTAGGTGAACTTTTCTACATTGCTTGGTCTACTTTCTTGAGCACTTACAGGGAAAAGTTATTGTGATATAACCTAGTGGTGAAGTTCCTGGGCGTGAGGTAGGCAGAGTTTGCCTGATTTGGAGGTTACTAGCCCCACTTTCTGGTTAAGTGCTTTGGGAAATCCACCTAATGTCCCTAACACCCATTTTCTTCTCTGTAAAATGGAGACTATAATAGTACCTATTGCATGGGGTTACTGCAATCACCAAATGCATGTAAATTAATTATGCTCTGCAGTTGCGTATGATAAGCAATAAATGTTCGCTCTTATTATTATTCCTATGGTCAGAAATTCATTTTTATTTTCTTAATTAAATGATTTGTTTTGTTTTACAGACTCATATGACTGATGTTTTGTGGGGAAGGGAGAGAGACATTGACTGCAAAGAACTACAGAGCCAAACATACAGCCTTTTACAGCAGGTACTATTTCACTTTTTTGACTGATCTTAGCCTGGCTTCATGTTATTTTTATATTTGTTTTTCTTTAGTCCAATTTCCTTGTCTTATTATATTTCATTGTGTTCAGCATGGTATGTTTGTAAGCGACTTCAAAATCATTTTATAGTTAAGTATGACATAGAAATAAATTGGCCATCACAATTACAGTTATTGCTTCATAACCTTCACATCAGGTTACGTTGACAGCCTTGTTTTATTTTTCCCCTATTAACTCCTTGCTATGGTTGTGTTGGTCAAACTGGCAAGCCTTTAAGGCAGGGACATTTTAAAAGAAATGTTTCCATCACTCCTTGTTCACTATATCTCCAGCATAGTACCTTACACGTAACAGGTACACAATACCTCTGTTGAGTGGATAATTATTTACAAATTTACATCTTACATCACTCACAGATTTATATCTTTTCATGTTTGGTATTAAATTTAGACCTGGAATGGGCTTTCTTCATTTTTCAACTTGTCTGATACATAAGACTCAGATCAAGTGCTGCTCCCTCACCCACCATGAAGACATGCTTGACCCTTCAGACCAGACGGGGGCTCTCTTTCAAAAACTATGAAATTTACTGCTTCTCTTACTCAGCTTGCACTTGACATTCCTCCTTATGATGGTAGCTCTTCTTGATAGAGAGCACAAGCTTTGGAACCAGATGTTATGTGTTCAATCTGGGCCACTTACCAGCTCTGTGATTTTAAGAACGTTGTTTAGCTTGTCTAGGGCTGTCATGAGTAAAATGGGAAAACAGAACATTGTATTGCTATAATAGATAATGTACATGAAAGATTAGCATAGTAGCTGGAGCTATGGTTAAAATCGTGTCTTTTATTCCAAATTAAATTCAGTCATTTTCTTTTGTGGAATTAGCATGAAATTATGGGGCTATGGGAGAAGTCCTTTTCCTATCATTCTTGAGGGTTTCCAAGGCTGACGAAAGCTGCTGGGTTTTGTGTATTGATGACCAGTGGTGAGTGAAGCTGTGATTAAATATTGTCTGAGTTTCCGGGTACAGCAGGGGTGGTGCGGGAGGAAGGTAGAAAATATTTACTGTTTCCCAGGGAACGCTGCACAGCACAGTTGCAGACGCTCCTTGGATTCCTTTTTGCTGTTTTTTTTTTTATGTTCCCTCTTTTTATTCTACAGCATTATTTATTTTAAAATTCCTCTTCCTAAGACTATGTTATAGATATCATAATTAATTTATTTCCAAAGCATATTTTTTGGAGGTCTTTAATCTCCAGCTTCTTTGAGCTCTGTGCAAAGGCATATTTTTAAGGATCTAAAATGCAAAATGCATGAGAGACAAACAAACAAATCTCTGAGTCTCAGAATTCTGAAAAGTGATTACTCACACCCATTCTCTCATGAAGAACTATACAAAGTTATCACGTGAGATGCTTTTTTTTAAAATCCACAACATCCTTGGGGATATGAATACATTGTACTAGAAAGTTGATTTGTATATTTTCAGAAATTTTTATTATGAATATATATTTAATAAAATAAGAGGATTTTAAGGACAACAAAGAGGCTGGAGCATCAGTGCAGCTTGATCTTTATTTCCTAGGGGTCTCTCTGTGAACTATGGGTTTCTGTAGTTGAGGAGACTCTGAGATCAACTCTGATCATCTCATTTTTTGACTAAAGTTCCACTGGCTCCTGTTGTCTATGATATTAAATCCAGTGTGAAAAACTTTGTCTATTATCAGTTCCAAATAAACTCCCCTGCCTTGCTTCTGTCCTGGCAGTGAGAGCTAGGGAGCTCCATCTGCAATGACCTTCTTGTTACTGCCTACAGGTGGCTCCCTTTCATGGGTTCTTGCCTCTGCTCATTCATCCAGGGCCAGCCTAAATGTCCTTTCCACTGGGAAGCCTCCCCAGACTGCCCCAGATAATTATTCCTCTTGGATCCCATAACAATTTTTAGATAATATTTACATAGCACTTTTTACGCTGGCTAATAATTAGCTTATGAGTGATTTGAAGGTGGGGATGCCACCCCTTTCTTGTTTGTGTCACCCCTGACATCTAGCACAATGTCTGTTATGCAGAAGGGACCTGATACTAGTTAGCCAATGGACACATTCATCTACATTTACGTACATATACTTTTTAAAAGATTTTATTTATTTATTTTTAGAGAGGAGAAGGGAGGGAAAAAGAGAGAGAAACATCAATGTGTGGTTGCCTCTCATGCGCCCCCTACTGGGGACCTGGCCTGCAACCCAGGCATGTGCCCTAAGAATCGAACCACAACACTTTGGTTCACAGTCCGGCTCTTAATCCGCTGAGCCACGCCAGCCAGGGCTACATTTATATTTTTTAATGAAGACCATACATGTTGCTTTTCTCAGGATCAATTTAATTTTGTTAATCTTAAGTACATGTAATGAATATGAAGGGGAACAGAATTTGCTATGCTGAAATATGACTCTTTGAGATACTGATTATTTTAAGCTGCTTATTTTTAAGAAACAAAAACTGTGGCATGCTCCAGGAAGAAAGCCATCATCGCAGATAACTTTCACTTACTATGAACTAGAGTGTGATAGGGAGGAACCTAGCAAGGCCTCTTTGATCAGAGTCCTCTCGGGTGCCCCATTGTTAAGGATGGCCCAGCAGACATTTGTGTTCCAAACATTCGCTTTCTCATCTCCATGCGAACTGCCTTCCTCTCCTTTGAAGTCACAAACCACTATACCGCTTTTCTCCTTAGTTCAAGGTGGTAGATAAGCCTTGACTGCCTGAACTGTTCCGGTTCCGCCAGATTCTTATGGAACTCCCCATGTGTACATGCATAATTAAATTTGGTTATTGTTTTCTGTTTATCTGTCTCATGGCAATTTGATTATTAGAGCAGCCAGAAGAACTAAGAGAGAAAAAAGGGGAATTTCCCCACTGCCCACACATATTAATGCAACTTATCCTTTGTAAAGATTTCTCATGAATGCTTGTATCTTATAGTTAATTTTAAAACAGTCCCAAACTCACACTGCTTTTTATAATTCTGAATATTGGAAAACACACTTAAAATATGTTTTCCTTGTGCAGGCCCGTTGGGTGAAGGGGCACGTGTGGGTTCCAAGATGGCCCAGGTGGCCTGCGAGCTCCTCTGCGGTAACCAGCTTGTCAGTGCAGCTGCAGTTCAGATTCCCTGTTGGCCACTTAACTGATCTTTTTGGTTAGTAAGGGACCAAGACTACCCACAGAACTCTGTAACCATAGTGACAAGATGCCCTGTTTTAACTTTTCAACAGAAGAGATGAGATGCTCTAGTATTTCTGAGCTTGTGGTTCCCAGTGGAATTTTTTGGAGCCATCCAAGCATTCATGCCACAGAATCGGGCATTGAACACGTAATTACTTTTTCCTTTGTACTGTTACCTTTTAAATTAGGGGTGGTGACTGACAGCACAGATAGTCTATGACCAGCCAAATGTGAAGTCTAGGGCAAACCCAGGAGGCTTGGTATTCTTAAAATGCACCAACTGGGAAAAAGCTCCTTTAAGCCAAGGGCAAGGGCTTTACTTTTTAAATAAAATTAGTGTTTTTACCAAAAGTAATGACTGCATGTTCTCTTACATGTGATGAAATAAAACTATTATGGAAGATGTATGTGATACTTGTAGAAAATCAAAGTGTTCATTTAGACTGTGTTTTCCAACCAAGACTGGTTTCAGAGCCAGTTAGAGTCAGCAGTGGGGTGCACTTGAGACGTAGGGCACATGGAGAGGGTGCATGTCCAATATGCTACCTTTTCTTTAGTCTGAAAATCTCACCAAAGTTTTTCCCTTTGAAGCTTTGTGAGCCATTACAATGTAAGTATCTCTGGGAAAGGCATCACAAAGAGACTAAAATTTAGTGGCCTATGAAATAAAACTAGTTTTTACCCATGTTTGTCTGGCCTGAAGAGTGTTTTATATATATTTTTGAACCAGCATTTAATCATAAGGCAACTTCACATAAACACCTACATTACTCTATTACTGTTACACAACAGAGGATGTGGCAAAACTAAATGCTCACAAGACCGGAGCCAAGTAGCTGCTGCCCTGTTTAAATGGATCAGTTTCTCCCTAATTTTTCACAGCCTTCACCCCTTTCTCCATGTATTCAGATACACCTCTTTAGGTCTTCCTTACTCATTTACTTTCACTCTGGGCTCCTATTTGTAAAACAAAACAAAAATCAAGTAGTAACCCTAACAATTCAATGAATGATGTTTAAAACATTTGCTTTGTGTTTGGCCTGGTTTTGCCTTCCTCTCTAAGGTAGTTGGTAAGAGCATTAAGACTTTCCATGCCTCTTCTCTCCTACTGCTCCTGCCTGTTGTCAACTGAAAGTTGTTTCCCCCTCAAAATCCATATGTTGAAACCCTAACCACTGAAGGACTTCACAATAGGTCTCCCAAGATGTGCCACTTTGGCATGTGAATTATTTTGAGCTGAAGGCAATTGAGACTCTGTAGGCTCAAGAAAAACTTTCACCTCTCCCTTAAAGAATTTAAATTAGGAGCCTCGACCTGATAACAAGAGCTATCATCAGAAATAACTTTTTATGAACTATCTATAGGACAGGACACATTTCTGATTACTAAACATCTGTTCTTCGTGCTGTCTTGTGAAAGACTTACCTCCCCTCTGAAGCCCCAGGCACCTCACCTTATCCTTAGCTCAGACTATTGTATATGCTCATTTTCCTTTCTGTCTCTGAGCATTTTTTGTATGTGGGGTCTCCGACTCTCACATATGTGGGATTCCCATACATATGTGTGTAATTAAATTTGGTTATTTTCTTTTGTTCATCTGACTCATGTCAATTTGATTATTAGACCAGCTGGAAGAACCTAAAAGGGTAGAAGAAAGTTTCTTTTTCCTCCACACCTCCAAAGTAATGTTATTTGGTGATGAGGCCTTTTGAAAGTAGTTAGGTTTCGATGACTTTATAAGGGTGGGGCTCCCGTGATGGGATTACAGTCAAATCTCAGCTCTTGAACATTTCCCATCCTGAACAATTTAGTCTTGACCAAGTTGTTCACAGGAGAAATGTCTCAGCTGGCAAACAAAACTTCGATTCTTGACCTGATGACCCTTTCCTGCTGATACCTGTATGATGCGTTATGTGTCTCTCAGGCAGCAAACAAAGGAATGCATGAGTATGAGTATGATTCGGTTTTTGAAAAAACAAAATTGCTTCTTGGACAGTTGTCTGGAATGAGTTCAGTGTGAGAACCAAGCTTCCACTGTACAGTCTGTAGAAGAGGAGAGCAGAGAGCTGGCTTACTGTCTCTGCCATGTGAACTTACAGCAAGAGGAATGCTGTCACTGTACACGAGGAAGAAGGGCCTCACCAAGCACCTGACCATGTTGATGCCTTGATCTGGAACTTCCAGCTTCCAGAATTATGAAAAATTGTTTATTGTTCAAGGCATCCTGTTTATGGTTTTCTGTTATAACAACCCTAACTAACACATGGTATCCATTCCCCCCTTGGAATATTATCAGAAAACAAACAAACCAGAGAAAACAAACAAGTAAAAAATGCATTTCCAATACATTTTCCTTCAAATATATTTACTTAAAAACTTTTACTATTTATATTTCTAGCACACATACACACATACATAAAAATCAACCAGAGGAATACCACTTGTACTTGAGCCTGACTTGAATTGAATGTTTGAATTTACCCAAGTTGTTGAGTGTTTCTTCAATTGGAAACACATTGCAGTTGTACCCGAACAATGCAGCAAAATCAAGTTGAAGCATGGAACTTATTCTATAAATTTAACTGCTATGAGAAAAAGTTGAATAATCTATTCTCAAACCTCATTCTTTGTAGGAGAGGCACAGTAACAGTGGGAAATTGTGACCCACCCCACCATTCTTTTCACACTGTTTCTGTAAGTGCTGACTCTGACTAATATGTAGCTTGTAGGTAGACAGCATGTTTGTATAAGAATCCTACAAAATAGCTTCAAAAGATACAGACTATGACCTTCAGGCAACCCAGCTTTGGGAGGTTTGCTGACCTTCAACCCTGGAGCCAGGATGACGTGAAGCCAGGATGACGCACACCAGCCCACCACTTGCCTTATCAGAATGGACTGTGCACATCTGCATGCAGAGGACTTTGCAACCTCCTTCCTTGACCTCTTTGTTCTGCTCCCCTCTCCCTCCTTATAAAAACCTCTGTTTCCACTGAGAGGCGGAGATGAGCTTTGTGACATGAGTCCCCCATCTTCCAGGTGGCCGGCACCTGCAAATAAACCACTTTCCTTTACATCAGCACCTGCTTCTTGAGTGTTGGCTTTTGTAGTGGGAGGCATCCAGAACTGCTTTCGGTTATCACACTATTTAGTTAAAGTTTTACCTGAGAACTGATGCACTGGGCATAGTCTGGAGATGCTTCAAGACTGGGAAGTCAAGCGTAGGGAATAGCTTTCTTTCCTCCTTGGAAGTCTTGAGAGTCTTAGGAGTTTACCAAATGCCTCTATTTTCCTCTTTATCTAAATCTGTCACATGTTCAAAGGTTTCTGAAATGTCATTTATTTTATAATTTGTAATAAAGATTAAAATGCAGATATTTGTGGAAGGGTTTATGTGCAGACATCATTGGAAGCACACACACTTCGAGTTATCTTCATTCATGTTAAGCAATGTGTGGCAGCCGTGGATCCATGCCACTCCAATGTCCCTGTGAGGAATCTGTAGTGGGGGACACAGTGAACCGAAAGCCTGGACATTCATCTTTGGATTCACCACTGCAAGAATATAAAACCACACTTTGCAGGCTGCTCCCAGCCAATCACTCATAATGGTGTGGGTATCAGAACGAGCTCAAATTCCCAAGTGGGGACACACCATTGGCTGGTTGAGACTTTCTAAGAACTGTGCTTCTATTTGAGGCTCTTTCTGCCCAATCCCCCCTTTTCTCTCTATTTCACAGATGTGAGACTTGTGGTCTGATGGCTCTTTCTGCCTTTTCTTCTTTTCCTTCACAGGTATTTCCTCCAATAAATCTCTTGAACCTCTAGTCCTGCCTGTTTTGGAATGTACTCCTCAGAGGATCCCAATTGACAAGCTGTAACAGACTATTATTGGTGGAGTCAAGAGGAATTACAAAGCAATACCACATTAGGACCTATAGAGGACTTTGTGGGTGCTTGAAAATGAACACAAAATGATTAAAAAAATGAAAAACTATCCTAGCATCAGCATGGATATTATATCCTTGTGGGGATCCAAATAAAATTTAGAATAAGATGCGGGTTACTTCTCTGTGAGATGGTAGTGGAGATGAAATCTAGTAGAGATCATGCATTAACTCATTAAATAGTCCCAGTATATAATGCAATAAAAAGATGACGTTTCAATGAAGAATTGCCAATCAATGCTTTGAGTTCATAAGAGGAGGGAGAGACTACAGGGTACTTTAGAAGTTTGGGGGAAAGCTTTTAGGATAGACCTTAAAAACTGGATGTCACAACTGGATAAGGGCTGGTTACCTTTGCTATTTGGGAAGTGAATAATGGAGAAGGCCAAAACAGACGGGTTATATAATTACTAGGGCAGGTAGTCACCAAGCAGTACTCTAGATCTAAGTTTCTCAGATAGGGTCTCAGACCTCTAAGGAATCATAAGTTGTATATAATAAATAAACATTATGTTTTCATTTTAACGCTAATATAAAAATTAGTATTTGGCCCTGGCTGGTGTGGCTTAGTGGACTGAGTGCCAGCCTGAGAACTAAAAGGTCACCAGTTGAATTGCTAGTCAGGGCTCATGCCTGGGCTGTGGGCCAGGTCCCCAGTAGGGGGTGCACGAGAGGCAACCACACATCAATGTTTCCCTCTCTTCCTTCCTTCCCCTCTCTCTAAAAATAAATAAAATCTTTAAAAAAATTAGTATTTGCATACTGGGGATCCCCTAAATCATCTCCTAACTGAGGGATATATCTCATTTCTTTGCCACCTTTTAAATTTGTGTTTAAAATTCTGTTGTCCCCAAATAGTTCCACTTTAATCATCACAGACTGATGAGAAAAAACAGAAAACTTAATATGTAAATGAAGCATTCTGATCAAATGGAAACCAAGTAGGCATCATTTGTGTCATTGCAGAAATACTTACTTTGCTGAACAGTAGCTTGAATAGAGAGTAATGGGGCAAAGCTGAGTCATCACCTAGCAAGGATAATGCACATATTGCAGACTCAAAGCCATTATGCACTAATGGGTGTGACAAGGCAATTTAGATTTAGCAAAACAATTTTAATTTGTACATTAAATTAATGTGGTAAATTTGAATTTCGTTGCTTTTTAAAATAAAATTTGTAAGTTTGATTTGGCTTTATTATTACACAATATGGATACACTGAAGGAGTCTATACCAAGTTTTATGCACAATCTGATTCACTTGTGCGTATTCCCAGCCTTTCTTCTGTCCCCACCCACAAAAGAGAAACACATTTGCTCACTTTGTTTACCTCTGCTTCCTATCCTTCCTTGAATTCAAGAGGAGGGTCGGCTTCTGAGAGATCATTGGAAACGACAACATAGTGGTGGCGAAGCTCAGCTGACTTGGTTGACACCAGCAAGTTCCTGGGTGTGACAGAGCCCAAGTTTGAGATCATTGCCACCCAAACCCTTGAAATGGGTGCCTTTGTGTAGCTACAAACTCTTCAACTGTACAAGGGAGTCTTCAACAGACCGTGGAGGTGAAAAGAGAAGCAGAAACATTCTTAGTAAGAAAAGCAATGTCTATATAATTAAGAGCAGAGTGTTAAAAAACAAAATTGAACTGAGTAAATCTGAATAAAAATACCTAGTTGGTATTTTTAAGTTATTCATGAAATCAGGCAGCATCCCATCTAGTGACTTAGAAGAGCACACCCATGGGTTGTACAAAATAGAAGGTTTGTACAGGGAGGAGGGTGGGGCAAGGGAGCCATTGAAAGGAAAGAAAAAAGATTATTTTTAGACCAGGGCATCTTCTTCTGGGAAGAACAGAACTACAAGGGTTTCTATCAGGAAGGTTAGGTCTTCTTGGGGAGGGGTATGGAGAAGGACCACTGGACAGTTTACCTCTTTGGCATTGACCAGGAAATTCCAGACTGGTTGGTTTAAAATTCCACTCCTGGGATAGACTATAACTACCATTAGTTTAGTTATTAAGTATTGGTTTTGTGCTATTGTTTAGAAAAAGTGACTCCATTTTAAAATGTTCTTTCTTTCCTTTTTCTTTTTTTTTAAGAAGAGAAAGAAAATAAATTCATAAGTTTGGAAGGTGTGGAGATAATTTCAGGAGGGACTGGTAAGAAAGAAGGTGTAGAGTAGTTTGAGGGGACTAGAGAATTTGGGAGCAAAACCAATATGAGAAGAGTTTCTGGGATTAATAAATAATATTCTGCCCTGGCTGGTGTGGCTCAGTGGATTGAGTGCTGGGTTTCAAACCAAAACGTTGTAGGTTTGATTCCCAGTCAGGGCACGTGCCTGGGTTGTGGGCCAGATTCCCCAGTTGGGGGCATACGAAGGGCAACTAATTGATATATCTCATGCACATTGCTGTTTCTCTCCTTCTCCTTCTCCCTCCCTTTCCCTCTCTCTAGACATAAATAAATAAAATCTTAAAAAAAAAGAAATGTTAAAAAAAATTCTCATAGTGTCTTTCCAGGAGTCATAGGTAAGACTGGGATTCCTTTATCAGTGCTGTGAGGAGAAAGTCCTGTATGTGCCTAAGGACATTTGGGAATCCTCAGGATTGGGTCTTTTAATAATTTCCATCCGTGTGAACTGCTGATGTGCTGTGGACCAATTAAGTTATGGACCAATTAAGTTTAAGCACATGGAAATCTCTCAAGGACAGACATTCCATTTTCAAGGCAGGTACTGAGAAATATTCTCTCAAGTACAAAGATACCCAGCCCTAATCCAAAGTCTGACCTGTTATTATTTTCTGACACATGGGAATTCACATTTGGTTTATTTCCTGCTTTGCTGGGGATTCACTAGAGTAATAAAGAAGATACATTACTCTTGGGTAGTTCAAGATTCATAAATTCTTTAGGGTCATGATTCTCCCATTGCATTAGCTAAGTGGAGTTTTATGGTGGTTCTGTTCTATAGGAAGAACTCTGTGCCAGAGAAAGTACCTAGCCCCAGGTAAAATGCTATTAGCTCAGCATATAAAGTGTAATTAGCCTCCCATCAAGTGCACATCTCAAATCGCTCTTGCAGCTGCCTGGTCTCCTTTACCTCCACTCCTTGTTATCCCATTTGCTTTGCTACCATAGTTTTTAACAGTGGGAACACTTGCTTCCGGGAGCCGTGTTTTCCACAATTTGTTTATATCCACTCTGTGAATACACCAATCCATTCAATGCTACTTTGGTAGCTCAAGTGTGGATGCTGCAGTAAGGCCTCAAAGTCACAGCCTCTGCCGAGATGGCTGCCTAGTGGGCACAGAGACAGACATGCGTTATTATTCAAATGATGAATGTGATAGGGTTTCCTAATTGCATTACTGAGGAAGGGAAAGTCTGGGAGCTCAGAGCAAGGCTCTCTGAGGAGCCCAGAAGGGCTTTAAGGTCATAAGGTTGAGGAGGAATTCAGCAGGCAGAGGGCAAGCAGAGGGCAATGGGACAAGAGTGCTCTCAGTGCAAGATTGGAAGGTGCTGAATGGCACCCAGGAGAAAGAAAAGAACTAGCTTTTAGGGTCAGGTGAGTAAGGTGGGAGTCAGGCCAAGTGAAGTCTGGCCTTGGTCTCAGATCTAGAAGGGCCCTGTAAACCAGGTGGAGATTTAGGTATTTATTCTAAAGGCTGTTGGGAGACAATTAAGGTTTTTAACCAGGGAATGATAAGATTGGCTGCAGAATAGAGAATTTATTCCAAGTGGTAGCTAATCTTTTTTTTTTTAAGTGCAGTCTGATCACATCACACTTGTAAAAACTTTTAGTCACATCTTAGTGCCATCAGAATGACATCTAAACTCTCAATAAAGTTTGCCAGGCTCCTCTTGAACGAATCCTGGAATCCTGGCTACTTCTCCAGGCTTATCTTTGATTCACTGCCCACCCCCTTTTTCTTTCCTCAACACCTGCTCACATCACACCCCTCCCCTTCTCTCTTTGCCTAGGGCCTTTCATACCCTTTTGACCTTAACCCAGTAAATAATTTTCAGCATTTTACATAGAGACATGCACACATATGTATAATATATCAAAGTTTTATGAAAAATGGAGAATGCACTCTAATATCTTTCTTTTTCCTTTCCTTTTTTAAAAATGCGGATTTACACTCACCAAATGAATTTTATGGCCCACTATTACCACTAGTTCCTCCAAGAGCCCCCCTCTTTTTGTGGGACTTTGCTGGTGTGCTTTCCTCACAGTAAAGCATTTCCTCCCACTGTTCTTGGGGGATTTTACTGTACCTCCGCAACACAACTAAGAGGTCTCAGGGAGTCCTTGCTGATTTCTAAGCCCAGATGAGGCACTCTTGCTACGACTTCTCATTGCACTCTGTCTGTTCTCCCTCTCTTCTTCTCTTTCTTTTTTTTTCCCCCTCACAAATATTCTCCGAAAGCCTGCTATATGCCAGATGCTGTTTTTGGCGCAGGGCAGGGCCGGCTTTATGGGACCCTGAGCGGAGCAGAGCCCCACGATTGGTTTAATGCTCTGCTGTTGCTGTCTTGAAATTCTTAATAACTTTTTTTTTGACAAAGAGCGCTCCATTTTTGTTTTGTATTGGGTCTGATAAATTATGTAACTGTTCCTGCACAGGGGTGATGAACCAAGCAGACCCAAATTCCTCCTACCCTCCAAGAGTTCACATTCTAGTACTTACTGCACACTAACTAGCCTCTGAGCATGTTTTAGTATTTGCCTATTTACCTGCTTCTCATCCCAACTACACTGTAAGCTCCTTGAGGGCAAATATTCCCTCCCAGCTCTATGTGTAGCACATATTATACTGCCTGCCAGCTTGCACACACTAACAAATTTATGTAGAATGAAGTAATGAACACACGTGATGCATCCAACTTGTCCTATAACGAGTGCTTCCTCTGAACAAGGTTACCCTTGATGTTCTTTGACACGATTTCACATGTATTGAAGCTTCTTCACTGGCTATTTGCCCATCAGTGTGAAGTGATAAGATTAGAAGAGTTAGAATTTAAAGTACATCAGTGAGTTTCATTTACACTTAGGAATGTCAAGAATGCATGAAGTAGATTACTTTAACCTAGATTTTTAATTCAAGGATCATTTTCAAAGTAAGCAGAGGACCTTTAAAACATTTTGGGAGTTGACTTTGGAAATAGGATAGGTGCTGGGGAAGAGTGTCAAGAGTTAAGAACCGAAGGGAGAGGAAGATGGAAAGCTTGCCTTATGCTTTTGAATTCCCTTTAAAATATAACTCAGTTACTCTATAATTTACTCATAACAATATTGGTTCCAACTTGTAGACAGAAGTACAGGAGGCACAGAATCTTTAAGATGTCATAATCATAAATTGGGCATCATGTTACTTAAGGAAAGCAATTTTAGTCAAAACAGTCTATTAATTAGGATATGTTGTTTCTTTCTCTCTGTATATGATTTTAAGAAGTTATATACAATGACTTCCACTTGAAGTTTTTGTCTTTTATTTTTATTTTTTTTTACCCATGGACATGGACAATGGTGCTGGGAATGGACTGTGGGAGTTGGGGGGGGGGTGGGATGGGCAGAGGAGGGCAACAGGGGAAAAATTGGGACAACTGTAAGAGAATAACAATGAAAAAGTCTTCTAAAAAATGAAGTTTTTGTATATCTTAAGCACTGTTAAGAGATTTAAAGGTTAATAAAATACTTGGCCTATGCTTATCTCTTACCTTTTACTGCCATCCTGTGGCCATTTTATTTTCTAGATAAAAATCCATTTGCAAAAGCTTATTTTCTATCATCATCATCACAGATTATAGTTTCAGATTTTAACTGTCCTCAGTTAACATAACTATTATACAATATGTATTGCAGAGTTTTGCTACATTAAGATGTCCCATCATGCAGTAGTATATAATTATCATGGAATTTTAATTCTGAGTGAGCCTCCATGCAATTGTTTTCAAAAGGACTCTTCAAATATCTCCCTGTTTTTGTTTTTGTTTTCCATCCCTCCTGCCCACCCTGGCTTTTCGATGGATGGTTAGGGAATAGCAGTGATTACAGTCTCAAAGACACACTCCCTTGGATGTCTCTCTGTATTTAAAATACTCACAGATACTTTCTTCTGGAACCCAGGCTTAGATTTCCTTTCTTGGATGTCCCCTCTTCTGGTCTTCTAGAATTCTCCTAAATCCCAGTGCCCTCACAACAGGCAGGATCCGGCACAGCACCTGGACAGAATGTGCTCATGTTCTGCTTGTGACCGTCAGGTTCAGCTCCTCTGGAGAAGTGGGGTGCACACCGGGCTGGGGAGAAAAGGGCATCTGCTGGGCTCCTTGTCCAGAAGTGTCTTAGCCTCTACTCCCAGGAGATGGACAGTAAGCACATTCCACAAGGGCGAGATTTGTTCATGCTTTCCCATTTACCGAAGGCCATTAGAGCCTAGTGCATAGCCCAGGGGGAAATAAAAAGTCTGAGAAATAACAATAATGATCATGGCTAGTACATAGGGAGCTTGAATTTATATGCCATGTCCTGTTCTAAACACTTTATATGCATTATCCAATACTTCAAATTGTCCTATGAGTAGGGACCCTTAGTATTTCTTGGCAAATATAATTGGTAAAATAAACCAATTGAGATCTCCTGAGTGTTAGAGTGGTGGTGCTCCTTGTCTAACATGAGACAGCTGGGAACTGGTAGGTGTGTTAACAAGCCAGTGAGTGAATAATGTCCAGTCCAGGGGCTTCGGTGCGTGCCTCTTCCTAAGTCATTTCCTAGTAGTCCAAGTCCTTTGAATGTCTCAGGTTGTGGATTGTCTTTGCTTTGTCTTCTGCGTCCTCCATTGTAACTTCTCTTCTCTGGGAGCATGAGATTGCCTCCATTTGCGTGGGTCAGGCCCCAGTGGCTGCCTGTTTTCCACTGAAAGAGTACACCTGCAGTCGGCCAGCACTTGGGCTCACAATCATCTTAGAAGCAAGAAGTAGGAGAGGTTCTCATGCTTGCATCGTTCTCTTATCACCGCAATAAGGGGCATTTCTGAGACAGATAACAGTCAAAATGTCAAGGTAAAAGAAATTAATTTCTTTCACAGAATTTACTTTAATGTACATTTCTTTTTCACTCTTTGTTGGGAGGGGAATGCAAATGTTTAGTCTGCCACTAGTTGGCTGTTTTGTGACTCAAGGTCAGACACAGTGAACATTTGCTAGTCTCGTCACACTGTCATCTGGATTGGATCGGCTTTAATGTGTTCAAATGACATTTTGTCATTCTTCCTGTAATATGTTTTTGATTTGTATGCCTCAGACATTCTGGCTACCACAAAGCCTTGTTTACTGGTTTTGATTTCCACATGATCTTTCACATTCTTAAAAAAAATGGTTTCCCATTTGATGAAATTCAGGTACATATTCTATTTTCAATTCTTACTATGCTGCTTCAACTGCCCTCTCATAAACTTCACTTCATCAAGCACTTTTTCTTATTGTTGACTTATTCTTATTCATTACTTCATAATGCTTAAGGAGGACCTGTTTATATAAAATAAAAGATGAAACAGCCTTATATTTTTATATCTATGATTCAAGGTTTTAACTTCTTTATGGCAGTAATAATGCTTATAATAAATATATATGATCTGCTTACTGTATGTTAGCCACTGTTCTAAGCACTTTACATGTGTAAGCACTTTAATTCTCAAAACCCTATAAGGTTCGTGTTTTACTGTTTTCCTAAATAACACAGGTTTGATGAGATGCAGAGAGAAATGAGGTGATAGGCACAGAAAAGTGTACCAATTTGTCCAAAGTCATATAGTTGGAATCAGGATCCAGGAGAACCAATACATATAGTAATAAATATTAATTTCATTCAAAACTCTTTAAAGAAAAAACAAGGAAAGAAACCTAATCTTAATGCCTTATACTGTATTCTGTATGTGGTTCTTACCATTTACATGTGAATTCAATCATTCTTTTGTATCAGATTCTCTCCTTGCCACCAGCCTAATGGAGGATAATGGAAGGGGTACCGGTAGCACAATGATGGTACAAAATCCATAGTTCGAATCTACTTTCTGTCTGTTATAACTTCCAGAACCAGTTCATTTTAGCTCTTGTCCTGACACACAGAGAGCACATCTTCCCCAGCCTCTAAAGATGAGCTGTGGCTGTGTCAGCATGTCTGTCCTCGGTCATGGCCCCATCCCCACCTCTCCTGTGCTGACTTGCATACTTCTCGCCCTGTTGCATCTGATCCTAGCTTCGTCTCTTATTTATCATTCTGCTCCTTATTTTTAAATTTATATTTGTCCCCTCTGGCACCTGACTCTCAGTCTTCTCTTCAAGCTTGTGTCTTGGTCTTGCTCCATCAGCTTGGGAAAGGGTAGTATTCTGGTTAAGAGTAAGGGCTCTGGAATCAGACTGCTGGGGTTCATTTCCCAGCTCTGCCACCCACCACCGTGTGACCTTTGGCAAGTCCAATGAACTCCCCCAAAGCCTCAGTTTTCTTATCTGTGAAATGGGAATAATTCAATAGTACCTAAGAGTACGATGTGGTAATCCATGTGGAATGCTTAGAGTGTCTGACAGATAATAAGCATTCATTCATTCATTCATTTATTCATTCACTCAGAACCTCTTATATTATCAGGTGCTATTCTATTTATGGGACTATAGCAGTGAACCAAACAAACATAAATCTCTACCTTCTTGGAGCTTATGTTCTGTTGTGTGTGTGGGTGTGTAATAGCAGAAAACCAGTTAAAAAAGAACGTATATAAATTATGTTAAGTGATGATAAATGCTAAAAGAAAAAATAAAGCAAGAAAAAAGAAAAGAGGACTTCTGGCCAAGATGGAGGCATAGGTAAACACGCTGTGCCTCCTCACACAACCAAGATAGGGACAACAACAATATAGAAACAAAATAACAACCAGAACTGACAGAAAATTGAAGTGCATGGAAGTTGGACACCCAAGGATTTAAAAATAGACACGTTCATCCAGACTGGTAGGAGGGGCGAAGTCGGGCCAGGCGAGGGACCTGGAGCAGAGAGCTGAGCGACAGGGAGGCGCGCAAGTCCGCAGCAGGCAGACCCTGGGTACACAAGCAGTGGTGGCTGGTGGGCCCCGGCTGGGGGGTGGTGACCAGCAGACCTAGCAGACCCATTGTGAAGCAAGGCACTGCGTGCAATTCAGGGCCCTAGCACCGGGAAATAGAGCTTTGGGTCACTGACTGAAAAGGAAGATCCCTTGGGGTGCAAAGGCCCACCCACACCGGAATTGGTGCCAGAGGGGCCTAGTTAGCTTGTGGAAAGTGGTGGAAGGGTCCGAGGTCCTA
>CM052538.1:80503532-80525334 GCA_028533065.1 Trachops cirrhosus | reverse complement strand
AACTAAAGGGGGGAATGTGGGTGGGAGAAGGTGTTCAGGGTGGAGGGGAATGAAGGGGGGATAATAGGACAACTGTAATAGCATAATCAATAAAATATATTAAAAAAAGAAAAAAGAAAGTATTGATTGGGCTGGTTTGTGATTTTAATTAGTGTAGTTAAGGAAGTCCCCTTAAGAAGATATTTGAGCCCTGCCTGGTATGACTCAGTGGGTTGAGCTCCCGCCTGTGAATCAAAGGGCTGCCAGTTTGATTCCTAGTCAGGGCACATGCCTGAGTTGTGGGCCAGATCCCCAGTAGGGGTTGCATGAGAGGTGACCACACATTGATGTTTCTCACCCTCTCTTTCTCTTTCCCTTTCCCTCTCTAAAAATGGATAAATAAAATCTTTTAAAAATTTTTAAAAAAGAAAGATATTTGAGTAAAGACTGAGTGAGGTAAAGGAGCTAGTCAGGCAGTTTTCTCAGGACAGAGCATACCAGGCTGAGTGAACAACCAGTGCAAAGGTCCTGAGGCAGGAGGGTCTGGTGGTTTAGTGAAAAAGCAAGGAGACCAATGTGGCTAAAGCAGAGTAACAGGATTTGCTGAGGGAGCACATGTGGGTGTGAGAGAAAGAGAGGCATCAAGGAAGATGCTACTTTTTTTTTCTAGTAATCATGGTGCAATAGTTATTTACAGGGGATGGCGGTGGGAGGAGCTGGTCTGGGGCTAGGGCAGGTGGGGTGGTTCCTGTGGGTAAGGTCAGGGCCTCAGTTCAAACATGTTGCCTTTGAGATGCCAATTAAACACCCAAGACAAGATGTTGAGGAGGTCTTTGGATATGAAGATCTGGAGTTGAGGGAAACATTTCAGGCTGAAATAGAGATTAGCTCTTTGTAGCTGGCATTGAAAGTCATGAGACTGAACAGGATGGTCAGAGAAGTGAGTTTAGGTAGAAAAGAGAAGGGACAAATTGTTAGACATCAGGAAGAGAAGTAAGCATTCCATGAATGGTGGCTGCTAGTGTCATTATCATAATCCACCCCCCATACCCTTTGCTTGAGGTCCAACCCCCACTCCAGCTCCCCAGTGCTACTTCCCCCAGCTCTCTGGGTCTCCGCTAAGGGGCCATTTGAAAAATCCTGCCTTCTTCCATGTCTTTTAGTTTTGTTATAGGAGAGGACTGCAGTTACAAGCACTGTTTCCAGCTGTGGCCATCCACTGGGAACCATATTGCCTTTTCCTGATAAGGCCTCTTATCCTAGGTCAAATCAAGGTTCCTTGGGGAGAGACTCCACCCCTCCCTTCTCGGTCTCAATACAATCACCCCTCTGCTCACTCTCCATACTCTGGAAGTGAGCAATCTGTCATCTCACCAGCAGATCTCTGGGTCTCACTGCTTCTTCTGCCTCTCTCTGCAGAGACCCAGTCCTGGGAGCTAATACTGCTTTTTTCTTTGACTGATGAGATTCTTTTCCTGTGTGTTTAAAGCATCTTGACTTTCTCTGAAGATTTGGACTCCCTGCTTTAAAACCTCTCACTATACTTTTTTTGTTTATTTCTAAATTTTAATTATAAAATTTATCTCACATAGAAGTGTTTTGTACAATTTAATATTAATACAATGGATACTTGTGTACTCACCACACACCTTCAGAACAAGAACATTCCAGTGCCTCAGAAGTCCCCTATACACCTTCCCTTAATGTTGTCTCTTCCCCTCACTACCAGAGGACACTGGTATCTTGAATTTTGTATAAGATGTTTCCTTGCTCATCTCTATCATTGGATCACTGCATCAGTCAGGGTTTTATCAGAAGAGCAACAGTTACTGTGAGGGGTTTCTTATAGGAATCATACCTTATACCTTTCAGTGAGCATCTGCAAGGGACCCTGGGAGAAATGGAGGTGAAACGACTAACCAGAGCCCTGAAGCACTGTGTGGATAGGCAAGCAAAGTGTGAAGGAAAATCTAAGAAGACAGGCCCATCCAGCCATTGGAGTGGGGCTGCACAGAGGAAGGTGGAGAAGACTGTGAGAGGTGACTATCTCTGCATATCTGCCCCTTCTGTGGGCCCATTGCCAACTGTCTGCTGTGGGTCAGAGGGCCAGCAGTGGGAGTCAAGGGCTGGGAGCTGGGTAGAGGAAAGAAAGTATAAATGGCACCTTTGCATCTGTCCATCACATTTGACTGCATACACATTTTAAGAAAATGGGCTATTGCTCCATTTCTGCCTGCAATAGTTAGTTCAACTTCCTCTTTTGGCCAAGTCTAACCTTAAACAACATAAGGAGGGGAACTCTGGGATTTGTAGGTCCTAGCTTCATCAAGGTGGCATAGAGTAAACCAGCACTGCCACCTCTGAGTGAGTCCTCAGGCAATAATACACTGTTTAGTTTGGGCTGTACTTCATCACACCAGGCATCATGTGTATGCTTTTTCTATGACCGTTTTTGTTGCTGTTGTTAACATCATTTTTTGTGATTCCTTTCTGATGAGTCCTTTACTTTTAACCACTACATATGGAATTCCAAAGTATGAAAGAGAATTTATTTATCCATTTAAATATTATTAGATATTTGTTTTTATTCCCAGATTTTTCTCTTAGGAGTAATAGTTCTATTTACATTATATATGTCTCTTTATGACTTTCTGCCCTTATACTTGGGAGGGAAATTGCTGGAGTATAGAGTGTGCCAAGTGCAAATTCACTATATATTGTTAAACTGATTTCTGTAAGGACTGTGCTCCTACTGGCAACATATGAGTATTTCCATTGCAAAACATCTTCATTATGGAGACATTTGGTGTGTCAGATATTTTAATATTTGCGAAATCAGGGAGGTGCAAAATGCCACCTGATCTGAATTCAATTTATCTCCCTAATTATGAATGATTGGAGATATTTTTATATATTTATTCTCATAATATTTCCTCTTCTCTGAAATGCCTATTTATATCTTTTGCCCTTTTTTTCTTTATAAGAGTTCTTCACAAATTCTAGATAACAACCTTTCATTGGTTATTTGTATTGTAAATGTTCTTTCCCAGTTTGTGGCTCATGACCTGTTTGAGCTACTTCTGCCTTGATGCTCTTTCCACTTACCTATTTACCCACTCTCCTCCCATTTCCACACTGACTTGTCTTATTACGCCCTTTTTAGTATCTTTTGATGAACAGAAGGCCCAAATTTAGTATAGTCAAATGTAGCCTTCCCCAAGCCCATAGTAACTTTGGCTCTTACATAAGGGATCTTTGTTTTCCTTCAAATCGTAAAGATACTCTATTGCCTTCTAGACTTGTTCTGGTTTTGTCTCTCATTTTGAAGTTTTTAGTTCTTAATTTCCCACACGTATGTAATACATACTCACTTATAATTGAGTTTCCATATATGAGGTCTGTCCAGGAGGTATCCAGCCATGTAATATGAAAAATAGAGAAATTTATTAAAGAAGATGCAAGATAGAAGAAACACTGTACATGGGGCAATGACGCCTCAGTCCCCTTCAAAGTAGTCACCTTGGGACCTCACACAGTTCTCCCAATCGCCATCAGCTGCCCCATTGTATATTCCTGAATCTCAATGATGGTCTTAAATCTCTTCTCTTTCAAAGGTGATTTTAGTTGTAGGAAAAGCCAGAACACCACATCTGGACTGTAGGGGTGCTGAGTCATCTGGGTGATTTGATATTTTACCAAAAAACTCTGCACAAGACATGATGAATGAGCAGGTGCATTGTCTTGATGAAGAAGCTGCCAATTACCAGGCATTCATAGCTGTGGCCTTCTGAACCATCTGAACAGTTTCCACAGAGGAATGTTCAATCTTAATGCAAAATATGATGCAGATTCATTACTCTATTCACTCAGTCATTTTGAATGTGACAAGCACACAGTACACATGCTCACTCAATGATGTGTACTGCCCCCACTGACTAATACAGTGAAGTTGTCATTGTTCACACATGTGCATTCCAGTCCACTCTTCTTAGCTGCCAGGTTACAGCAATGATGTGCAAGCCATTCTCATTATAATAACAATGGCTGGACTTTTTCTGGACAGACCTTGTATACATGGGTTTGTTTCTGACCTTCAGTTGTTCCATTGGTTTTGATATCTGCAAGAACAATTGTCCACAGCTTGTTCTTCTTTAGCCTTGTTTCAATGCTTTTTATATAGAAAGGCCATTTGTTTTTCTGTGTAAATTTTAGAATCAAATTTTCAAACTCCCCTGCAATCTCTAGTGATTTTGATTAGAATTAGGAGACAATGGAAATCTTTACAGACTGCTAATTTATTCCTGCTAAATCTCTTTTCCTGCTCATAAGCTCATGGCTGCCATTTGAAGACTCTGCCACCCCTTGGGCAGCTAGCTTTGGCTTTGTGCAAAGTAGCTGTGAGTATTCCTTTTCACCGTATCCATACTCTTTTACAACATGGCTTCGCTGCTTTTCCTTTCGGTTGGTAGAGTCCATTTCTCTATCTTTGAATATCAGCTGGCCCTACAACCTGCTTTGCCTAATAAAATCCAGTGGGTATGATATTGTGTCTATTTAGAACCTAGGTCTCAATAGGCCTTTTGTACCATCACAGCTCTGCCACCATCTGTGAACAAGCCTGGGCTAGCCTGCTGCATGGCGAGAGGCACATGGTCAGTCACCTCAGCTGTTCATAGAGCAGGCAGCCAATCCCTAGTAGCCAAACCACCTTGCTGACCAACAGCTGACCAAAGATGCATGAGAGATTTCAGCAGAGAACAGGAAAACTACCCAGCTGAATTGCCAACCCATGGAATAATGAGCTGGGTAAAATAATTGTTGCTTTAGGCCACTGAATTTTGGAGGTGAATTGTTACTCAGAAATAACTAATTAATACCAAGTGACCAAGTTCTCACCAGTATAATACAAATGGAAGAGACAAGTGCACATTTTGCCTCAATAACTTTCCCCTTACCAGAGGCTGATAATGAAGGTCACCTAACCTGGACCATGCAGATGTGGACAGAGCTCCAGTGCAGCTGGTCTCAAGGTGTGGTCTGCAGACTCCTGTAAGTCTCCAAGACACTTGTGAGAGCCTAATGGGTGACAACTATTTTCATCATAATAACTTATTTGCCTTTTTCACTGTTCTGACCTGTGCACTGATGGTGTAAAGTCAATACTGGGTAAAACTGCTGTCCCTTTAGCACAGATTTAGGCAGCTCACTATGTTGTACTAGTAGTCAGCCATTCAATTTATTACCACACCCTAGTAGTAAAGTGCCAGGGTATACATCTCTGTGACAAAATGCTAAGTACGTCTAAGTGACATAATGATAAGAGCGCATAATGCCCTCTGTGGTATATCTCACTATGATGGTCTCAAAACCTTTGTGCAATTGTTTTAAGGGCTGAACTTCCTTCTTCTTTTTTTTTGGAACACCATTCTACTTGAATGAGTAGACGGAAAAACTATGGATGTATAGGCTTGGAAATTTTAGTAGACATTTATTTTGTATTCTTTTATGAGATGGTCAGCCAGGTATGGCCACAGAGGAGACAGAGGAGGGGCTCAGAAAAAAACAAACAAAGAATTTGTTATACTCATAGATCCTAGAGACAGGAGGCATACAACACAAGGCCATGTGGGAAAGTTACCAGGGTGGTCAGTAGGCAGAAGATAGGACGCAGGGGTCTGTCTTTAGGCCACTGTCTTTATTTTGGTTTCCATGGGAAAGGCAAGCAGGGAAGGATAAACAGTTTAGAATTGGCTAGCTTGAATAATTTCAGAGGGTTTGAGGCTATGGAGGTGGTTCCTAGGTGCCTGGCACCCAGTTCTGGGATTTTTAAGGCAGAGAAATATTGCCTCTTGGGTGTAAAGACCTGATAGAGATAGCCTGGCTCTGGACTGGGAAGTTTGCAGATCAAAGGCATGCTGCTGGCTGAGCTTTTGCTGTCTAAGAATTGGCTAGCCTCAGGAGGGGCAGACTATACCCAGACAGTAAGGCTTTTAAGATGTCAAAACATTATAACATACAGAAAATTAAAAATGTTTATAACACCTCATTTTTTGAAAATGAACAAAATCAGCCAATGATAAAATTTGAGAGTTCAGATAAAAATAATTATGGAAAACCTGTATTCTATTACCATGACCTTGATTGTTTCCTAATACTTAAAGTTTTTTTCCTTCTGATAAGATTGATGGTGTATTAATTAGTATGTTTTAAAAATATTGTATAATGAAAGGTGTCAATGATTGGGAAACTTGCACTAACTCAGGGAAACAATATTTTTCAAATGACTAATGCATGCTGTTAATTCTCATGTATCGTCAAAAGATTCATTCAATTGCAAGGTGGACCAATGGATGTTTTTAAATTGTATTTTATTGATTATGTTATTACAGTTGTCCTGACTTTCCCTCTTTGCCCCCCCTCCACTCATCATCCCCTACTCCCTCAAGCAATCCCCTCACCATTGTTCGTGTCCATGGGTCATGCATATAAGTTCTTTGGCTACTCCATTTCCTATACTGTACTTTACATCCCCATGGCTATCCTGTAAGTACCTATTTGTACTTCTTAATCCCTTCGCCTCTTCATCCATTCCCCTATACACCTCTCCCATTTGGCAACCAACAAAACACTCTTTGTAGCCATGATTCTGTCTCTGTTCTTGTTTGCTTAGTTTATTTTTTGGATTCAGGTGTTGGTAGGTTTGTATTTTGTGCCATTTCATTGTTCATAGTTATGATCTTCTCTTTTTTTATAAGTAAGTACCTTTAACATTTCATATAATGATGGTTTGGTGATGCTGAATTCCTTTAGTTTTTTAGTCCAGGAATCTCTTTATCTGCCCTTTGTTTCTAAGTGATATCTTTGCTGCATAGAGCAATCTTGGCTGTATGTTCTTGCTCTTCATGGCTTTGAATATTTCTTGCCAATCCCTGCTAGCCTGCAAAGTTTCTTTAGAGAAATAAGCTGACAGTCTTATGGGAACTTCCCTGTAGATAACTAACTGCATTTCTCTTGCTGCTTTTAAGATGCTTTATCTTTAATCTTTGGCATTGTAATTATGATGTGTCTTGGAGTGGGCCTCTTTGCATACATCTTGTTTGGGACTCTCTGTGCTTCTTGGACTTGCATGTCTATTTCCTTCACCAAATTAGGGAAGTTGTCTTTCCTTATTTTTTCAAATAGATTTCCAACATCTTGCTCTTTCTCTTGTCCTTCTGGCACCCCTATGATGCTTTTATGTTGGACCTCTTGAAGTTGTCCCAGAGGCTGCTTATACAATCCTCAGTCTTTTGGATTCTTTTTCCTTCTTGTTGTTCTGATTGGTTGTTTTTTTCTTCCTTATGTTTCAAGTAATTAATTTGATTTTTGGCTTCATCCATTCCACTGTTGTTTCCCTGTAAATTTTTCTTTACTTCAATTAGTGTATCTTTTGTTTCTGCTGGATCTTTTTATGCTGCTGAGGTCCTAAGTTCACTGAGCATCCTTATAACCAGTATTTTGAGCTCTGCATCTGATAGCTTGCTTATCTCCATTTCATTTAGCTCTTTTTCTGGAATTTTGATCTGTTCTTTCATTTGGGCTATGTTTCTTTGCTTCCTCATTTTGGCAGCCTCCCAGTTTGTTTCTATGTATTAGGTACAGCTGCTTTGACTCTGTGTCTTGGTAGTGTGGCCTAATGTAGTAGGTGTCCTGTAGGGTCCAGTAACACAGCCTCCCCTGTCATCCAAGCTGGATACTTGAGGTGCACCCTTTGTGTGTGCTGAGTATATCTTCCTCTTGTAGTTGAGCCTTGGTTGCTCTTGGCAGATAAATGGGAGGGACTTACCCAGGTCAGTCAGCTATAAGGATTAGCTGTGACCACTTACCACTGCCCACTGCCCTCCATGGGGGATTAGCTGTGCAGGGGCAGTGCAGTGGTGCTCTGACGTGGTCTGTAGCTGTCCATTGGGTGCACTGACCCTGGTGTTTCCTGGGTGGTGCTGGCCAAGGTCAGTCCCCACATTTTGCCCCAGGCCACCCTTCCTGAGCTATAAAGCAATCTGAGATGGCTGCTACTTGTTATGGGCTTGTAGATTTCCAGGGAAGCCAAGCTGTGAATCAGTGCAGTGCCTGGGGTTCACTGAGGCCAGCTGTTGTTTACTTGATAGGATTGAGGAAGTTGTGAAGCAGGAGCCAAGACCAGCCATTCATATGGAAAAGCAGCTTGGGTGGGCCCATAAGTTGGGTGGAGTGGAGTTTCTGGGAATCTTTAAGGTAGGTGAAACAGTGTTAGCCAGGTTGATGGAGCCTCAGATATGACACCAGCTTACCAGCTCTGTCAGGGGAGAGTTTAGAAAAGGGACAATGGCCTCTGCTCACCTTGATGCCAGACACTTCAGTTTCTCCGTTTATGCCACTGGTGCCTTTCAAGCTGCTACCCTGGTGCTGGAGCTCAGAGGGAGTGAATCTGAGTAGGTGAGTCTGTGTGTGGATTCTTTAAGAAGAACTGCTTGGGGCTCCAGAAATTTCTTCTACTGATGCAATTGCCTCTGGTTTTTGCAGCCAGAAGTTATGGGGACTTATCTTTGTGGCACTGGAAACCTGGTGTGGGACTGGGACTTCACGCTCCCTATATATCCCTCCCAAATTTTTATCCACCACATATGGGTAAAGGACCAGCCCGTTCTGTGTGCGCCCCTTCTAGCAGTCTGATGGATGTGATTTCTTTAAGTCAGTAGTTGTCAGATTTCCATTCAACTCAATTTCTGATGATTCTAAGTGATGGTGGTTCTATTATTTTAGTTGTAATTTTGATGTGGTTGTGTCAAGATGGGAGCCGTGTCACCATCTTAGATGTCTTAGACCAATGGATTTTAATGTAACAGAATATGAAAAGGTCATTAACATCAGGTTTCAGGTTGTGCCCTGCACCCAATCTATAGAAAATATCGCTAGTTAAATTTCAGTACAGTATAAAAAAATAGCCACAATTATCCAAAAAGGCTATTAAAATAATCCTCTTCTTTTTGACTAGTATTCTGTGTGAGACTGGATTTCATTAATCTTTTTCAATGAAAACAGAGTGCAATGAATTGAATGCAGGAGACAGAATTCAGCTGACTTCTATTAACCCAGATATTAAAGAGTTTTAAATACTTACAATTTCACTGTTCTGATTAACTTTTGTCTGAGTAAATAGAGTTATTTTTCCTAGAAATATATTACTTATGTTTACATATAATGAGTTGATTGTTATTTTTAATTTAATGAATAAATACAAATTTTTATTTTAATTTTTAATGTAATAATTGTTGATAAATATGTATGTACAGTCCAAAGCTCTTTGGAGTCCTCAGGAATTTTTTAGACTTTATTTTTAGAGAAGTTTTGGGTTCAGAACAAAATCGAGTGAAAAGCACAGTGAGTTCTCACATATCCTGCCCCTACTCATGCACAGCCTCCCCTGCCATCAACATCTTGAGCCAGAGTGGTACCTTTGTTATAGTCCGTGAACGTACTCTGACACATCAGTATCCGCCAAAGACCATATTTTACAAGGGTTTATTCTTGGTCGTGTGCTTTCTATGTGGTTTGGTAAGTGCATAATGACCTATATGCACATTTATTGTGTTATGTAGAGTAGCGTTACTGCCTTAAATTTCTTCTGTGCTGCATCTATTACTTCCTTCCTCCTCCCCCCACCCAGTCACTGGAAACCACTTACTTTTTTTTTACTGTTTCCTTAATTTAGCCTTTTAAAGAATGTCGTATAGTTGGAATCATACAGGATGTAGCATTTCCAGGTTGCCTTGTTTCAGTTAGTGACATGTATTTAAGTTTCCTTTGCATCTTTTCATGCATGGCTTGATAGCTCATCACTTTTTAATGAAGAATAATATTCCATTGTTTGGGTGGACTGCAGTTTATTTATTCATTCACCTACTGAGGGACATCTTGGTTGCTTCCAGGTCTGGCAATTATAAATAAAGCTTCTGTAAACATTCATGTGTGGGTTCTGTGTGGACATAAGTTTTCAGCTCGTTTGGGTAAATAACAAGGAGCCTGATTCATGAATCATATGGTGAAAATATGTTTAGTCTTATAAGAAACTGCCAACTGTGTTCTAAAATATCTGTACCATTTTGCATTCCCAATGAGAATAAATGAGGGTTCTTATTGCTCCAAATTCCGGCAAGCATTTGTTGTTTTCAGTGTCTTTGATGTTTGCAAGTTCTTAGTAATTTTTAAAAGTATAAAGGTCTTGAGACCAGCAGTTTTGAGAATCAGGGCCCTAGAAGATCGCCAAGCATAAAGACGGAAGGAACTTGAATCCTAAATTGGTTAATGAAGCCAGGCAGCCTTTCTGGTCCAGAAAAGTCAAGACTCAGTCTTACTTAATCTATTATATTTTAGGTCTCTTTGTTAAAGACCTTTGATAGCTGACTGTCACAGACATGTTAGAGTGGGACTCTTCACGTCTGTATTCCAACTGAAGCACCAGTATAATAGATAATGATAACAAAATGTGATGTGAGACAAATCTGTGAAGGAAGACTTTGGTAAAGAAAATCTCCAAGTACCAGTTCCTAGAATTGGTAGATCAAGGATATAAAAAGTGCTGAGTGTATGGAAACAGAGCAAAAATTGAAACACTTATTTGGAGAGAGGTTTTGTGTGTGTGTGTGTGTGTGTGGTCTAAGAATGTATTGCTTGCTTTTGGGAAAAGGTAGTAGGGGATTATTTATTCTAACCTAAGTTTAGTAAAAGAAGGGGTCGCTTGGGACGCTTTGAATTGTTTCCTTAAATTGTGAGACAGAGGACTGATGCCTTACTCATGTCTGAGAAAGTTAAAGTACACTGTGGTTTGGGGTCTGATTCCTCCTCGGAAGGTCTTGTGGGAGAGACAAGGCTGATTAGTTGCTTTGGTGGTGATTGTGGCTGCTTTGGGATCAGTTGCCTCTCAGACATTGTTGGGTGGGGGCTTCATGAGTTTTTCAAATGGACCCAATGTGGTCTACATGAGAGTGATCTGATATGAGCTCTGTGTCTGTTCTGTGGACCTCCTGGCATGGGGAGGGGTCCTAGCAGAAGGATGCTGGAGGTGTACCTGAGAAAGGAGTTATCAATGACCATCTGGGAGAGACACCCATCCTCTGGGTAAGGAGACCACAGGAGGGAGAGGCATAGTGGTAGGTACTGAGGAGCCCACTAAAGTCTCACCACTAGAGAAAGGAGAAAGTTTAGTCACGTGCTGGGACCATGGAGAATGAGGCCAGGTCATGATAAGTTTGTCCTTTCCTTTCTTCCCTCCTCTGAACCAACTCAAGAAGCCCAGGAGCCTGCTCTCAGGCTGGGGAAGCAATGCAAGCAAATAGAGAAGAGGCCAAAAACATATGCCTTTGTCACTGCAGACTTCTAGCCTGAAGCTGCAGCTGGGGAAATGAACATGAGGTCAAGTTTGGAGTTTTAACTATTGTGTGAGACTTGACATTTAACATTGGTATTGAGACTTTTTTTGTGACTTAAAGTCATTCTATGACCATACCTAAAGACTGAATTCATTAAAAAGCCTTGAACCTGCTATAGAGTTTATCCTGGTGCAGGAGATTGCCTGACTGAATCTGTTTTAAAGAGATGTTGGGACCCAAAAGCAAAGTTGCATTTTATTTTATCTTTTCTTTTTTCTTTTTATGGGAATGAAAGCTGCCAGCTTCCTAAATGGCTCTATGTGCCCAACTAACCTGATTGATCTGAGGATCAGTATATTACCCAGGTTCATCAAAGTCTTTTTTATTTTATTTTATCTTTTTTCCATTTCTTAAATTTTATTGTTGTTAAAGTACAGTTGTCTGCCTTCTCCCCCCAGCTCTCCCCCCACCCCAGCCATCCCCACCTCCTTCCCCAGATTCCGCCCCACCTTGGTTTTGTCCATGTGTCGTTTATAGTTGTTCCTGAACGCTTTCCCCTTCCCCCCCATTATCCACAAAGTTGCATTTTAATCATGTCATGTACTATGTGTGCATTTTCAATATACCCAGTATCAAAATAATCTGTTTTGTGTCTCTATATTTTGATTTTTTAGGTTTTCTTGGAGAAAGTACATTCCTAACAATAAATAGTAAAGAAAATAGTTCAAATGATTTGCAGGTTTGTGGGAAAGGTAATGAATTTAGTTTGGAGATGTTTGTTTTGAAGTATTGGACTAGTAAGTAATTAGATTGGATGGTTTATATATAAAGTCTTAGAAAAGTTTTGAACAGATAGTAGGGATTGCTTGCTATTACAATAATTATTATTTGGGGTTTAACTATTTGATGCAAAGCTGTTCATTTCCCCATCTTTAGACCTGATAGTCATATCCAATGCTTTAAAGTGGAGCAAAACAAGCAAACAAAAACCCCCAGGTTTCCTCTGATAGTGTATTTCCCCGTTTCTCCCCTTCCCACCTGGATGTGCAGCGCAGATCGCAGATTCTGAGACTGCGAACCCTCACTCGTTTCCACAGGCTGCACGCCAGTCCCTGTTCAGACGCTACCAGGTAGTTGAGTTTGTTCCCAGGAAATTATAATATAGTTCAGTTTGTACTAAGTACACTTTGGAAGCAGTGACATTATATAAATGTTAACTTCATTAACAATGTGTTTTGACTATGGTGGTTCTTCATGTTAGAGAAAATTTAAATTTTTTAAAACTTTGTTATGTTGTCCAATACTTTTGCTGAGTACTAAAACACACAAAATGCATTTGAAGCCCACCACTAAATAAAAGTATAGTTATCTCCATTTTGTTTATGTTAATTTAGCTTTATTTCCCATTAAGCATTTTCACATTTTGTTTGAATTCTTTAAAAAAAAGTTTGGTAGAAATGAAAAGCAGTTACTTTTGATGGAATATTATTTTTATTTGAAAATTTTATGTACAGCAATTAATTCTTTAATGACTATTGTAAAGCTAGATGCAGTTTTGAAGTTTTAAATCTTGAAAAAAATAGCATTTTCTTTTGGCTTAATTGATCCTTAGTATTTTATAAAATTACTATATATTTATTCATCACTAATCTTTCACTATGAACAATCCATAAGAAAAAACAAAGTGTCTTTTTTTTCCTTTCTCTTTTGATAGGCAGTAGTTTGACTGAAGTTCCCAGAAACACAGTAGAAGATTAGGGTAGTTTGTTAAGTCATTCATCTATTTAATAACTGTCTATAACGTACCGATCAGGTGCTGGGTGCTTGTCAAGATACTGGGCGTATTAAAAGCAACAACAACAACAAACCACCTTCACTGGACTTCATGTTCTTACAAGGTAAACAGATAGCCTTATAAATGAACAAATCAATAATATGATTTCTAAGAGTGGTAATGCTATGAAGAAAATAAAATAAGGCAACGGGACAGAGAGCAACTCTTTCATTATTAAAATGACTATTTTTGTTTATTTCATTTGAAAAAAACTTTGATCTTGCATTGTTATCACTTGTTTTGCTAACATTTACTTAGCGTGCCATCTGTGCTAGGCAGTCTGTTAAGCAGTTACAATATGTACGTTATCTGATCTAATGCTCAGCAAGCCCCAAACATTAATGGGTGCTATTAATGTCTGCATTTCACACAAGAAGATGCTTAAGCTTAGAAAGACTTATTGCCCTCCTTCAGGACATGAGGATTGTAAAAGGCACAACTGGGACCCAAATGCAAGTCAGCGTGACTGTAGAGTTGGGCCTGCTCTCACTGCAATACGGCAGCCGTTTTTCTGTGCAGGGTGTTCCACCCTCAGAAGTGCTTTGCTCATTCACCAGTGTCTCGTCGCTTCTTCCCTGTGAGATGAGCTCTATGGGGTTGATGTCTTTGTTTTGTTTGTTACTGTATCCCTAGCACTTGGCACAATGTTTGGCATAGCAAAGGTACTCAATAAATATTTTTTGCAAATGTATTAGTTCCATGAAATTGCCTTTCAAAATGACCCCAAACTGGGTGTCTTTAAACAACACAAATGCATTTGTCACAGTTCTGGAGGCCAGAAGTCTGAAATTGAGGTGTTGGCAGGTGGAACTCCCTCTGAAAGGCCTGGGAGGGTTACCCTTCCTTGCTTCTTCCAGCTTTTGGTGGCCTTAGACCTTCCCTGCCTTGCAGTTGCATAACTCCAATCTCTGCCTCAGTCTTCACATGACCTTCTCCTTTATCTCCCTGCATCTTCTCTCTGTGTCTCTTATAAGGACATTTGCCATTAGGTTTCAGGCCCGACCCAGATAATCTCAGATGATCTCACCTTGAGATCCTTAATTTAATTACATCTGCAAAGACCTTTTTCAAAAAAGGTCATGTTCACAGGTTAAGTGATAGGAGCTTGGACATGGACATATATTTTGGGGGGCACCATTCAACCTACCCCAGTGAGCATGCTTGAAGGATACACGAGTGAACAAATTAACTAGCTTCTTGGCCATCTGTGTTGTCTGCCATTTTCCTCTTCTGCTCTGGCTGTCTGGGGTGATGTTTCCCATCCCCACTGATGTCACAAGTGATAGCTCTTAACTCCAGTGACCACTTGGACAGGGCAGTCAGCAGGGAAAGCAAGAGACACTAAGGTTACACGTTTCTGACTAAGGTTATTCGTTTCTGAAGGTGGAGTCTTTAACCACTATGCCCAGGTTGTTGTGCCTAGGCACCACTAAAGCTGCCTCGTCTCTTGGCAGGGGTCATGCCTGGTGACTCAATCTCTTCTCTAACTACTGAAGCAGGAGTTACCTTTGGGCCTCATCACTGCAAGGAAAGAGCTGAGGCCTAGGGGACTAAGTGACAAAAATGATGTTGTGTTCAAAACCACCCCCGCCACCCCTCTTTGAAACAAACTTGTGTTCCCACAGTCTTTCCCCCAAAAGGAGAATTTTTAACCCAGGAATGTCTTGGTACTTTGTGTAAATAAATCTTTATTGAATCTGTCTCTATTCTCCAGACATGACCTGGAGTCTAGGCTGAATCATTTATTACTGACTTTCCAGCATTATATAATTTTATTACTTATATTCACTAGGGTTAGAAGAACAAAAGACTCAGAAAGCAGAAATACATGAGCTACAACAGTTTGTTTACAAGAGGGACATCCTTGACTTACTGTTCTTTCTTCTCCTGTGTCTGTGGGAATGAATCGAAGGCGTGGGCCCTCGTGTGCGGTCACAGTGATGCCGTCCTTGTAAAACGCAGGGCTCATCGAGGACATGGACCCTGGCATGCCTCCTTCAGTCCTCAACCTGCTTGCTTTGCCTCCTGCTTTCTAGTTGATGATCAAAGGCAACATTTCAGATCTCTCTCCCAATTTGAAGCCATTTTTTATGTCCAAGCCACATATAACTCCAACTTTGAAGACTCAGGCCTGTTCAGGAGGTTACAAAGTAGTTACTTTCTTGGCACTAACTTTTGAGAGAAAACCCCAATCACTGGGGAGACAGGGAAAACAATATAATGGAAGCTCAGATATTTTCTCCAAGGCCACAGCTTTGTTTTTGCAGAGGAACCTATGACTCCTGATGACCACTGGGGGTCCCCAGCAGACTTTTTTAACGCACCAGAGGCACCAAGTTCCTTCTCCCTCCAGTTCAATCCTGTGGTTGCTTGGGGCGAAAACAGCATTACGCTGTGATGTCAGTCAGCCAGGGGAGTCATACTGTTGTGCTCATAGATACAGCACAGCCTCTGAGGAGTGGGGCCTTTCCTGCCAGCCCCACTTTCAGCTTAAATCCTTGTCCTAAATATTATTTTAATGTGCTTTGGGAACCTGGTGGGTAGAGTGGGTGGCAGGGGAACAGCATTTCATTTCATTTGGAGTTTGGAATGTGCCTGAAACTTCTCAAGTACTTGAGTGAATAAGAAAAAGTCTCTACTCCCTGTAGCTCCAAGCAACTTTGCACACCTTTTCCTTACCTGGAGAAGTTAAATTTTTCCTAGGGGAAAAAAACAAAGGAAGCAAACATGTATTAAACATCTAATTTGTAATGAAAGGGTTCAGAACAGGCTTCCCCAAGATGTGCCCCTTTGGCATGTGAATTATTTTGAACTGAAGGCAGTAGAGACCCTGAGGGCTCATGAGAAACTTTACATCTCCTTTAAAGAATTTAAATTAGGGGCCTTGCCCTAAGAGGAATCTTTACCAGAAATAATTTTTTTTATGAGCTAATCTGTAGGGCAGGATGAACTTCTAAGTACTGAACATCTGTTCTTCTCATAGGCCTTCCTTATCTCTCAGCTCTGAGGCACCTTACCTCAGAATGCCATGTGTACCTCATTTTCCTTTCTGTCTCTGAATCTTTCATGCATGTGGGGTCTCTGACTCTCTCATGTATGCGAGGTTCCCATACACATGAGTGTAGTTAAATTTGGTTATTTTCTCTTGTTATTCGGTCTCATATCAATTTGATTATTAGAACAGCCAAGAGAACCTAAAAGGGTAGGTAGAGGAAATTTTCTTTCTTCCCCATAGTACCATGCAATTTACATTCATTATGTTAATTAATTTTCAAAATGACCTCAGGAGTTTGGGATTATTGTTCCAGATGTGCACATCAGGAGGAAGACATTCAGAGAGATTAAGCTACTGTCATCTCGCTAATCAACGGACTGGTTGGGCCGCAGCCCTGGTCAGTCTGGGTGCACTGCATGTGCTGTGGGTTTGTACGGTGTCCTGCAGCCATCTGCTTTTCCTGTGAGGGCTCTTGAAAAGGAGCCTATTTATGGTCTTACCTGAGTCTTTTCAAAGTACATAACCAAATCTACATCTATAAAGGTGAAGTAGCAATTTTCTAGATAGTAAAATTACAGTCTAAACTTAATGAAACAAATGTATTTATTAAGCACCTTGCCCAGTACGTCTGCTGGAGGTTCAGTTGAGGGTCTTACGTGCTTCATTCAGGACAAGAAGAAAAGCACTGCGGTTGGGGATACATATTATTTTGACCAGGATGACCTAAACTGGCTTTGAGCCAGTAAAAGGAACAGAACAATAAGCTGATGAATTGCTGCAGAAGAGAAACCCATGATTCTTTACTATAGCACCAAATGACGAGTAGCTTGGCAAATGAAGAATGTACCAGATTTAAAGCATGGCAAAAAGTGCCAGGCAATACTCAGGAAATTCAGCAACAGGGAAAAATATGAGCCCATTTTAATATATGCTGTCACAGGGCCCAGCTCAGTGCCTGGTGCAGGGAAGGCTCTCCATAAATGCTGACCTGAAGTTAAATAATGGTTTTAAAAATGTTGCCATGCCTGCAGTGTGGTCCCACACTCCCTTCAGTTGACATCACATTGATGTGGACTCAATTCAGTCTGCTCTCCAAATGAAAGCTTAAAATGAGACACCAAACCTAAACACCTCAAACACCATGGCACCCTCTTCTTACATTCCTCCCACATTACTAACAGAGTAAGGTGTTTGGCTAGTAATTGCCAGCCAGTGCTCACATATTTACAGGACGTATGTCTCATTCTCAAGTATTACGCCTGCCACATGATCTAGTTTTATCATACAGAGATCCCAAAGATTTGTGAGAGTGAAATGACGTTCCTTAGGAAAGGCCCCTGAAATGGCCTAACTACCTTTTCTGGAATTCAAGGGAGCTTAACTAGAGTAAGAAGAGTTGATGGCCGAAATAGAAACGATGGAATTTTTAATTACCTGTACATAATTGAAAGCTTAATCATGGTTATATTAGGAGAAAATGGTAATGATGAAATTTATTTGTGCTAATGTTACCATTTCCCCACCAAAATAAGTTTATAATTAACATTCAATAGTGCCTTATAAAATAAATAAGCTAGTAGGACTCTGTGAAAAACCTTAATGCCTGTTATGCAAGAGAACATAAAGTATGAAAAGAAAAAAGAAGATGTGAAAAGGAAAATTCAAAGGCAGGATCTGTTTTTTTTATCCTTATGGAAGGGCATGCTTATTGATTTTAAAGAGAGGGAAATGGAGGGTGGAGGGAGAGAAACGTTGATGTGAGAAAGAAACATTGATTGGTTGCCCCTTCCCTAGACCAGGGACAGAGCCTGCAGAGTAGGCATGTGCCCTGACAGGGAGCCGAACCTTTCACCTTTTGGTTTACGAGAGAACGCTCCAGCCAACTGAGCCATACCGGCCAGGACCAAAGGCAGAATCTTAATTTTATCTCTCCTCATGGGTGATAGCAGGTGATAAATCAGGTAAGGAAGATGCTTGGAAATTCAGAATCATGAAAATAACAGTGTCAATTTCTCCTCTTCACTTTTTAATTTGTAAAAGGGAAATAGTAATTAAAACATTTAGCATTTATTAGGTGCTTACAATGTGCCAGGCACTGACCTGACCTAAACTCTAAAATAATAATTTCTCTTAATTCCTAGAAGTTAGATGTTATCATCTTCATGTGTATGAAGAACAAATTTAGAGAGGTTAAATACCTTTGTTGACCTTCCTATAGCTAAGGAGTTTTGATGGTTCCTTGAGCTCTTGGGAAGATTTACTAACACAGGTGGTGTCACTGTGCTTTTTCATTGGGATACGTGGTTATGTGTCAAATAGGGGTGACTTCGGCCTAGTGATGAGAAAGTAATAGCTACCGTCATTAAAAGTCTATTGTGAACCAGTTTCTTCACACATACCATCTTTTAATTTTCACCAAAATATTTAGATGGAAGACTTTACCGCTTTTCTTTTTCTTTGTTTGCATTGGAGAAAACAGGCTCATTTGCTAGAAAGCATATAGAGTCATATCTAGCTTTGTCTCGCCCTAAAGCCTACGTTTTTTCCCCCTTCCAGGGCCAGGTACCTTGCGAGGATCATCCCAAACGCTAGATCTGTTTGCATAGGTCAAACTCCCCCTAGTGGACGAGAAAGGGGTACACAATCAAGGTTCCTGTATGAGAGTCAATCCTTTGCTGTTTCAAGACAACCCTCAGTCCTTGCTCCATACTTTCTTTGTCATCTCCTGGCCCTTAGTCGGAGACCCTAAATATGCATCTTCTATTTGTGACTCACCCAGTTTTTCTGTTTTTCTCATTATTAATAAAAATAGCTGACAAAACAAACAGCAAGATAACCCACAAAACATGAGTAAACAACACATACCTGTAGTCTTTCCTTTTCTTTTTCTCTTTGTTTTCTTTCCTGTTTTAGACGCTCTGGGTGGTTAGCAAAATCTACCAGAATATATCTTATTTGTTTTTAGGATCTGTCAGAAAATTGCTATGTTGTCTTGGATCTTAAGCCTGCTTTTCAGCCCACACCCTTGTTTGGTGAGAGGTGAGCCTAGGAATAAGAAAATAAACAGTTGCTTGTATAATGTTTCCATAGAAAGGAAGTTATTATATGACACTCAGATGGAGAAACTTTGCTTCTTAATCCAGGTTGACTGAGGATGCCAAACTCTCATCTCTGGAGCCATGAGACCACATTTTCTCACTGCCTTTAGCACCTGGTTTTGCTTTAACATCGTGAGTTTATTTGTTTAGTATTTTTCTCTCCCATTATGTGGTAAGCTTTATAATAGAGGGGACCAAGTTTCCTAACTGTTTAATCCTATTTCTATCATTATTGATTTTTAGTCAAGCATAGTGGGGAACATATTAAGAAGATAAATTGATTGGATATGAAATCAAATACCTGACAAATATATAGAGTCAAATCTAGCTTTGTCTGGCCCTTGGACTTCATCTTTATAATAAGTCCAGTGGTTCTCAACTTTCCCCCCCTACACTAGCACGCAAAGGATGTGATACACTCCCACCAATAGTTCTTATTCTCTCCTTGAGTGCATGTGGGGTGGAGGAGGAGGGTGTTAGTTAGACGGGGGCAGTCAGAGAACAGCTATGTATTACAATCTCCAAAAAGAGGCATCTTTTTGAAAAATATCCCTTGGTTGATTATGAAAACTGTCCTTCTAGCATGTGCTAGGGGCAGTGAAGAGAATGAAGAGTCAATGAAATTTCAAATGTCTGCAGCATGGAAAGGTGAAGAAGTGTTTTGGAGTAACATTGTTCAAGTGTGCAAAGACAGGAGGAAATTGTAGTCGATTTTTTTAATGCTACATAAATCTGGGCTACATTGTGGGTACAGGGCTGAAAAGAAAGTTGAATGTAAGAAATACTTTGAAGGAAAAATTGGTAGAAGGAAGAAAGGAGGAGTTACCACTACATTTAGAGACTTTGAGCTTCACTAACAGGGGAAAGAGTCTACTAACAGAAACAGTAAAATAAAGAAGCACTTAAGGCAGGAAAAGATGAATTTTCCCTTATTTTTCTAAGTTGTCATCAGTTAGAATTAACTATTGTTTAATTTTCATCTTTGCAAATAGTTTTGGAGTCAAGCATTTCTCTGAACAAATATTTAGGTTTGGGGCGTGTTTAGTTTGCTGGGTACAAACAATTTGATAGAGCCAAAACCTTCCTTTACACATCTTTCTTCTGCTCTGAACTAAGACCTTTTCTTCCATTTTCCATGTAGTCTTTCTTTGCTGATGTTAACACATGAGAGCTTACACCTTGTGGAAATATGTGTGAGTGACAAACGCTTGAACAGGTGGGATTACTTAAATTCTCTTAGGTTCAGATTCGTGCCTAAGCTCATTTTCTTTAACCCAGATCACAGTCCGTTCTTTTATGGGGAAAATATATTCCAAGTCTTAAGGTGGTTGACAGTCTTCAAAGATAGTCATCAACAAATTCTCCCCATTATCTATACACGTCAGCTTGTCCATCTGAACACCTTTCACGTTTCCCTGAGCCTTGACTGGTTTGTGACGGGCTTCAACCAACAGGATGGGACGGAAGTGATGCTCTGCCAGTTCTGGGCCCAGCCCTTATGAACCAGGGAGCTTGTGCTTTTGCTGTCTTGGAACCCAGCTGCCATGCTGTAAGGATCTCTAGATTACCCTCTCAAAGAGGAAGTTCACAAGGAAAGACCATTGATGATCTGAAACCATGCAGAAAGAAAAAGAAGCATGAAGGAGAACCAAAATGCCCCATTTGAGAGTGAGCACCACAACCCCTGATGCAAAAGTGAGACCTTCGTGGACCTTTTGGCCCAGCCTTTCCACCTGCTGAATGCAGCTTTGCAAGTGACTCCAGCTGCCACCACCTGGAGCAGAGGAACTGCCCGGTGAAATGACCAGATTGGGGGCAAGAATATATCACTGTTGAAGCCACTCAGTGTTAGGGTGGTTTGTTACATGGGAGTTGATAATTACACATTTATATACTTAAAATTCCTTCTTAATATATCACAACAAATAAAGGCCACAATGTGTAGGGGAGGTAAAATTTTCCCTCTGTACCCTTAGGGCTTCTGGCTGGGACTGACATAAGGTAGATTAATAAGGGGAAAGCATACACATTTTATTTAATAAAATTTACATGTACATGGGAATCCCCACATGAAAATGCAGACCCAAAGAACTGGCTAGGTTTATGTACTTCTATCCTAGGTTGAACAGAGTGGCAATTGTGGAAAAGTCTCCCCGCTTAAATATGTGGGGAGACAAAAGGGAGATAAGAGTTATTTTAACAAGGTCTGTTTCTACCAATTTCTCTTGGCCTGTACTCCTTGTCTCAGGTGAGAAGAATGTTTCTTTCCTCCAGGTACAAGGAGCACATCTTTCACATGGGAGTTTTATCTCCCACTTTCAGAAAGGAAAAGGATGGTTAGCATGTCCTTTTTACATTTGCTATTTCTCAAGCACCTTAACTTCAAAATGATTAATATACTGAAGCAGCATATTTTGTGTGGTGTGTTCTGACCATCTTCAAAACTACAATAATAAAACCAGTACTAATTTGTATCCCCCACATGAGAACTAGAATTTTCTTTTTTTTT
>CM052538.1:80486591-80503032 GCA_028533065.1 Trachops cirrhosus | reverse complement strand
AACATATTTGCCAATGATACCTCAGACAAGGGTTTAATCTCCAAGATATATAAAGAACTTACACGACTCCACTCGAAGAAGACAAGAAACCCAATTCAAAAATGGGCAAAGGACTTGAATAGGCATTTCTCCAAGGAGGACACGTAGAATTTTCAAAGCTATCAAAGCTCACTCTGTGGCTCAGGTGAGGTCATCACTATCCTTAATTCTGTTGTGATTATTCCTCTTGCTTAAAAAAAATAGCATTATCAGTTATCTGTTACCAAATAATGGAACCATTTAGTGAGATAGGCATCTTTGGAGAAAGCTGTTTTGAGTCTTATTTTTTTGACCAATATCCTAAAGGAGGGGTGTGTGGTGATTATAGCTCCTTAACTATAAGGCCAGAGAGGGAGACTTTAAGTGGGAAGCTCAGACAGCTAAGTCTGTGACCCCTGCACCTGGGGGTTGGTGGACAGGAGTCTGTCTCTCAGCAGGAAAATGTGGACAATGAGACAAACAAACTTACTGCTTTGGGGTGGACATGTGGTTTCAAGTACAGGTTGAGATGCTGAATTTTATTATAGAAACTAATTGAGTGCTCTTATTTTCAGTTTATTTTAAGCCTGGGGGCTGGCCTGAGAAAAAGACCAACATTAATGATGCTTTTTAGTGGAAAATCCATTTGCATTTGACTAGTTTGGAGTCCAACCCATTTGTAACCTGGGGACTGTTTATGTCACTGTGTCAAAGCCTGTAGACGGTAAAGTGAATTCCTTCACTCACCTTGGGATGTGAGAACTGTCCTTCTGAACAAAAGATGCTTATAGACACCTCAGGAACACCTGCAGATGCCTTAGTCACTGGCCTCTGACTACCCGAATATTACCCAGCATTGGGTTCACCAGAAAAAACAGCTTGTCATAATAAGTATATTTTAGGTTTCAAAGGCAATTCTGATTTTTATTTTTACTTTGTTTAAAGGTTTTATTTATTTATTTTTAGAAAGAGGGAAAGGAGGGGAAAAGAGAGGGAGAGGAACATCAATGTGTGAGAGGAACATTGATCAGTGGTTGCCTCTCATCCATGCCCTGACGGGGGGCAGGGGGGGGGAGGTGCTGAAACCTGCAACCTATCACTTTGCAGGACAATGCCCAGCCACCTAAGCCCACCAGTCAGGGCCAGTTCTGATTTTTAAATAGGATTCCAAAATCAGAGAACAATGGGCAAAAAGGTGGGACAACTATAACTGAACAACAGTAAAAAATAAAAAAATAAATTGCCATAACTATTTTTAAAATAATTTAAAAATAAGATTCCAAAATCAAATGCCTTCTTAATCATTTGTTTTTGTATTGTAAGATAGGTACTGTGACATTTCCCAGGCTTGCAGGAGCTGGCAGGTGGAGGCTGGAGGAAGGGGTAATGTGACAGGAGCCCCGGCGGTGGTGCCTGAGCTCCTCCTGGGAGCAGTTTCACTGGAGAATGAGGCTCTGCAGGCCGCGTGTAGCTGAGGGATTACTGCAGACCTGGTTGCTGGCGGGGACAAAGCAAACGCAGAGTGGTGTCAAAGCACTGTCGCCCAGACTGTCTTGCTGCAGACATGAAACAGAAATTACAAAGGAGGAAAATGTCATTTTCACAGACTTACAACAAGGTCTTGAGAGGGATCCTCAGAGTCTTCTTTTTTTTTTTATCTTTTCTACAAGCAGCTCACAACTTGAATGCACAGAAGTCTACTTTCTCTAAGGACATTAGAAAAATAATTGTTTACCAATGAAGGTTTATTCACATATTCTACAATACATACAACCTTATATGGAATTTAGGAAGAAGCAACTTGGAAATCTTGGTTTTGGAAACTGATAGTTCTCACATGTAATAGAAACATGGATATTGAATCTTAATAAAATAGTATATTATGTAGATAACTAACATAATGTATTGAATATTTATAAACTTTTTTACTAAAGCAATGTGGTCAAGGGGAAGAAATATGCATTTTAGAATCAGACAGAGATAGGTATAGGTAAGTATTCTTATTTACCTAAGTAAGTAGATAGGTAAGTATTCTTAGCAATATCATTGGCAGCCTATCAGGTTTTCTCATGTGAAGAACGGAAGCAGAAGTAGCTAACTCACCGGCTGTTTTGAGGACGGATGATGTGAAATATCTCACATGCCTGCACATAGTGGGGCTTGTATGAAAAATAATACCCTGGAATATGATCATGTTTTGTTTCTAAATATAAATAAATAAAACATTGAATGATAATGAAAGATTTTTTTTTCGGAAAGTTTGGGCAGAAAATGTGGGTGTGCATTTTACACGGCAACATACTGTATTTATTTTTACTTCAAAATATCTATCTTTGTGTGTTGAAATATACCCATTTATTATGAAGAATTTATTAAGTCTCACGTGGTGGTTTTGTACTCCATCATCCTCACTAGATTTAAACTACATTTTCCAGAATTCACCTGCATGTATGTCTCAGGATTAGGGTTGTCCACAAGAGAAATTTGCATGAGATTTGGAAGGCAAAAACGAAGCACGGCCATTTATTTTATGCTCTGAAATTTGATGCAGAGTGCCAGTCACTGCAGTAGCTCATGAATGTTGTCACCAATCTGTGGGCTTATCTCGGGGACCAGGTGGGCAGTACCTGGGTCTGCAGCTTCCCCAGCTACTGCAAGCTATCTGCTTCAGCTTTTCTCTTCTCTAGGTGGATGCCTGTGCTGCTCTCTGTTAATGGCATTCACCCCTTCTGCAGGTCACCTGTGTCACTGATGGTGAGAGACAGATGTGGGCTCGAGTTTATCCTTTCTCTGTCTTATTTTACATGCAGCTGTCCTTCTAAACTACTGTCCCAGTTTACCTATTGCATCTTCTGGTCCCACATCAGAAGCAGACAAGGAGAGCCTTTATTCTATATCACTCGTAGTCATTCAGCTTCTCTGGTTGACCTTTGACCCATACAGTGCCAGATACTGTGCTGGACTGTAGGGATAACAATGGTCAGCCAGGTAAGTACTGACCTCCTTTACAGAGCTTGAAGTCTAGTTTAGGATATTATTATTATATACAACAGGAGTAACACATGTGTTTTTAATTTCAAAGAAACTGAGGTTCTTAAATATTTTTATAGCATTTTTTTAATTTTCAAAGATTTTCTTATTACTTAATCACTATCACACATCTTTACAGGTGCAGAGGAGACTGAGTGGGGATTTAAGACCTCCCTCAAGGCTGAGCAGGGATTAAAATGTCTCCTACCCAAAGGTCGTTCAGTTTGTAAGTGGCAGAAAATTTAGCTTCTGGTTTATATTCCAGCTTTTGTTTAAATGCAAAAGTTATGAAAATAGATCAAATTTCTTAGTTTCATGGAGCAAATATTATTATCAGTTGTGTCTACACATTGCCAAAATACCTTCCAATTCAGAAAAATATATTAATCTAGTAAGATACTTGGCACCATGCAGAAAACTACATTGGACTTTTCAGATAGTCATCTTTATGTCAAGGAGCTGTGATCATAAACATATGAACAAATAAAATGTTAGCCATCTGAGCAGTATTTGCCTTGATGCTAAGCTTCACATAATAGGTGTGTACAGGTTTCTCTTTTAAATTAATCTTCCCGTGGAGTTGCCAGAGAGATGCTGAGATTTGTGCAGAGACTTTCGTTGTAGGTGATGATCTCCAATCTACCCACACAGGGCCATAGCTGGAGAGACAGACACTCCTGCCCATTGTCACTGATTGCCATGATAGTGTTTCCTCCAGAGCCTAGGAAATGCTGAGTGGGTCAGAGCAGTAACCCTGCTTGCAACATACTGAGTCTCTTGTCTTTGCCACCCAAAGCAGGGCCTTTGCCTTCTGTGATTCTGTTCCTTAAGAGTTGGGGGAGCCCTCACAGCTGTGGCTCAGTTGGTTGAGCGTTGTTCTGCAAAGCAGAAGGTCACTGATTCAATTCCTGGTCAGGGCACGTGCCTGGGTTATGGGTTTGGTTCCCGGTCGGGGTGTGTGCAAGAGGCAACTGATTGATGTTCCTCTGTGCATTGCTGTTTCTCTCCCTCTGTCTCTCCCTCCTCCTCTCTCTAAAAATAAATAAAATCTTTTAAAAAAGAGTCAAGGGATATGCCTATTATCCTAAACACATTAAAAAAATTATAATAAAATAAATACATGCTGGTCTGTGAAATTAAACTCCATTGAAATGTGTGAGAAAAAGTAGAAGTTTCTTTTTTCACCCTGCTCCCATCTTATCTTACTGATTAGAGTTAGCCATTCATATATATATGAATATATAGTCAACAAATATTTAATAAATGCCTATGAATTACCAGGCACTCTTCTTGGTATTGGAATTATGGCTGTGAACAAAGTAGACAAAAAACATCATTTACTTTGTCTTAGCCTGTTCAGCATGCTGTAACAGATTACCATGGCCTGGGTAGCTCAACGGCGAATATTTAGTTCTCACAGTTCTGGGGGCTGGGAAGGCCCATGATTGGGGCTCCAGCGGATGCAGTGTCTGGTGAGAGCCACTTCCTGGTTTGCAGGTGCACATCTTCTCACTGTGTCCCCACATGGCAGAGAGCAGAGATGGAGCAGGCTCTCGGGCTCTTCTCTAGAGACAGTACAGACATTCACAGGGACTCCACCCTCATGACCTAATCACCTTCCAAAGGCCCCACCTCTTAATACACAGAGGGTTAGAATTTCAACATATGAATTTGGGGCTGGAGGGAAAGCATTCAGTCCATCACAGTTAACTTTTAGCCAATGGCAGTAGATGTGTATGCATTAATTAAGGTAGGTCAACATCTCTAACACAGACCCCAAATATTTAATAGCCCCAAATTATAGAAATTTATTACTGGCATGTATAACATGTGTAGCATGCTCTGTCAACAGTCACTCAGGAGTTCAGGGAAGCAGAGGCTCTGCTCCTTTTAAGAGGTGTCTTCCAAATTTGTGGAACAGTGGTCTTTGTTCTGGTCAGCTGAAAGCAGTCATGGAGGAGAGCATGGGGGAGGTTTCTGTGGGCTAGGCTTGGGAGTAGAGCACCACACCTCCGTTGACACTTCACTGGCTAGAACTCTAGGACTTCATCAGACAATTTACTACCTGTGTGGCCTTGGCCAAATTACTTAATATGTCTGTGCCTCAGATTCCTCATCTATAAAATTCAGATAATTTGAGTACCTACTCCTAGGGCTGCTGTGTTAACTAAATTATATATGCAAATAAACACTTTGAACACCTCCTGCTACAAAGGAGGGGCTTAATAACATTGGCTGGAGAATGAGGTTTATTTTTGTGCCAGGAAGAAGAGGGGAATATGCATTTCAGTGTTTAGCTATTTCTGCTCAACGGGTCTAAATTTTTTCTTTTACACAAACGGGATTGAATTTTAGCTACTCTTCTGAAACATTTTTCTATCTTAATATGTCCCAAATATTTTCCCATGTTAGAACTATAAATCTACATTTCATTTTTTGTTTCTGTACTTCTATTATCCTTTTTTCTTTTCTTAAAATTTAATTTTTATATTTTTTCCATTACCACTTAGTCCCCTTGTAACCCTCTCCCCTTAGCAGTCACCACAGTGTTGTCCATGTCCATGAGTCCATTTTCCTTTTTGCTCAATTCCTCCACCCCCTAACTGCAGCCCCGCCCATTAGCTGTCATCTGTTCTCCATCTATGAGTCTGTCCCTGTTTCACTTGTTAGTTCAGTTTGTTCATTAGATGCCACACATGAGTGAAATCATGTGGTATTGTCTTTCTCTGACTGGTTTATTTCATTTAGCATAATGTTTTCCAGGTCCATTCACACTGTTGCAAAGGGTAAAATTTTCCTTTTTTTATGGCTGAGTAGAATCCAAAACACTAATTTGACAGAACATAAGCACCCCTATGTTCATCACGGTATTATTTTACAATCGCCAAGATATAAGTAACCCAGTGTCCATCAATAGATGAGTGGATAAAATAACTATGGGATATTTACACAATGGAATTCTACTCTACATTTCATTTTAACAGCTATTTGTACTTGCTTCTATTCCATATGGCTATAGCATAATATATTTAACTCTGTTGATTGACATGTAGGTGGTATCTAATTTTTACATTACAGACAAGGCTTTGATGAATATTCTTGTTTAGAGATAATGGTGCATATCCATGCTGTATGCTATAAATTCTTGGAGTGAAACTCCTAACTTGTACTATCATAACAGTACATAGAAATGTTTGGCTACCAACCACATAAACAATTACTCATCTTTTGTGGGTTTTTTTTTTTGTGGTTGAATTACAAGTTTGGTCTTACTGTTACTATATTGTCTATTATAAACCAGAATGGGAAAAAATACTAAAACTTAAAAAAAAATTGTAGGGAAAAATCATTGAGTTTGTAAGGAAATAATAATAGCCAGCACTTACTGTGTTTGTTTCATTTCTAATTCTTACTAAAAATCATATCATTATGTTACTGGACAGGGGCCTGGTGCTGCGTGGGTCTTCCTAGGGCCAGCTGTAGGCCTGGGTTCTTGACTTCATGTAGAAAAGATTTTACAACATGACACTGTGACAATGGAAGAAGGAAGGGCTTAGTATAGAGGAAGCAAAAAGAGGGCCTTGGCTGGGCTCCCTTAGCTCACTGGGAAGTCAGAAAAAGAGGGCTTTAGGGACAGGTCCAGGAGACCAGCCTGGGAGAAGCTGCCAGCTGCCCATTGCCTTAGAGTTTAGGAGATACATGCCTGTGAAGAAAGAAGTGGGGATGGGAGATGAGGACAAGGCAAATGGTGCCAGCTACTTCCCAGAGGGGAGCACATGCCACGGAGTTCTTTGTCTTGAGGCTTTTTATCTCTTTCATGCAGGTAGGAATCTTAGGGGAGATCTCAGCAGAGGGTTTTAGTTGGATAGTCATCAGTTCTCCACTGATTGGTCAGTGGTAGGGTAGGAGGTCTTTAGTCATTGCAGTTGGTTTTGGTCATTGCCCACTTGGTTTTGCTGCTTTTCTGGGCCTGGAGCTGAAATATAACTGAGGCCTAAATGTTCTGTCCAGTGAGGAAAGACCAGGTGAGAAGAGGTTGCCCTGGGGGTGAGGTTCTTATTTTCTCAGTTCTGTCCCCTGCCAGGCACTGGGGGCCTTCCTGCCCTGGTGACCATCTGCACCTGGCTGTAAATTTCTCAGCCCTTGTGTTCAGTGTTCAGCTGTCTTTCTCAGTTTCCCTGTTCCACTTGCCAAGGAATTTTCCTAGTGTCTCACCAATCTGTCTCGTTCTTCTCTCAGAGACTTCCATCCCTAAAATCTTTTAGGGGTGATGAGGGAGAAGGGTCTCTTTCTTCAGTAACTGCTTCCTGCTGACAAAGATCATGGTCCTTGCCTGCAGTAGGGTATGGAAGTCTCTTCCTGTCTGATCTAAGGGAGACAAGGGAATGGGATCTGAGACTGGAACAGAGAGGCTGTTAGATGATTCTTTCAAAGTAGGGATAGGCTAGAATCCTGATGCACCATTATCTTGATATGAAATTGTTTTATTCAACACAACTATCTTTTAGTCCTGACAACAAGTCAATTCAGCCAAACCATGAGCCTTGTTTCAGGAGGTGGAGACACAGATGGGCTTCTAAAGTGTGGCCTATACTGTGTTAACAAGCAATCAGGTAAATAAGGTCATGGTATACATTCTATAAAAACAGAAAGAACACAAAGGTTAATGAACACAGCAAATCATAAGCCAGTTTCTGAGCCTGCAAGACTGTCAGTTGAGAAGACCCCCTAATGCAAGGCTTTTGCTGGAATGAAATTAAGCAATGACAGTCTGAAAGATCCTCTTTGTCTGCAGTTTAAATATTTCTGGTGATATCATCAGGCACTTAGATAAATTCTGTATAGCTGATACTGTATCAATAGTTCTCAATAATTTTAAGTCAAAGAATGAAATTTTAAAAAATGAAACATTAGTTTGGAAGAAAACTAGAAAAATTAGGATTCAATTTAGTTTGTGAGTGACAATTGGGCATTGTGATTTCCATTGAAATACAATTTCTCTCACTAAAATTGCCCTCATTTTTATTAAAGAGACTGCATTAAGCCCAGTTTCAATTTGGCATGGTCATTTGCATGAACACAACAAGAATATTAATTGAACATTTAAGCTCTTTCAAATAAGTTTTGCTGGAATTTCACAAGCAACCTTCAGACTGAGTTAGCCCTTCAGGGCACAGAAGATAAGCCACACAGTTGCCATATGGCTTTGCCTGTAATACTTATACTTATTGGTTTGTGTGGATTCCTCAGTTCTTGAGGTCTCCAACATGGCTTGAGGTTCCTTCCTTGCCATCTTTCAGGAAAGCACCTTCATTCCTTACTTTGAAAGACTGCCATTAACCACATGACAAAGCAAGGTATCAGGCCATTTCTCCAAGGGGCCTTTATTGGTTTTGAAAATCAATCATAATTCCTTAAGGCTTTCTGGTAACATCCAGAGTCTAGGCAGGACTCTTTCAATCATGCCACTCCAGAGAAAGACTTGGTTAATAAAACCATATTTGGAAACTGGTGCTATTATAAACAAGACAGATTCTTATTGGATTTATGAAAACAAACTTATTGCCATGAAAATAATACTCACTCATTAAGGGTTGCTGGATTCTGGAGGGATTAGGTAGGGAGAAAACTATAAATGCTTCAATATTGTTTATGTGGGTATGACTTATAAATTGCCCTTGAGAAAAAAAGCAAGTTTCCTTATATCTGGAAAACAAAAAGATTTAAAATTAGCAATATTTTAACAAAGTAATTAGAATAACAATTATCTTCATTCAGTCCCATATAATCAACTTTTGTTTGCCTTGATTATTTGGCAAAATTTCCATAAATCCAGTTATTCCTTAGGGTTCCATAAATCTTCATTTACTTCAAAGATATGACCTGCTTAGATACCTGTAATTTAGAGTAAGTCAGAGTTCTTTTCATGAACTTTTCCAAAGATGCAATATATTTGCAAATGTATTAGAATGAAACAGTGACTGTTTACAAATGATGAAATGTAAAATAACATGGTTAGATCTGATTATAATGCAATGATAAAGAACTTTGATTCTTTGTAAGATAACACATTCTAAGAACAATTTCTTGGTAAGTGATAATTACTATGAAATGATATAGAAGAACAATACAAAGCCCATATTTTTAGATTTAACACACAATCTCAAAATTATAAAGACCAAACAGTATACGAGGTGTTAAAACACTGTACGTGACTTATCAAAAGTGTGCATTGAGCATTGGAAACAGTTCATAAATTCCCCATGTGTGAGTTACAAACCCCTGAACTACCACTGCTTGATGTGCCCACAGGAATCTATCACCCTTGGCTTGTTCAGTGGCACTGACAGGACACCTGTTACCCCCAAGACTTTCATGTTTAAACTTGGCTTTAAAATTTTTGCAAGTTTTTTCATAGGGCAGGTTGACATTTCTAGAACATCTACTTTGGTAAAAATATATGTAAATCAGTATGTATAGAACATGGTTATTATTATTCTGTTTGGCAAAGCTTCCCATGTAATTTCACACATGTTAAGGAGGCCTACTTAGTTCAAAAATTTCTCATTTATAAGAGAGAGAACAAATCCTTTAGGTATTCCTGGGCCCATTGGAACAACCCAAAGTCATTTCTTGGTTAAAAAGTCTTTTAAAAATTTAAACTTTGGGAAAGTTATCAAACAAGCTTAACTAATAGATTATATTATAACCTTGTTGTAAAACAAATATATATATATATATATAGCTTAAAAAACATTAATCAAATTTAAAACTGGTTTGATATCAAATAAGTTGTCCAAACCACAGGATCCTGTTTAATTCATATTAGTATTTAATTTCTTTAGACCAATAAAATACACCCTAGTTATGCCATTCAGAGGCAGAAAACACACCACACGTAATACATGGACAAACACATATTACATAAACAGCTCACCCCTGAAGACCAAACACATAAAGACCATACACACAATTTTTGTAGAGAAAGCACAAGATTTTTAAAATTTACTTTTGACAACTTTTAAGAAGACTGGGAAAGGGGATGGAAGGTTCTAAATATCAAGCAAGAAGACCTCTTGAGACTCTCCATGAAAGCTTCAAGGACTGTGAATGAGCGGTGGAAATAAAGAGAATCTTGGCTTCTATCCAAGGAATCAAGCCACAGGGAAGAGCCTGGGCGGGGCTGCTTTGACCCCCCAGAGAGGTCAGAAACCTGCTGGTGGAAGATAAATGCCCCAGATAAGAGGGCGGGAGTTACAGTGATGAAAACAGCTCCAGGACCCACCAGAGTCAAAGACTGTCACCACAGAGATTAGGTGGAGGAAAGGGTACGAAGGCCTGATTGAGGTTTTTTCCCTTTACAAATTTAAAACCTTTACAAACTTCTACAACCTTCACAAGGCTTTTTGTGACTTTCACACACTTTTTTATCCATTCAGAAATAACTCTCTTTAGAATAATTCACTTTCAATCCTTATCCTTCAAAATTCTATCTTCATGCCTTAAGCCTTCTATTACTGAAACCATACACTTTCTTTCCAACTTAAATTAAACTTTTAATTCTTAGAAACCTCAATTTCCAATGATTACTGAAAAAGCAACAACATTCCCCAGATTGACCTTTATGAACATATTTCATGACCTTTAGGAACATAGGTTCCTCTACTGGCAAACACACTCTCACTTCCAAGACTCCATAGACATAGACTTCCAAGACATACCTCCAACAAAGCACATTTATCAAGAGGTTCAAATCCACTCTACAGCATCTTTTTAATAAAAAGCCAAAAGCAGATGAAGTTAAGACTTGTCCAGTAATTAATGTTTTAATACTCCAAGTTATTTAAAAATATCTATTCAATAACTTTTACCAGATTTTACTAATTTAGAAAAGAATAGTTGAAATAAATCTAATTGGTGTGTTCAGATATAGCTAAGGTTTTTCCTTTTTGATAAGAATGATTTTCCCCAAATTTGTATTTTAAAAGATGGTCTACACAAGAGTTCTTGAAGACCAGGTATTTGTATTTTAAAAATGTAGGGAAAGAAAAGCAAACTTCTCCTAGATGAACTTTGGTGTTATAAAACCAATTAATCCTATAAGTTTTTAAGATGAATAGAGGAGGTTTTGGAAAAATAAAAGGATATGATTGGCTTTGATGTTTTGGAGCCGCACCTCTGGCCCTGCAGAGATTTCATTTGTACTAACAGCAGGGACCTCTGCTCACTTGCCTCACCTCTGGCAAAACAGGTCTAACTGGAGTATCATGTTGTAATTGTTGCCCCCATCCTCAGGCCATATTTCCTCATCTCCTAACTTGTACTGAAGCCAGGCTATATTATGAAAGAAAATGGGCCTCTTTTTCTTAAGGATTTTAGGGTTAAATTTATCCCAATTTCTAAGAATGCATCCAATGGTGATTTGGGAGGGATGGAAGGTGTGGTTCCCATTTTGACTGTGGCAACCCTAAAGAAAATAGAAAGATCCTCCCTTGCAATTTAGCGGCATCCCTCTTTGCTTGCCTCAGGAACTTTCCCTGGTGAGCCACGGGGCATCCTCCAGGATATCACACGTCTCTGGTGAAAGAGACCCTAGTGAGTATTGACTGTCAGCAATCTAAAAGACTTGAGAGCACCATGGACTAGCTTTGTTTCTTTTCCTATGCTCAATTTGGAGATTCTGAGTTACCTGGACATTATTTGCATAATTCATGGTCCTAGTGAGTGTCCAGGCTGCAAAGAACTATAGGGAGGGAACCACTCCAACATTCTTGAACAATTGCCTATAATTCTGAAGACCCCAGACCCAGGTGCAGCCCTGCCAGAGCTTGCCCTGAAAACTGGTCTTCCTGGTTTCCTGTATTAATTGACCTGTTCTCCTCCTAGGGGGTTCTAATTTGCAATCAAGATAAGCTTCCCATTTATTAAGTTTAATTTAGAGCCAGCATTTTCTACTTTTGCTTGCAAAAATTAATTTAGGCATTTAAGGGGATATTCTTTGGCCATGTAAGTTGATTGCTTCTAGTTAAATCTTCCCATTCCTGTAAGTACTTGCAAGTAAGTAAAGGCTTTCCATTAACTGTGTGTCTGCATTTCGAACCCTTCCATGTGTCTCGGCCAGCCTCTCCTTCCCCCTCCACAAATATTCTTAGTAGTCTAAGAATGTCCAAGATGAGCTGGAAGGAGTATGTGCCCTTCATCCTCAATGTTGAATGAGTTTGATTTGTATTTATCCAGCAAAAGGTTTTGTTAAGACCACCAGAAACCAACTTCAACTGGAAAGCCAAAGTTAAAAATCAGCCATCCATTTTCTCTTCCTGTCCTGCCTTAGCCTGGCTTCTTATGAAGTCCTAACCTCTAGCTCTATCTTGAGGGTTTAGAAAAGACAGATCAGAGAAACTCAGCCTCTTACCTTATAACAACAGGGAGTCTGGAATTCTGAGGGAACTCACCCAAGCTTGCCCAACTCAAATTAAGGAGATGGTGGGGCACAATGGGCCTCTTCTGGTACCTAGCAAGGTTTCAGTCTGCAAGGTGGTCCTAGGTGGGCTCCTCTTTGGAATCCTGTCATTCTACATGCTATGAGACAATCCAAGACACTGCAAGTGAGCCAGCTGTGCTGCATAGGCTGAAGAAGGAAGGTCCCATCTGGGTGGTCATATCACGTTACTAGACAGGGTCCTGGCCCTGTGTGGGTCTGCCTAGGGCCAGCTGTAGGCCTGCGTTCTTGACTTCATGTAGGAAAGATTTTACAACATGAGGCTGTGAGATACATTTATTAAAGCTGGGGACAATGAAACAGAGAAGGGCTTAGCATAGAGGAAGCAACAGGAGAACCTTGGCTGGGCTCCCTTAGCTTTCTAGAAAGTCAGAGAAAAGAGGGCTTTAGGGACAGGTCCAGGAGACCAGCCTGGGAGAAGCTGCCAGCTGCCCATTGCCTTAGAGTTTAGGAGATACATGCCTGTGAAGAAAGAAGTGGGGATGGGAGACGAGGACAAGGCAAATGGTGCCAGCTACTTCCCAGAGGGGAGCACATGCCCTTCAGTTCTTCGACTTGAGGCTTATCTCTCTCTCTTTTTTTTTTAGTTTATTCAGTACAGTTTCTATCCTTTATTCCCATTCCAACCCACCCACCCATCCCTCCCCTCCTCCTCCCACGTCCAACCCCTCTAGTTTTGTCCATGTGTCCTCTACATTTGTTCCTGTAAACCCTTCCCTTCTCCCCTGAAATTCCCTCCTCTCTCCCCTCTGGGCACTGACAACCTGTCCTCTATTTCATTGTCTTTTGTTATATTTTACTTGTTTCTTTGTTTTGTTGTTTAGGTTCCTGTTAAAGGTGAGATCATATGGTATTTGTCTTTCACTGCCTGGCTTATTTCACTTAGCATAATGCTTTCCAGCTCCATCCCTGCTGTTTTATCTCTTTAATGCAGGCGGGAATCTTAGGGGGAGGTCTCAGCAGAGGGTTTTAGTTGACTAGCCATCAGTTCTCCACGTGTGTCCTTTCAGGGTCATGGTCTCCACTGATTGGTCAGTGGCAGGGTAGGAGGTCTTTAGTCATTGCAGTTGGTTCTGGCCATTGCCCACTTGGTTTTGCTGCCTTTCTGGGCCTGGAGCTGAAGTACAACTGAGGCCTAGATGTTCTCTCCAGGGAGGAAAGACCAGGTGAGAAGAGGTTGCCCTGGGGGTGAAGTTCTTATTTTCTCAGTTCTGTCCCCTGCCAGGCACTGGGGGCCTTCCTGCCCTGGTGACCATCTGCACCTGGCTGTAAATTTCTCAGCCCTTGTGTTCAGCTATCTCTCTCAGTTTCCCTGTTCCACTTGCCAAGGAATTTTCTTAGCTTCTCACTATCCTGTCTCAATTATGCCCATTCAATGGTTGAAGAAACTAATATCAGAGAATTTAAATACATTCTCTCCAGTGACATAGAAAGTTTAGGGTACAACTGCTACTTGGACTTAGCTGGGCCTAATTCCAAAATCCCTTTCATATGTCAGTGAGTCTCCCAAAGAAGAAAGCCATTGTTCCTTAGGATTTATTCTGCCGTTATACAGGATTAAAGCCTTAATCCACAGGCCAAGTTTTAGCTGCATCTCCATTGCGCCCCACCCCTCGGCATGGGAAACTCCTACTTGTCCCTCAGTCCTTCACCAACTTACCTTCTCTAAAGCGAGGCCAGGAGCTCCACTCTGTGCTAGGTCAGCACCCAGCACCCTGGGACTCCCTCGAATTTCAGCATCCCACCTCCTCCACTCAGACTGCCTCTTCCTCAGTCTCACCTGCTAGAACTGGGCTTCGCTACGCGTGGTCTTCAGAAAATCTGTGCAGAAATTACTGGGATCTAGTTTAAAACATGCTCCTTTAGTTTAGGTGTTGGATCTAGCAATCTGCATTTTAAACAAGCTCCCTAAGTATTTTTATGCACAGGAAAATTTCAAAACCACTTCACTTCATTTCTTGAGGGGAAAGACTGGCTTATTCATTGTTTCCAGGGGGCTTATAGTCATTAAGAACTCATTAAGTATTTCTTAAGAAAACAAATGAACCAGGTGGTAGTTCCTAAACAAAACCTCTGTCTCCTTGGCAGCTAGCACGTGTTTAGAACATTGAAGGAGCTTACTAGGGATTTCATAAATGAAGTTTCAAATGAATGAATAAATGACAAAGAGTTAAAAGAGATAGGTTCTGGTTATAATTTGTTATGTACTAATTTTCTGACTTTGGGCAATTCACAAAACCTCAGAACCTGAATTGTTAAATAGATGGAATAATAATATTCATCCACATATCTCATAGCTCATTGTGGGTACCTAACCACTTAACACGCTGTATGGGGCAGAGCAACTGCTGGATAAAATGGTGTCCATTGTGATGATGATAATACCTGTAAAAATGCTCTATGAAGCATTATGTAGATATCAAGCACTGTGATTATTCTCATTATGTATTTAACCAAGCAGGCTGCCTAGATAATAAACTTTGCTTTGCCCATTAGATTAGAGGTTTCCAGCAATAGCATCAGGAAGTGTTTGATGTGCAGAGGGATCTGGTGAAAGGTGGGGACTCACAGCCTCCAACTCCTTGCTGCCTGTGTGGTTCAGTGGAGAAGGCTCTGTACCGGGAGAGTACTGAGCTGACTGCAAGACTCAGGATCACTGGCACCTGCCTTGAGGGAGCAGCTGATTGCTCAGGTGCTGCTGCTCGCTGCTCGGTGCCCAAGGGGAGGAGCTGAGAGAGAGCACACAGGACCTGACAAGTAATCTCCATTAGCTTCTTGCCCTAAAGTGAAAATAAAACAGAAATTTAACATGCAAAGAAGTCACCTTCAGGCCTTGTTTTTCATAGTTTTCCCAGTTTAGGTGTTTTATCATCCTTCTGCTGACACACCACATTTGATCCACTTCAAAGGGGTTTTCCATTAAAGTAACAAATAGCCAGGGCTTAAGGGAGCCCCCATGTCTGCTACACACTTGCAAGGTGGTGGTGTGGATGTCTATGGAAAATCTCAGGTCTGATGGATTTCATTTCTTTAAGAAAGCTACATGTTTTGTGGCTAGTATTTAGAGGCTTTGGAAGCTGAGAAACTCGTCTCAGGGAAGGAAATGGCAAATGGACATATTTCAACTTTAAGTGGAATCCTACAGTTGAGAAGATAGTTCCTAATCTAAATTAGTGGGGAAAAAATGACCATCTAAAGAAATAAAATCAATTTAAAAAGTTAAGCAAGTTCCTATAATCAAGCAACATAGCTATCAAAGAAGCAATTAGTTGAAGTACTGTATATATGTGTGTGTATATATATCAGGGTACCTGCTCACCCACACAGTCTTCTGGGGAAATTTACCCTGTATAAACTCTGAGATTTATGGTCATGTTCTATGACATATGTGTGGTGTCTGCCCTGCCTGGTTTCAGGAGCCGTAACCCCCCATGGCTAAAGCTGAGTGAGAAACCTCCCAGAACTGGGAGGCCTAAGGAGACAAAACTTATTTCCCTGAACATGGGCACTGCCTGCTCTGCTATTCCCTTCAGCTTGGTTGGTTAGTCAAGGACGGGCAACCATTCTCTGGAAAGAATGGACCTAAGACAGACACGATCACGTGGGAATAAGCCATCAGGGAAGAGACTCAAGGGGCTGTGGAAGTGAGGGAGTGATCAATATCACCCCTGCCTTCTAGGCTTTGCAAATAGCCTGAGTCCTAGTTCTGGATGTGAGAAATCCAAGTCTCCTGGCTGCCTTTGTCTCCTCCGACTCAGGGCCTGCCTCAGGGCCTGCGGAAATAGCAGGGGCGGTAAGGCTCAGACTAGAGTCAGCGGACACCTGGGGTAAATTGGACCTGGGGCATAAGATATGTAAAATCCTGTGAGACCTTCTTGCTAGGATGCTCTTGAT
>CM052538.1:80454962-80486091 GCA_028533065.1 Trachops cirrhosus | reverse complement strand
CCATCTACATCTACTCGAGAGCCATCTACAACGTCTGCAGTCACCGCGGGACGGTGACTGCAACACATATGACCCTGTCCAAAGGTCAAGTCTAATTGGAGGAAGAATGGACACCTTGTTCCAGAAAGGTCTTTGTGTAGGCAGGCTAGGGACCTGCTGTTAGGCGTGGCCTGGCTCAAGGAGATGAGCTAGCCAATTGGAACATGTGAATAGAAGGAGGTTGGTGTTCCGCATACACATGGTAAATACGGTAAATACGAGCATGGTGTGGCCCTCACAGCCATATGCAAACTGCAGGTGATGCCTGGCTGCTAGGAGAAGGACTTGAAGCTGGTGTACAGGGAGGTCACAATGGTTGTTCGCATAGCCTGTGCTCCTTATGGTTTACCCATTCCAGATTTCAGGAAGCTTGGCTGACTGTTCTTTGCTCTTGTTCTTATTTTGCTCCAAGATTCTACTCTACAAAATCCCTCTTTCTGAAATGGAGATTTCTTGGATAAATCATTTTCCCTTTCAACCAGTAGTAGTCTGGAGTAGTCAAAATGATTAGTTTTAGTTGCATTACCATGCTGCTGGCACTAGATTACATCAGCCCATAATTCCAGCACTATCACAAGTTGGTGGAGTGAACTCGGATGAGGTACTTAAAATTTCTGAGCCTCATTTCCTCATCTGTAAAACGAAGTTGCCTCACAGGTTTGTCTTAGGGGTACAGTGAGTTTGTATACAGGAACACTTAGAACAGGGGTGTCAAACTCTTTTTCACTGGGGGCCACATCAGCCTCTCGGTTGCCTTCAAAGGCCGAATGTAATTTTAGGATTGTATAAATGTAACCACTCCTTAACTAGGGGCAAGGAGCTCGGTGCTGCCGCCAGGTAGAAACAAGGTGCCAGACCGGATAAAACAAGGGGGAGGGTGGATTTGGCCTGCGGGCCTTGTGTTTGCCACCTGTGATTTAGGATAATGCCCAGAACACATGGTAAGCACTATTTAAGCATTAGTAAGAATTAAGCAGGCACACAAAGAAAAAAATCAGAAATAAGAGACTGTGGGAATGGAGGGAGAGAAAAAATTGCTGTTTTAAGGTTGCAATAACAACTTTTAGCTTAATCCAAGATGACATCTCTGCCCTCAGCTCCCCTCACCTATCACAACCATCCTCGTTACCAGCCCCTCTAGACTTTCCTCTGACTTCCCTGACCACTCTTTCTCCATCTCCTTGGTTGACAGCTCCTCCTCTCTCTGACTGATGTTGGATTTTCTCAGAGCTCAGTTCTGGATCCTCTTGTCTTTCCTCCCTAAACTGTCTCTGTAGGTGATTTTGCACATTTCTTTAAGAACCATCTATATTCTAAAGGTCCCCAAACTGGTGTTCCAGACTAGTCCTCCCCCGTGATTCAGACTTCTTACTAGTATGTTCACCTGGTTGTCATTGATTCGGATCAGATCCAGAAAATGGTACCACTGCTCATCCAGCTGCTGTTTCAGCCCCGAACCTCGGATTCAACCTCAAATCTCCCTTTCCCTAACCACTCCTATGCAATCCATTACCAAGTCCTGTTGGTTCTTCCTCAAATATATAACACAAATCTGATCACTTCCTTTACCTCCCACTAACATACTACCATCCTCTCTCACCTAGGCTACTGCTAAAGCTTCCTTCTTGGTTTCCTGCCTCTACTCTTGTTCTGCTAAAGAGCATTCCCACAATGCAGCAACAGTTATCTTTATCTGTTTAAACACCTTGCTGCTCTCCTACTGAAAAGATCTCAGGAGCTTCCCGCTCATCTGAACTTAAACCCAAACTTCTCATTTTGATTTATAAGTCCCTGCATAGTCTTGGCCTTCCCCGCTCCTTAACCTCATTTAGTACTTTCTTCCCTTCCTTTCTGGCCTTTTGTGCTTGGAACAAGCAAAGCTCTTGCCTTGGTCCAGACGTTGGCATTTTTATTCTCTCTACCAGGATCTCCCTTCTCCCAAGCTCTTGCACATTTGGCTCATTTTCTTCTCATTCTTTCCAACTCAGCTATTCTCTCATTATTTAATCTATTATATAAGATCAATCCCCAGTTATTTTATATCTTATCATTCTTTATTTCTTTTGTAGTCTGAGTCACAATGGTTCAAATTTTGTTCCTTCACATTGTCTTTCTTACAAGAATGTAAGCTTAATGAGGACAGGGACCTTGTCTCGCTTGTTCACTGAAATTTCTCAATGCCTGTCACAGTGTTCAATAAATATTTGTTGAGTGAATGGGATCCTGGTAAGTCCCCTGGCTTCAGTCCCTGCTGAGGCCAGGACTAACTTCCTGACTTTGGGTGGTGCAGGATATGTGTGCCCTTGTACTGAACCTCTCCTTTTAGCCTAAGCAAGATTGAAAGGGATTCTGTAAAAACAAACAAAAAACATGTTTTGACAAACATGTTGTTCTCCCAGTAATTTATATATAATCATCAGTGAGACACACTATAAATCTAGAAATATTTCTGAAACAGACACAGCTGCACATACAAAGATACGATGCTACGGAATGAGACCAGTGGAGGCAGACAGCTCTCCTAGTGGAAGCTAACAGTTGTTCATCAGCTGATATACAAAAGTCTGAGTTTGGCATATGAAAGCTGATTTGGGTTCTGTTGTTTAAGTTTGTTTGAAAAGCTAATATACCGAATCACAAATTCAAGTTAACCTGACATAAAACTGTTCCATTTATATCAACCTTACCCTTATTTTTCTCTAAAAAGCAATGATTTGTCTAGAAAACATCTCATGTCCATACATGTGCAGAAAAACTGCACTCACTGAGATGTCCAGACTTATTGCTGATGCATTGTTTTTTATTTTGCTTATGAATTTACCTTATATATGTATATATATGTCATGTGCAGTAATATGTGATATATAATATGTCAGGTGCACTTCACTTTTTAACAATTGTTTCTTGTTCATTTAGTATCTTAATGTAGGACAAGATAAATGTTATTTTCCCCATTTTACAAATAGGGCTCAACAAGTTAACTGCTATTCCAGAGTTTATAATGAGTGAGGGGCATACCCTAGTCTAAGTGACTCCAACCATGTTAATCATAAGAATAATTAAACATTATCCATGTAGAATTTGCAAAAAAAAAAAAAAGGGAAAAAACTGGGTTCTGTACCCTTAGCCCATCACCTTTCTAATAAAGGATAGGAAAGAGTTGAGGTTGTAGAAAGGGGATGAGGAAGTGTTTGTGGCAAGTTGTTGCAGGGCTGCAGCATCTGCTGTCCCCTTCTCTTCAGGGGTGTGGGTGGGGGACAGCTTCCTTATCCTGAGAAGGATTTTGAGAGAGCTGAATCCAGGCAAGCTATGTGCCTCCTGGAACATGGGGGACACAAGAGACTGGTGGATGACACGTAATGATGGGACAAAGACAAAGGCTGTGGCAGGAACTGCCCATGGTGGTGACAAGGGGATAGTGGTTGGCACTGGAGCACTGATGGTGGTGGCGAGGGTGTGAGCTCCAGCTGGCCAGGTGAATGCCACAGAAGGAGCTGGCTGGAAGCTATGTGAAGGACCCTTCCCAACAGGAAGGCCTGCCAGAGGAGATCAAAACAGTAAGAACCTGTGGGGACACCTGGAGGGGCAGGAGATGGGAAGGGAGGGTGAAAAACAGTTAGCTGGAGGGTATATCGCCCATAAAGAAATTGTGCGGTGTGGAGTTCGGCCCTGATTATCCACTGTAACCAGAAAACACCAGCATTAGATTATAATAAAACTACTGAAGCAAGACCTATGTTTCTGTTTTTCTTCACTTTCTTGCCACCCTGCTTCAACAGGGTGAGGTTGCTGGGGTAAAGGTTGCACAGGGGTGAAGGAGTTGGGAATTGTGCCAGGGGAGCTGGGAGAAGAGCCAGCATCATGGAAACAGAAGGTTGACCAGTTTTCCATTCCCTTCCCCACTGCGGGCTTCTGATTGAAGTGGGCTTGAGCCAATGAGAGGTTGGAATATCACATTAAACTGGACTGCCATTATGTCTAGAAGCAACTAAAAAAAATGTGAGATCTGCTCATGTTTTTATCTGGGGACAAGGAGAAAGGCAAGAGGGTTTACAGGGGGAAGTGTGTTAAAAAATAGACTTGGTGTTTTCACGCTTTGAAAGAGTTCTACTCATTCAGCACACTAGTTACATATACAATTATATACAGCATAATAGTTACATATATGATACAAACAATTATATATATAGTTTTATAATATATATTTTTAGCACATATGACATTACTTCTCTTTCTGAAATTTAAGGGGTTCAAATATTTGCTTGAAGAATAGCACAAATAGTTTTTCCAAAGAGGAAGACTTGGACCTATATTTACTTGTATTGGGTCACTTAAATTGACCCCAAATATACAAACAAAAATTCACTGAAAGTGGATAAAGCCACACATAATATTTGTATATCCTTTCCCTAGCTCCATCTTTGGAATTCACCTAGACTAGCAGTTCTCAAACATTAGCATGCCTCAGCATTATCTAGAAGGTTTGTTAAAACACAGCTTGCTTGTCTCTTTTCTCAGCATTTCTGAGTCAATAGGTCAGGGTGGATCCTGACGAATTTGTATTTTGAACAAGTTTCTGTGCTAATGGCATTGGCACAGGAGCCAGCGAGAAAATCACTCTCCTGGGCCACTGTCTGACTTGATTTTTAGTCCCTGGAGCTCTGCTTGAACCTGCTCTCTGGGAATGCACATCAGGTGCCATCACTTTTGGAGACTTTTTCAGTTTGTGCTACTTATGTTCAACCTGAGCATTTCCTTTTATTTAGTCCGAGGCCTCATCTAGTCCTGTGTGTTCTAAATGCCTCTCCTACTTTAAAAGAAAGATGAACTATTTTTGGTTGAATTTTTCTTTTATGCTAAGGAGGTGTTGGCAACCAATAATTATTAAAGATTTTCCCATTAACAAAACAGAACAAAGCAGAACCACCCCCCCAAACCCAAACCTCTTTTTACCTCCCAGATTACCTGTCTGAAGCCACATGGCAGCAAAAGAATCACATGGGCACATCTGGAACCACCATTTCCCGTGGGGCAGCTAAATGTAATATACAAGGTCCAGCACAAATAATACCCCCCTTTTTAATTGCAAAACCATTAGCATATAATTCTGTAATGTAACAATATCACACTCAAGCATGTCATATGGCATTTTAGGTAAAACGTTCAAATTAAAACTATAAATTATTACACCTATATTATTACTCTACCAATCACACTCAAGCAGGTGTTACTTCTGCTGAACCCTGTATATATTTACATTTAATCTTCTCTGCCAATTACAGATAACTCTTTTGGGGCAAAAGGATACTTTTTCAATAAATTATTCTTTCATGCAAGCATAGGCACACACATTAAAGATTTGTTATTAATAAAGCACTTCAAACCTCACTTAGGTTTTTAAAAAATATTCCAAATTGCACAACTTCTAAATCAACTTATTTTGTATCACAAGGTCAGGATTCTCATTTTACTTGATCACTACTCACCTGAATCATCACTCCAACTTCAAAGGGTGCATGCTTGTGCAGGAGTATGCCTTCTAACAGATACAAGAGTTCTCGTTTTGTTTAAGGCTGTATTGTGTCAGTGTTATGTTGTCAACATGTAGAGTTTACATACAGATGGCAGGTCATGGCATCCTATAAATATATCTTTACAATTATTTTTACACATGGAAAATGCAGTGATGAAAAAGGAAAGGATTTTTTTTAAAGATTTTATTTATTTATTTTTAGAGAGGGGAAGGGAGGGAGGGAGAGAATGAAGAGAAATGCCAATGTGTGGTTGCCTCTCTAGTGTCCCCTACTGGGGACCTGGCCCATGACCCAGGCATGTGACCTGACTGGGAATTGAACCAGTGACCCTTTGGTTCACAGGCCAGCACTCAATCCACTGAGCCTCACCAGCCAAATCAGGAAAGGACTGGTTTCTGAAGCACAGGACATAAGTTCAAACAGCTACCTTCCCCTAAACATAAACTTGACCCACGTTGGGGTCAGTTCTCAGCAGGTACTTTTTGTTCTGTCTTCAAGAAAGGCTTTAATTTTAAAGTTTTTCAATGCTTTTTCTATGCCCACTAAATTACTGTTCTGGTTTGGGCAACTCCCCATAGGTATGTTGATTACTAGTGAAGAAATCATATAAATAGGAACTAAATTTAATAAATTTATGAGAATAAGCTTGCAGGTGATTTGAATGCTTATAGCCAATGCTTGCCTGTTCCTACTGCTTCTCCTCCCCCTTCTCTTCTGTCCTGATGCAATTGGCCATCGCAGTGCTAAGTGTAGTCACCCTGGACGATTCGCAGTTGTCTCTATGTCTCTGACTACTCAGTGTTTTAAGAATCCTGTTTTGAGGCTTAATCCATTTGCTCAAGGTAGTTTGCTCAGTTAATTCAATTACTTTAAAAAATAATAAAGATTCACTAGAATCTATTTGCATTTCATCTTCTTTCTACATTTCTCAAATCTTCTCATTGCTATTTAATTTGGTAAAGGTTGAATTTTTAGAAAAATTTCTGGCATGTTCTTCATTAAGTATAAATCCCATCAGTTTTACATTTAAAATGAAAACATAATTTTATCACAAATGCTATCCAGTAAGAAGTCATACACATTCTAAGATAATTTTTCTAAAAACTTTATCTTTTTCATGTCACATAAATAAGTTATCCTTGTTTTTAGGTTACTTCCTGAATAAGAAACCTCTGTCAACTATACTTTTCCAAAGGTCCAAAACACCTGGGAGTCTTTTCTCTCAGGTTGAGTCAATATGAAGTAAAATTTTCAGTAGCCGGAGAGCTTCTCGGCCACTCCCAACTCCTAATGATGTCTCTTCTATTATCCTCCATCGACAGCTGTGATGGTTTACAGGCCACCCAGCTAATATTTTTGTTCAGAAAATAACACTCAAAGAAAAAACATAATATCCATATCTCTAGTCTCCAGGAAAAGATCTATAATAAATTATTAAACATGTTTACACACATATTACTCTCCTCTTCGCAGATGGTCCAACACTAGAAAACACAGAAAGATGGAAAAGTCCAACAGTAGAAAACACAGAAAGATGGAAATAAGACAGATGAATGGTCCCATGCTGCCATTCATGACCTAGAAACCTTCCAGAACTTCTGTGGGGGGCAGTGTAAGGTGGTTTCCTCCACAACCTTAAATAAGAACAATTTTTAAAAAATAAGACTCACTCAGCCTTCTTTTTAGCATGCAGTATCTCTAACCCCTTTTCTTCAATAATTAGAAAATATTAGCATGTGTTTCAGGGTGTCTGCTGTAGCGCTAATTTACTGAACTACAAGTGGATAAGTCACCCGAAGGTCGTTAAGCCACAAGCTGGTCAGCAGCCTGTGAGATTTGGCTCCCAAAGGTGAGGCTGACCAGAGTCTCTTTGGTGAGACTTTTGTACTAAGAAACTTGGTGACAACTGAAACCGGCTTTCAGGTTTAAGCTGAAGTCACATAGTCAGGAATAGGGCAGTTGTTTTGAGGCTATGTTCAAGATAGTTAAACAAAGGAGGCAGGGCGAGAGAAAAGAATGGAGCAGGTTTCTAGAAAGAGGCAGGAGAGAGGAACCAAGAGTCCTGGAGAGAAAACAGAGCACAGGGAGAGAGAGCTTGGACCTGGAGTTTTTTGGTGTTCATATTTCTAGAAGCCCAGCTTTCCTTTCCTTATTGATATTGAAATCCACGAAATCCCTGTCTCCTAAAAAGGAGCCTCATTTTTTTTTTCTTTTTACTGAATTTAATTTGAGTAGGTTTCCATTTTGGGATAGTGGGATCATATTTTGACTTAGTAGCTGAGGTGTTAATTTAGCTCAGGACTCATGTTCTCCTTCTTGCCCCTATTCAGGCATCAGGGAGGGCCTTCTCCACACCCTGTGCATGGGATAGACTTTCAGACTTAGAGACATAAACAAGGAAAAACATTCGAGACTTAGCATTTGACCTTATCAAGTAGACTTTTACAAAATGCACGGCAGAGGTGACCACGTTGAGAGAAAAGAATTTTCAGGGATCAAGTGGGCCAGGCTCGAAGCGAGGGACAGGAGGAAGGATAAAACCCCGAAGACTAAGATTAGCTAAGATCCTGATTTGGCTAAGACATCAATGAATTTACCCAGCTTTACCCCAAAGTGAGTGAATTATAATAGTTTTTAGGCCATTAGGGGAAAACTGGGGCTCAAGAAGAAAAGAATCCATTTATAGAAAAATTTAAAAGTCAAATTAAGAGTCATATTTTTTTCTGTTTGAGTTTATAGCTTCTGAGAACTGTATCCAGGATATCAAACCATAAGAAAACCAGCAATTTCAGAAGGGAAGTTATATGAGGAAATAAAAATAACACATTCCTTCCTCCAACATGCACACACAATAATGGCCTGGGGTAGGCAATCTTGCACAAAACCCTTGAAGGTCTCCATCTGTCACAGGAGAGAATAAGAGCTAACATTTACTTAACACTTGCTATTACTAAATTCTGAAACAAGAATTCTACTCCAATTATCTCCTTTAATCTATACCCACCACATGACAGTAGGCTTAATGTTACCCCCATTTTATAGATGAGGAAACTGAGGCCCAAAGAGGTCGATGCTTGTGGTTTCAAAGCTATCAAACTGAGCTCTAATTCCACACTTGCCAGCTCCACTAGGACAGTAACCTCCTTGAGCAGGATCTGAGTCTCAGCAGTGCTGTTTCAGAGTGACCTATGCAGTCATTTGGGTGGCACTTTGATATTATGGAAATACTGTGAACTTTGGAGTGGAACTTGGGTTTTAAGCCTGTGTTAAATTAAACGAGGAGGCCATTAGACTGAGGTAGCTCTAATTTCTTAAGCCTACGTAAGAAAACCAAAGTCTAAGCTTGTAAATGGCTCAAGGTCAAGAAATTGAAACCCAAGGACAACTCATCACTAATAGCCAACTAGGTTTTAAGCTGTAGCCAATGAATAATTTTCTTGGTTTGCTCCTGCCCCACCCCCTTTTTGTAGTCCATTTCTGTTTATGGAAGTGCTTTCACACACATGATTTAGTTTCACTCTTACAAAAACTTGTGAGGTATTTATTACCATTTATATCAATGGCTGTATAATATTTATTTCAGCATTCTCTTTTAATGGTCACTTAAATCATTTATAATTTTTTGTTATTTATGATGAAATCTGTGAAGCATACAGCATGTTCTCAATAAATGGTTTACGATGAATGAATGAACATACTCTATGAACTTATTTTTAATCCAGGATCACTTACTAAACCTAAATGAAAGTCTCCTTTTCTAACTTAGCTGGATGTTACCCCTTCTTTATAAGAGTCTTCCTCAGTGGAGCACTCCTAACCACTTCTGTTTTGGCGCTGCCCAATTGGAATCAATTTTTGCTCAAATAAATTATTAAATTTTTAATATGCTCCAGTTTCTCTTTTAACACCTGGCTCCGTTAAATGTACGCATGAGAACTTAGAAAGTTAAGAAACCTGTCCGAGCCTCACTTTTCTCACCTATAAAGAGAAGCTAGTATACCTCACTTGCAATGTTGTCATGACAATGGAATAATGCGATGTGTATACTGAGTGCATAGTATGTCTTCATTTTATGGAGCCAATGCCTATTCCATGGGAGACACTCAGCAATGTTGGGTAATGAGTGCATAAGAACCACACGAGACCCAGGATTAAGGATTATTATTCAGAAAACTTATTTGTTTTATAAAATAAAGACTTTGATCATAGGAAATAGTATTTTGAAAATAGCATTTTTTTTAACTCAATAAGGAGAAAAAGGGACATTTCAGCCATTCATTGTTTGCTGATTCTTACCCATACCAAGTCCTGTGATAAGGCATTAACAAATTAAGCCAAATGTCATTAAGTCTGTCTGATTTTCCTTTCAGGTGGAACTTTAGCAGATTACATAAGGGAGAATTCTAATTCTCTATGCTCTGTATTTTTCCATTTTTCAATTGCTCTCTACTTTGTCCTGCTTATTTAATTAAGGATTGGTTACTTATCAGGCAGCCAAAGAATCCTTCTTTGCTGCCTTCTGCTTTCCAAAGTTTAAGGAGAGAGGTGTCTCATTCGGATTATTTCACACACCTCTGACTTTGCTCATTCATATTAATGAACCCCCGGGCTGTGTTTTCTCTGGGTAAATTGCTCTTACCAGATCAGTCTGCTTCACAGCCCTTGCATTCACACGAAGCTGCTTCTACAGCCAACAGGAACATGAGCAGCAGGGGAGATCTCCATTACTGGTGCTTAGACAGAAATGCCAATTGATTTAAAAAATAACCATTATTTCCTCTAAACTTTTCCTCTGAATGTTTCACCTGCAGCTGTATAAATTTAGGACTTTTCTAAAGACAAGAATGCCTCGATTTGAATAGGAGCCTTACAGGTAGGTGAAGCAAAGACAATTGTGACAGTTTAACAAGCCTGAAAATTACCACCAAATTACTGAACGGTCAATGCCAGCATTACTGGGAGAAGAAGGACCTTTTAAAATCTCTCCCTTCACTCTTAATTTTCCTAGTTCATCCTGTGCTTGTAATTTATGTTTTTGGGCCTTAGAAGTGCAATTCAAAAAGATTAGAATGCAAGGCTTTTACAATAAGCCTAGAAATCATATTCTGACCCTACTTTCTTGATTAAAAATAAAGCAAATGGAGATTCAAGGAAGAGATTTGATGGCACACTTCAAGCTAATGTCAGAACTGGGCGTGTCATTCCAGTCTCCACTCCTTTATTAGCTACAACGTGGGGTGAAGTCAAGGTGGAGTGTCACAGAAACCGTTCAGTAGACCCAAAGGGCATTTAATACACAGGCACCTGGTTGGTAAGTTTTCTTTTGAATGGGCACCTACAACAACTCTTGGCTATAGTTAGGGCCTAGTCTTCCAGCAGCCTCATCACCTGGGATTTCCTCCTAGCAGTCTGAGTATGCTACTCTAAACTTTTCCCCACAGATTGTATACTTCCCTCACAATTAATTGGCTCAAAATAGAGAAGTGCTCTTTCTCACTGCTCCATAGGAAGCTAATGGGGCAAAGCTGGGATCCATGTTCTGTTTGGTGCTACAGAGGCTTCTGGTAGCTCCATTTGGAGCTCTGATGCCTGTCTCAGGGTTACTGGTCCAAAGTCCATATGCCTGCTCCGTCGAAAGGCCAAACCTCAAAATATCAAGAATTTGGAATAAGGGAAGGTTTACTAATTAGGAAAGTGCCAGCTGAGAAGATGGGAGCTCTAGTAGTTCATCATTTTAAGAAAGAATGAAAAGGTTTTCTATCCCTTGCGCTTTTTCTTCTCCTTCAGGAATCCCTATTATACTGCTGGGACTATATCCTAAGAACCCTGTAACTCCATTCCAAAAGAACCCATGCACTCCAATGTTCATAGCAGCACAATTTACAATAACTAAGTGCTGGAAACAACCTAGGTACCCATCAGTAAATGAATGGATCAAAAAACTATGGTACATTTACACAATGGAATTCTATGCAGCAGAAAGAAAGAAGGCGCTCCTACCCTTTGCAACAGCATGGATGGAGCTGGAAAGCATTATGCTAAGCGAAATAAGCCAGGCAGTGAAAGACAAATACCATATGATCTTGCCATTAACAGGAACCTAAACAACAAAACAAAGAAACAAGTAAAATATAACAAAAGACACCGAAATAGAGGACAGGTAGTCAGTGACCAGAGGGGAGAGGGGAGGGAATTCCAGGGGAGAAGGGAAGGGTTTACAGGAACAAATACAGAGGACACATGGACAAAACTAGGGGGGTTGGAAAGGAGAGGGAGGAGGGGAGGAATGGGTAGGTGGGCTGGAATGGGAATAAAAGATAGAAACTGTACTGAATAAACTAAAATAAAAAAATTTAAAAAAAAAGAAAGAATGAGTTCAGTCTTCTTTTATGCCAAGGGAATGGGAGGGACTGCTTTTGTAAAAACTCAAGCCCCTCTTAGAATTGCTCTAATGATTAGCATGTCTAAAGCAGGAGCTATTAGCCTGAAGGCCATGCAACAATTCCGGCTGGAATAAGACTGAGTCAGGCGGAACTTGCATTCTGCTACATGGAACCAGGCCACACAGTGGTAGGTTGGAGGGAGTCCTCTGCAGTGATTAAGATGATGGCTTTCTGTCTTGAGACATTTCACTAACAATTAGTAGTAGCTCAAGCTTCAGTTTTCCCACCTATCTATTTGAGATGATGCTGATAAACAATGCCTAACTCATGATATTGTGAAGATTAAATGAGGTGATAAGTGGCATATATTAAATGTTTAAAACATGTCTATTATTATTTTTAGTTTTATGATATACTAGTATCAATACCATGCCCAGGTGCAAAAAACTCTACCTTTTTGGGGGGCTTAAAAGCATTTTGTAGACTTGTCTAGAAAGCAATGTATATTATATAAGGTTGTTTCTATGGGAAACATATATATGTTTACACGCATACACACACATATATACACATATATATAAGATTTCTGAATGACTTTTGGAACCTCATCTGTTTGTAAATTAGGGCTGCTCTTTCTTTCTGTCTTTTTTCTTTCCTCCTTCAATTGGATGTGATGACTGAAGTATTCTGCGTCATTTTGCAGATTTCACTTTTCATGTGAATCTGTTTTCAGAAAGGTACTCTGTACAATACATATACAACATTAAGTTAATTATTTAGTTTGGCTCTTTACATACATCAAATGGATGGAATGATCATCCTTTACATCAAATGTACAAGATTACCAACCTCTTATTCATTTGCCCTATAGCAGTAACCCAAGCGCAGCACATGTGGACTTGTCTGTAGCTGTAACCCAAACACACTCTCTCCGTGTGTGTGTGTGTGTGCGCGCGCGCGTGTGTGTGGACTTTGCATCTGCTGGCTTGACGTGAGGGGTGTGAGCTAATGCCCTGAAGGAACCTGGAAGGGAGCACTGATTAGTGTGCCAAGGACCCAAAGCATATTTGCAGACCCCTGTCTGATTGTGGAGGCTGCTTTTGAAGCTACTTTTAAATGATAGAATGGAACAATAGTAACATCTCACAGGAAAAAAAGAGGTCCAGCAATGATAAAAAATTTTTTGTTATCTCCTTTCACTGCATGTCGAATCCCTCTTGTGATAAAATTTTGCCCAGGAAACATTATTTGTTTTACATATATTCAAAAGGCACAAAGGTCCAGAGGACCAACCAAGATAATTTTTTTTACTTATACACAGAAAAGTGTTAGAATCACATCTGTGATCACTAACTAGGCTGGGGTGGAAGTCAGGTTCTGGAAGAAGTGTGAATGAGAGCATAACTTGCAGAGAACTGCTTTGCTTAGTGAGGCTGGCAGAAGATCAGGTGTGTCTGATCAGTGCAAATTTTATAAAGGGGTAGTGCTGGAGGGAGCAGTCACGTGAAGTAGAGCCAAATGGAATTATCTGAAAATTTTCTGTTTTCCAGAGATTTTGTTATGGGGGGGAAGATAAGCAGACACTAGGTTAATACTGGAGAATATGTAGAATTCAGAAAAGGGTTTTAAAAACAAGATACTTTGGGGGTACATTTATATAGTGGAATACTATGAGGCTATAAAAAAGAAGGAAATCTTACCTTTTGTAACAGCATGGATGGACCTGGAGATTATTATGCTAAGTGAAATAAGCCACTCAGAGCAAGATAAATATTATATGATCTCACTTATATGTGGAATCTAATGAACAAAATAAACCGACAAGCAAATAACACCAGAGGCATGGATAGATAGAATAGGTGAGTGGAGAGGGAGGGGGTCCTGGATGAAAGAAGGTAAAGGAACTAGACAAAGAACATACGTGCAGAGCCCATGGACACATGCAACAGTGTGGTGATGTCCAGAGGGAAGGAGGGGCAGGGGCTGGGTGGAGGCAGACAAAGGTGGGGGTAAAGTGGGGACAACTGTAATAGTGTCAATGTAACAGTGGGAATTGTACCCACCCCACCATTTTTAGACATTATTTCTGTAAATGCTCACACTAATGTACAGCTTGTAGATGATCAGTATATTTGTATAAGAACCCTAGGAACTAACTTCAAGAGATACAGAATACGACCTTCAGGCATCCCAGCTCTGGGAGATTTGCTGAACTTCAAATGTAAAGCCAGGATTACGTGAAGCCAAGATGACTAAGCCAGGGTGATGCACACCAGGCCCTCACTTGCCTTATCAAAATGGACTGTGCTTGTCTGCACGTAGAGAACTTCTTAACCGCCTCCCTTGATTTCTTGGTGCTGTTCCCCTCTCCCTCCTTATAAAAATCTCTGTTTCCAGTGAGATGCTAAGATGGACTTTGAGACGTGGGCCCCCATCTTCCAGATGGCTGGCATCTGAATAAACCACCTTCCTTTTACTGGCACCTGTTTCTCTAGTATTAGCTTTCAAAGTGGCACACAGCTGGATGCGTGTTCAGTTTTACATCAACAATAAAAAATAAACACACACAAAAAAAGATATTTTTTTAAGTAAAAAGGCAGAATATTGAACGGAAATTGCACTTCTCGGGGCCTGAGACAAATAGTCACTTGTAGTAAAAGTGCCAAGACTAGAGCATACAGGCAAAGATCTGACTGTGCCCCCTTCCCCATGTGTACTCTACCCTGCTCACAACAGGGCCAAGTGCAGTGCAGCAGAGACTTAGCAGGTACCTCAATGATTGAGTATTAACAGAAAGCTCAGTGGTGGTTTAATGGAAAGAAAAATTGACCTGTCAATTTCATTCCACATTTGAACAGCTCTAATCGTTAGACATTTCCTACTAGTATTGAAATAAAAGCTGCCCACGTGTAACTTTATTCACTGCTTCTAGTTCTGCCTTCTGGTGTGATGTAGAACCAATCATATCCCTCTTCTGAATGACAGCTCTTTGAATTTTAAAGAGGGCCAGTTTACATCCCTGTGCCCTCCACTCCATTCTTACCCTGTCCTAAGCCAGCTTAAATTTTATTTATGTGGTTAAATATTACTGATCCCTTCAACTATTCTTCATATGATCTGTATTATAGACAAGTTATTTTCCTGGTTTCCGGAGTTTTTAGAGTTAGTCAGTGGGCCTTTGAAAATGTTGGGCGGAACACAATACTTCAGATTCCGGGCAGCCATTTCAGAACACTGAGGGCCACTCTTGTCCCGAACCTTGTGCTCCTACTGATGGGGACTAAGCTTCCCTTGAATTTCCTGGTAGCCACACCTCATCATGTGCTCCCCCTAAATTTTTCTCCGTAAAATCTGAGGTCTTTTTCATGCTGACTTTGTTAAGAAAATCTCCTCTATCCTGTTCTTCTGTGGTGAATTGAAAAGTATTACCTTCAAATTTATTCTGAGCTCTATTACAGTTCATTTTATTTGTTCAGCCTATTGTTTCAGCATGATCTAATCTTTTTGAATCTCGATTTTGCCATCAAAAGCATGTTTTATTGTGGCATTTGCTGATATGATGGACATGTCTTCCGTGCTTAATGGAAATGTCAATGGAAATGTTAACGAGGTGACATTTTACATATTAAATTAGAAAAGAAGAAAAAATGAGAAAGGTGTGGAGGAAAGAACCATTTTCAAAAACATTTAGTAGGGGCATAGATTGATATAAACACCCTGTAAAGAAATTTGACAATAGGCAGCAAAACTTTAAAGAATGTATATTCTTTCTGAAGTATAATTTCTCTTCCAGGAAGTAATCCAAAAGAATTAATCTGATCAGACAGAATGGGATATTTATTTCAACATATTTTAGAATACTGAAAAATTTGGAAAATCTAAATGTATCAGTAGATGATTGAGTTAAATTCTATGTAAGCCTCAAAATGGAATATTAATCATCCAGTAGAAAAAATTACATTTTTTATGTAGTCAAATGGGAAAAAATACCAGGCAGTAAACAAATCTGAACAGTAGAGACTTGGTTGTTGGTTTGTTTTTTGTTTTATTTTTTGGTAAAAAGATGAGTACGTATGTGTGATGAGTTTTTGTATATGTACAGAAATATCTGGAAGTCTATGCACCAGTTTAATAATGATTATATATTGGTGGTAGAATTGTAGGTGATTTTTACATTCTTATTTATATTTTTCTCTGTTGTATAAATTTGATAAAATTAATAAGCACTAGTTTTATAATTATGAAAAAACTCTATTTTGGATTCTGAGGGGGAAAGTTTGAATGAATTATGACAAACACTTATGGCATATTGCACCAAGTTTCTCTCCAGGATGACACAAATTTTTTAATGAAGCTTCATTGGATCTGCATCAGAGTTACTACTTGCAGTAACTATATTATCCTAGCCAAAGCCCATCTATGTTCTATAAACTGGTATCAATGCCTCTTCTTTATTTTTTACCCTGTTGAGGTCTTTGGAAACAGACTGTGACATGGAGATTTGGCTGCAAAGGTTAATTGAGGGGTGCTCTTAGTAGCCACACTTGTAATAGAGTCAGGGAAACAGGACTGAGAGAGGCAGGAGTTGAATTGTGATGGAGTTGCTACAAAGATCCTGTGAGGATCTCAGACTCTGGAATGGCCATTTAGATGTGTCCTGGACTGAGGTAAGGGACCAAGCCGTGGGCTGCCCCAGCAGGGAATGTAACCTTGGGTAAAACAGCTTCTTTTGATTGAGAGCATCAGCAAACATTCTTGCAACTGGGGGAGGAGTACCTCTATCCTGAAGGAAGGGATCTGGGTGATGTACCACTGGATCTACTATAAAAGGGCACCAGTGCACCCCTGCCTTTGCCCCAATTATCTTATGGCTTTATTTTAAATGAAAATAATGCTGTGTTCCACCTCTGTCCCTCCACTTACAGATTCCCACAGTTAAAGCACCTTTATTGAAATATGATTTTGTGAAGAGTTGAACTGAGGACACATTCATTCATTCATTCATTCATTCATTCATTCATTTGTTAGTGCATGTACTTGTTCATTCAATAGTAATATTTATCAAGCATTACCTGTTGTACCAGGCATTGTTCTAGGTGCTGAAGACACTGTAAGGAGCAAAAATACCTTTCTTATAGGTCTTATGTTTTAAGTGGCAGACTCTTGGCCATACTTACATTTTTGTCCCCCATCATTACTGAGGCTTTGTCACTGGGCCAAGTTGACTGACACTACTCTTAAGGTGAATCTGCTCCCTTTAAGGAGTGCCTTAGTCACATGTAGATACAGATTTCTCTTTGCTTTCCTCAAGTATTAGTCTTTCATACATGCACAGAAAGGTTTGAATCCTAGCTGTGGATCCATCTGTTAGTAAAAATAAATAAGTAAATAATATTAATAATAATAAAAATGAAGAACAATTGCTTGGCATTGTGCTGATGATGTAGCCTATTGACTGATGACTATTCCATTCTTCATCTAGATATCACCTCAAATACTCTGTCTCACATAACCTCAAGTGATGTCTTTCCTGAATGAACACAGGACTCTGATGTGGCCTTCTTTATACCTACCTGCTTGGCACCTCTCTTAGATATATGTGATTTGCTTTAAGGTCTCATTTTAAAATGAAAGTAACCAAGTGACTTTGTGTTAAAATCAGTCTTGAGAAATGGAGGAAGATTAAGAAAATTTGTAAGATGTTCTCTCACTGGCACAATTCCCACATTTTGATAAGTAAGGCCAAATTATTTCACATTATTTCATTATTTCTTCTTTTTTAAAAGATTTTATTAATTTATTTTTAGAGAGAGGGCAAGGAAGGGAGAAAGAGAAGAAGAGAAACATCAATGGGTGGTTGCCTCTTCCATGTCCCCTGCTGGGGACCTGGTCTGAAACCCAGGCATGTGCCCTGACTGGGAATTGAACCGGCAAGCCTTTGGTTCACAGGCTGGTGCTCAATCCACTGAGCCACACCAGCCAGGGCTATTTCATTGACAAAGAAATAACTTCCCTGGCTATTAAAACAATCTAGTGGTAAAAAATGAAAGCAAGTGAATAGAGTAGTAATGCTACATTTTTTCCTAGACTTTTTCCCTCAAAATCTAGTGAGTGGTATTCACATAAACTATATTACATTTTTCTTTTAAGTTGTAATAATTTCTTTGTGTTCTTTGTTATTGTTAAAAGTTTGGTTACTGAATTCAGTTTTATAAAATTAACATCACAATGTTTATTCTTTCATAGGAAAGGATAGTTGGTGTAATAGACATAATTGTGTTGACCATTCTCCCTTTTTTAAGGGTTACAATAGCATGAAGCTTCTATGAATATTGTGAAAATGACTGAGATACTTAAGTGAGAGTTCAAGTAAAATTTATTGATCAGCATTTTACAGTATGGCATTTTCCATGCAAGAATATTGGCTCTAAAACTAATAATGAGGTCATTGTTACTTAGATTGATTTGTTCTGTTCATTCTTTAGCTTATCAGTACATTTTTAGATACTAATAAGATGTAAGTCAAGAAAAAATATTGTGGATACTTAAATTTTTAGCTATCCACATCATCATCATCATCATCATCATCAATTTCACTATAGCACAATTCCTCAGAAATGTTGATATTTTTGAGAATTTCCCACAGAAAATAAGTGCTTTTTACGTGTTACATTAATTAATTCCAAGTCACTTAGAATGAAAGTAGATGTTTATTTATTAAGTAAACTTTTTTACATTTATTATATTATTTCAAAGGGTTTATGACTAAGATATTAAAAGGAAGACCAGTGTTGTTTCTGGTGTGAATAAAAAATAACAACTGAAAGAAGTTCCCTTTAAGCTTTTGTTTAGGAGCTGGGTTGATCAAGTTCCTGTGCATCAGTTAAGTTACTTCTGAGAAGCTGAAACAGTAGGCTATCTATCTCTCTATCTATTGAGTGAATGAATAGGGTTTATTTATTTATTTATTTATTTATTTATTTATTATAAGAAAACGACTCCTGATGATGGAGGCCGGCCAGTTCAAATCTGCACAGTTGATGTTCTGGTTCGAGTCCGAAGGCTGGCAAACTACTGTAGAACCTGGGAGAACTGATATCCCAATGTGAAGGCCATCAGGCCGGAGGATGCTCTTTCACTTGGCGTAGGTTCTGCTTTTTCTTCTGCTTAGGCCTTCAGTTGATTGGATGAGGCCCACCCATATTAGTGAAAGCAATTTGCTTTACTTAGTCTATTGATTTAGATGTTAAATATTGCTTAAATATCATCCCAGAACACCATTCTATAATGGTATTTGACTATATATTTGGGCACTTCGTGGCCCAGCCAAGACTTTTGTTCCCATAGATGAGACAGGGAAGGAAGACCCCAACTGGCCTCTGTGCCTTTACTGCAGCACCTTCTAGTCCCTCTCCATAGTGTGCATACACAGGAGGATTTCTTAGATCTCTCTCTCTGCCACTCATCTCTTCCGTGAGCATCCAGTTTGGCCTGTGAGAAAAGCCTGCAATTTCCCACTTCTGCAGCTCCCAAGGTTACATCATTCCATGCTAACTATACTTGGCTTTAAGTAGTTAATTAAAAAATAGATCTGAGTTCTTCTTACTGTCCTTTACATTGGCCCTTTCTTCCTCTCATCCTCTGCCATAGTAAACATTGCTAGTTTTCTATCTATTGTTGGAGTTAATTGTCTTACCTTATTGATTTCAGATTATTTGGTTGCCATGTGACCAGTTATTTGGTAAATTCAAGAACAGTTGTGATTTTTCAGATTGTCTGGTACTTTTTTGGTACAGATGGGAGTAATACTTCTTCCAGATTTCTGCGTCTTTAAGTGGAAGCTGGAAACCTAGTAATTTCTTCTTAAAGGTAAGGGAAGTGTCAGCTGTGTTTTTTAGATATTGTTAATGTGGAGAAGAATCAGGAATCACCTTGAGAAATAAATAGAAGCTATTATAAATTGGTAATTATATTAGTCCATCTGGGCTGCTACAACAAAATACCATCGTCTGGATGGCTTTTAACAACAAATATTTATTTCTCACTGTTCTGGAGGCTGGAAATCCAGGATAGGGTTCTTGTAAAAGTCCTCCACTAGGTTGCAGATGGCCACTTCTCGTTGTGCCCTCACGTGGTGGAAGGGGCTGGAGAGCTCTGTGGGGCTTTCTCACAAGGGCACTAATCCCTATCAGGAGAGCTTCACCCTTATGACTTACTCACCTCCCAAAAGCTTCACCTCCTCACACCATCACACTGGAGATGAAGGTTTCAACATACAGATTTTAAGGGGACACAATCCTTCAGACCATAGCAGTAGTACTCTACAACTGAACAATGGCCTAATCTTTGTATTGGCAACTTGTAAAGAAACTCATGTTAGAGAGAATCTCATATAAATAAAAATGAATTTAGACATCCAATTATTTATCACTTGTCAGAGAATTATCAAATATCAAAATGTGTAAGATTGAGGTGGTAAAGTGGCAGATAAAATGAGAGTGGTCTAGCCAGGGTCTCGATGGAGGCTGGACACCTTTTATTCTAGGGGAAAACACAGAAGAAACATAACATCAGGTAACAAGAGAAAACTGCACTTTTTTCTTCCCTCTGACCAGACTTCTTCTGATAAACTCTTTAGTATGTCATTCTGGGCTTATATTGTACCTGTTTTGCTCCATACTTGGCATAGCTCTTTCTCAAAAAAGTCCTGACTTTTTACAAGAAGGAAATGGTATTTCAAGAACACATGGGTACCAGATTTGTTTATTGCTACTGGTTTGGCCATTGTTTCCTAGATCTCTTCAGTGGACAAAGCTAAGAATATACCACACCTGTACACATGCACAAACACATGTAAACTAATATAAAACACCTTATGAGTTTAAGTAATTCAGGGATATAGGATTTTTTACTTAACCTCTTCTGTTTTATATTTGTATCTCCTTTTTGCCAACATCCAAATCACTAACTCTCAAGGACACGGGGAGTAATAGAATTTGAATATCCCATAAATAGTAGTTTTGGAGTAATGATAATATTAGCACATTACTATAATACTAAATACAGTTAAATTATTTTGAATATGTTTCCCACATATCACCTTCCATTTTTGGTGGTTGTTCTCTAACTACATTTTCTAATCATATGGCCATGACATCCAATATTCTTTCCCTTTTTACTTTCTTTTTTTTTTTTGCCACAGTTCTATAAAGAGTTATGCGTAATCTTATCCACCAGTTCTTGTTTTAATGTCTTTGTAGTTATATGAAACCTGTTTTCTAGTAGATTGTTTGGGAAAAACCCATGAGAAAAATATTCTCTGAGTTTTTAAATGTTGATAGTTTATCTGTATCCTTTTATTAAAAGTCCATTTCATCTGGATATAAAGTCTTTGTTTCTAATTTTTCCTTATCTTAAATATGTTTAAATATTATGTGAAATACATTACTCTACTGGTATCTGAAATATGTTGATCTGGCATAAAATGTTGCTTTTTTAAAAAAGATTTTATTTATTTATTTATTGTTAGAGAGAGGGGAAAGGAGGAAGATAGAGAGGGAAAGAAACATTGATGTGCCAGAGGAACATCAGTTGGTTGCCTCTCACACACCCCCAACCAGGAACCTGGCTGCGACTCAGGCATGTGCCCTGACTGGGAATCCAACCAGCGACCTTTGGTTTGCAGTACAATCCCCATCTCACTGAGCCACACCAGTCAGAGCAAAGTGTTTTGAAATTTTTTTTCTTTTGCTTATATGTCACTTGTTCTTTTTGTCTAGAGTCTCAATGAATTATTTCTTTATTATTTTACTAAAACATGTCTTGTGGTTTGTTGTTTTGGGTTGATATTGTCAAGTACATGGTATGCACTTTTAAAATATAGTTTAAAATCTTATATACTTTATTTGTGGGATTTGTTCTTAAATTACAAGGATTTTTTGGTATTTATTTTGTGCCCATTTTTGTTTGTTTGCTTCTGCTTCTTCAGGGACTTCTATTATTTATGTGCAATTTTCTGGAATTATCCTTAATATTTATCCCTTTCTCTTTTATCCTTTTTCTTTCTTCATGTATTTTGACTTTAATTTTTTTCCTACTTTTATGGCACCCATTACTATGTACATTCATTCTTATAATCCTTTTTAATTTAGTCTTTATTTCTGAAAGAAAATTTTATTTTCTTTAAAATCCACTTCCCCGCCCCACTGCCACCGAGTTCCATCTGAGCTTTTCTCATTCTGATCTATGTTCTTTCACATCTAGAATCATTGGTACCAGATGGTAGTGGTATGTTATGGTCTTGAGAGAACACTCACTATTCGATCTGGATGCTTTCCTCCAACCACCTTTTCTGGGATTATCATTCCACTTCTGGGAACTGACTCAACAACCTGCCACTCTTGCTTCCTCAGAAGCCATTATACGCACGTATTTCTAATGACAGTTATTGGTCCCGGTTGGGCACCTGACTAAAACTGAGTCCATCCCCATTGATTTTGATCTTGGCCTTGAGCTCAATCTCTTTCTCATGACTGTTGACAGCCAAGTTTTCTGCCATGGGAAAAAAGCTATTCTGATTTCTGTGACAAGAATGGAGCCCATGCCCTGGCTGGTGTAGCTCAGTGGATTGAGCGCGGGCTGCAAACCAAAGGGTCGCTGGTTCGATCCCCAGTCAGGGCACATGCCTGGGTTGCAGGCCAGGTCCCTTGTGGGGACCATGTGAGAGGCAACCACACATGTTTCTCTTCCTCTCTTTCTCCTTCCCTTCCCCTCTCTCTAAAAATAAATTTAAAAAATTAAAAAAAAAAAAAAAAAAAGAATGGAGCCCAGGATACTAAGAGATACAGAAATGAGGGTGGGTAAGAGTTTTTACTGCATTCAAGTCTGTAGTTATTCCTGAGACCCAGCTGTGTCCTTGACCTTCCCTTACTTGTGGTTCTGCTTCATACCTATGTATCCTTTTATAAACTGTCTCTATTTACATAGCATATTTGTGTATGCTATTTACATAGCATAGCAATCTAACAAAAGCAAGTTATCTCAGAATGTCTTATTATTGCTTTTCACACAAAGCATAATTGAGCCTAGAACATGATAAACTCTTCCAATTTCTGTAAAGCTCTATTTTTCTTCCTTTCTGCAACATATTTGATAGTGTCTTAAGATAATACATTTTTTCAGAGCATCCTCAATCTTCTTCATTAAGAGTATTCTTATTTCTTCTTCACAGACCTCTTTAAATCTTAGAGTGAACACAGTTTCTCTGCTCTATATTTGTTTTGTTTGCTTCTGGTTGTTTTCTCTCTTCGTGTTTGCTTTGTGTGTTCTCCACGGGGTTTTCAAATTTGTTATTCCACATAATTTCCTTAATTCTCTGCAGTGTCTGCTCTGCTCTTCATTGTACCCAAAATGGATTTTCCTTTTCTGTTGCATTCTTTTCTCATTTTAACCAGTATCCTTTGTATCTCTGCCTTTGGTGTGTGAGATGCTGTTCCTGTTTTATAGAGGCTCTGAGATCTCTGTGAGGATACTAGGTCTTGGAAAATTCTTATATAATCTTGAAGAGAAGAATTTTCAGAGCTATGATCTCCCTTAATCTTTAGGGAAATCTCTCCCTCCCTTCCAAATGTTTCTTTCTCTATGTTTTAGTAGGCTCCATTGTTTATTTCCTGGATGCTCTGACTCAGGGATGAGTTATCCAGAATGGCATTTTTCAAAACACTCAGTTTTCCTTAGTCTCCTTTGTTGTTTGCTTGGGTTCAAGCAATGTTCCTCTTTCAAATCTGAACCTGAAGGTCAGAATGTAACATTTTACTTTTATTCTGTTTGTAATGCCTCACTGGTATTCATCACTGGGGACTAGTAACTAAAGGGAACCTTGTGCCCCGCTGTGCTAGGACACCAGCTGAAGTTCTTTGAAGAGTGTCTGTATGAAAGAGCACACTGATCTCAGCACTCCCAGGGGTCCTGTGTTGTAATTTTTGTGTGCCTCTCCTCACCCTCAAATACAAAGCATCCTTGGAAACTATCTTAATACTCCTCTCACTTTCTACTAATGGAATGGACAATGAAAAGAGAAAAGAGACGACGGAGATGACTTAAGAAGAGGATAGGACTCTTGGTACTTCTGAACATAATTGTTTGCTTTTTTCCTACAGAGTCCAGTCACTTTATTCTGGGGTTAGGTGTACACAGGGGTGATCAGTTAGAGAGTTTCCCTTTTCTCTGTGGGGGATTGGAGGGTAAACGTCTTTTGCTTCTGGCTCAGATGACTGGTACAGAGTGCAATAATTTGCTTTTCAATCTAGTTTCACTGACAATACATTTAAGGGAAATTGTCTGGAAAATTTGATACATCATGTTTTTTTCTTTTGGAATTGTCAGTTCATGTCTCTTTCTATTATCTTCATGGTTGTTTTAATGGGAGACAGCAGACCAGACACATTTAGTCTGTACTCAGGTTTCCTATTAAATCTCTTTGGATTTTTGGAAATTTTACTCGTATTTATGAGGACAAAACTCTGTTGGTAAGTTTAACAGGAGCATGTTTATATTTTTGTTGCAAAAAAGACAATAAAACAGTGATAGCCTGTTTCTATAACCTGTTTCTGGGGACAGAATCTCTAAAGTACAATAAGTAATATTGTGGACTTTGAAGTGACACCTGAGTTTTATGTCAAGACAACAACACTTTCTGTGATTTTGGGCTACTTATTCAACCATTCTGAGCCTTGTTTTCTCTTGTGTAAAATGAAGACAACGATACCAAGCTTTTAGGGTTGTTGTGAAGAACTTTGCATTGTGTTTGCATACCATAAATACTCAGCCGTTGGTAGCCATAATTGATTATTACAAGTATAATGGGAGATATTATCTTTGAATTTCCCAAATACATGTGAAATTCATAAGACTTGTAAGCAAGATTAGGTCTTATTTAATACTTCTAGGAAATATTTATAATAAAGACATAGGTAATTACATAAACTAACATTATTTTAATAATATGCCACAAATAATTTCCCTGTCCAACACACCTAACCACATGTTAGCATGCAAACATATCCCTAGGCAATTTGCTTAGAAAGTGATCAGCTAGTTATTCACTTAGGAAGGTGGCAAGTGGTTCACACAGTATATATTTCTAAAATAAAATCATTTACCTTCAGGAATGATGACGATCTCTTAAAAAAATCTCCCACAAAAGAAAGTAAATAAAAGGTTCTTGACAAACATACCAGACAACCTCACACTAGCCACTAGAGTCTTGTCAGACAGCAGCTGAGGAAAGCTGATGTACCGCAGGGGTGCATCCAGCAGCAGACCCCCAGAAGCCCTGCTCAGTTGTTGGGCTTCAAGTTCATAAAGCTTTGCCTTTCCACAAAAAGACACTCAATAGTGGTCAAGGAACATGATTTGCATACAAACTGGCAAAATTCTGAAAATACAACATACACATATTCTTGGTAACATCACCAAACCAGTTCGTGTGCCAAGACAGTTACTGACCATATCCACCTAGAGCCTGTTCTTGGTTCTACAGGAATACAGGAAAGAGTTGCATAGTCTATGGTTTATCTGGCTTGATTATTTCTTCTCCTTCTGCTACCTGATGCTTTCACAATATCCCTGTTTGTTAACTTTTTCACCCCTAGAGTTAGTTACCTTCCACAATGGAAGTTCCACTATTTTGTTTCTGACAGTTACTCATATAAAACTTCTGAAAAAGGAGAAATTTAAATTTATAATCTTTAACAGGATGTTGAAATATGTGAATTTCATTTGTTTGAGACTGTTATCCTTGGAAAATATCAGTGTGTTTTTATTTTAAAACACATCTAGCATTGTGTGGTATATTGAAAAAAAGGAGAAAAGAAAAAAAGTTTAGTAAATGCTAGTTTGCAAAATAGAAATGATCATCAATTAAGGAGGAGCTGGTGGTTCATAGAAAAGCTGATTTGTACAGTGGGAGCATTCACTGCCTGATACAGTGGAGGACAACGGGGCAGTTAATACATGGGCTGGGGGAGATTCATGTCTTCAAGTAGTGCTAACTGCCACCTGCTAGACGTGTGACTTGGGGTGAGTCCTTTTTAATATCTTTGAATCTCAGTATGGTTCATAGTGAAGTGTGGTACAAATATAAACTCCACTGTGTTTATATAGAATCTTTTAACAAGGAGTCTTTGAGAAAATGCAGGGGTTGATAGTTCAAAACAACACAGTAAATGAGAGCTTTGCTTGGTAAAATTAAACAGTCTCACAAAATAGAGGAAGTTCTGAGTGGAGGGGACAAGGCAGCTTAATGGATTGGACCAGAGCATGACCCTGGGGCCAGACTGCCTGGACTGGAATCCCAGCCCTACCACTGACATGGTGTGTTATCTCCAACAGGTTCTTTACCTTTCTGTTCCTCAGTCTTCATCTATAAAAAAGGACAATAATGCTAGTGCTTACCTTATAGTGTTGTTATAAGAATTAAATAAATTAGTATATATAAAGTGTTTACCCTCCATCTTATGAGGTCTGTCCAGAAGGTATGCAGCCATGTCATGTGAAAAATAGAGATATTTATTAAAGAAGATGCAGGATACAAGAAACATTGTATGTAGGATAGTAACACCTCAGTCCCCTTCAAAGTAGGCACCGTGGGGCCTCACACAGTTCTCCCAATTGCCATCAGCTGCCCCATCATATTTTCCTGAATTTCATTGGTGGTCTGAAATCTCTTCCCTTTCAAAGGTGATTTTAGTTTTGGGAAAAGCCAGAAGTCACAGGGCACCAAATCTGGGCTGCAAGGGGGACTAAGTCACTTAGGTTATTTGATGTTTCACCAAAAAACTCTGCATGAGTGGGTGCATTGTTGTGATGAAGCTACCAGTCACCAGTTGCCCATAGCTGCAGCCTTCTGAATCATCTGAATCGTTTCCTCAGAGCAATGTTCAAGCTTAATGCAAACTTTGATGCAGATTCATTGCTCTACTGTCATTTTGAATGCAACAGACACACAGTATATATGGCCACTCAATGGCATCTACCACCCCCACTGACTAGTGCAGTGAAGTCATCATTGTTCACACATGTGGATTTCAGTCCATTATCCTTGGCTTCCAGGTTACATTGATGTTGTGCAAACTGTTCTCTTTATAACAATGGCTGGTTGATTTCTGGACAGACCTTGTATAATGCATGCTATGGACTTACTTCTTTTTTAAAAATTACATTTTATTGATTATGCTATTACAGCAGTCCTGTTTTTATTCCCTGTACCCCCCTCCATGGTGGATCAGCTGTGCAGGAGAAGGATGGTGGTGTCTGATGTGGTTTGTAGATATCCACTGGGTATGCAGGATCTGGGTTTTCCCAGGTGGTGTAGGCCAAGGTCAGCCCCTACCTGTGTTTTGCCTGGTGTACCCTGCCTGAGCTATAAAGCAATCTGAGAGGGCTGCTACTTGTGTTGGGCCTGGAAATTCCCAGGCGAAAACCAAGCTGTGAATCTAAGCTTCACAGGCCTGTTGCTGTGCCAGGCCTGGGGGTCACTGAAGCCATCTGTTGCTTGTTCAAGAGGATTTAGGAAGTTGTGAAGCATGAGCCAAGCCCAGCCATTCATATGAAAAAAACAGCTTGGGTGGGCCTGTAAGTTGGGTGGGGCAGAGTCTCTGGGGATCTCCAAGGCAGGTCAAACAGTGTTAGCCAAGTAGATGGGAACTCAGCTATGGCATCAGCTTACCTGCTCTGTGGGGGTGTAGGTTTAGAAAAGGGACACTGCCTTCTGCTTGCTTTGATGCCAGACACTTCAGTCTCTCCCTGTATACCACTGGTGCCTTTTAAGATGCTATCCCAGTGCTGCAGCTCAGAGGGAGTGAGTATAAGTAGGTTGGTCTGTATGTGGGTTTTTAAAGAAGAACTGCTTGGTGCTCCAGAAATTTCTTTCACTGACTCACTCTCCACTGGTTTTTGCAGCCAGATGTGTGGATTTATCTTCCTGGCACTGGAACCCTGGGTTGGAGGGCTTGATGTTGGACTTGGACTCCTCACTCCTGTGATATCCCTCCCAAATTTTACTCCACCACATGTGGGTGTGGGACCAGCCCTTTCTATGTCTGCACCCCTCCTATTAATATAGATGGATGTGGTTTCTTTAATTCTGAAGTTGTCAGACTTCCATTCAAATCGATTTCGTAGTTTTCAGACTTCTCTATTCAGCTTGATTTCTGACGGTTCTGAGTGATGGTTATTCTATATTTTAGTTGTAATTTTGATGTGGTTGTGTGAAGAAGTGAGCCATGTCTGGCTACGCTGCCATCTAGACTGAAATTCTGGACATACCAATTAAATACATTTTGAGGAGATAAAAAAAATCAGTTCTTAGAACAGTCAACAACTGTGTGTTAAGGGCATATCCTTTATACACAGTGCTCATGAGAATGTTTACTACTCTAACATGGGCATTGTGTGGTTTGAAGAAATTAAAATAAATAAAATGCTATGTTTTAAATGTGCATATAAGATTTCTTTAAAAAGAAATGGATTATAGCATATTGGTTGTAGTATATCCCTGGGGCACGGTATTGCTGAATCTTTGTACCAATCTTAGGTCATCTGGGTTGTCACAGCAATCCACCTGAATCTGAATAGCACAAGTTCCCTAAAGCCTTTCAGAAGTCCCATAAGAAGGATCTTTGGAGGAAGACCTGGCTTCCTCACAGCTGGAACCAAACACTCATGAAGCATCTTAAATAGCTACACACAAAATTCCACAGAAGGAAGCTCTAGGAAGCTGTAACGTCTAGCTTTAGCTTCCACAGTGTGAAGAATTGGTAGGGTGGATTGGAGATATCACTGTAGCATTGTATTGTGACAGGTTGGATTATTCCCAGTTGTTTGCTCTCTATCACATGCTTTGGCGATTGATATTAAGGGGACATGACAGTTGTCTCATCCAGTAGAAGCTTAAATGCAATTGAGTGCTTGTCTTGGGCCCTTATCCTCCTGCCGTCTAGATCTCAGATAGTGGCATCTGGATTTGGGAATGAGAAGACATGTCAGGCCTGCTGAGCCCAGCTGCATTAAGCAGGACCCAGCCTAGTTATAGTCTTCAAGTAACACAAGGAGTAAGCAGGTGCTCGCTGTAAGCCTCTGAGCTACTGGGGCCGTGTGTTCCTGCAACTGTCCTCCTTGAGGACACGGTCTAAGTGATCTAGGGAAATCTGTGGTGTCGGAAAGCACTTTGGTATATTAGCCAAACTTAAATGTCCTTATTAACATACTCAAAATACCCATATGTCTTAAAGACAGTCAATCTAAGAATTTATAAATATATATTCTCTATTTGGGGCCCCTTTTGTTTCCATCTTTGAGGTATTAGAAATAGGGGGACAAGAGACTGTTGTCTTTCTCCACTGCTGTTGCAAAGGACCACCTAGATAGGGGCACTACTTGAACAGTAGTAATTTATTTGGACTGGAATGATAATAATGCTCTGATTTTACTTTTAATACAGCTTCTTTTGTATAAGGCATTCAAAGAGCCCTTGAAACAGCATCTCACTGATTTTTACTTCCACATACAGTGCTGTAGCTATAACTGTTGCACAGCTTTGCAAGGTGGAAACACGGGAACAAGTGAAACTATGGTTCTGGGCAATAAAATACCTGGGGGCTTGAGATTGCATAGCAAAGTATCAATGACAAGTAACTAAAAATAATTTCTAGTATAACAGCATATATGGCATACTAGTTTTGGACTATAAAAGGTTCAACTTTAATAGTAGAATAGAGCAGGTAAATGGTATCAAATATAGATGCAGCATCTGTCCTTCCAGCCCATCTTCCACTGTAACAGTTCTTCAACTAACATATTTAATCCATTTGCTTCACCATTCCTTTATTGTCCATCATTCACCTTATGTTTTGTTTTTTTCTACATACTCACCTTAAATTCCACAGTTCATCATTGTAACCACTCCTTTGTATAAACCCTCAGCTTCATTGTTCCATTCTCCCTCAATTTTATGTTGCTTTAACACCCCAACACTGGTTATACCCAACCCCCTACCTACTCTATGTTTTCCAATGAGCATTGAAACACTGCTGGAGAAAAATACAGTTGGGTTGGCTGGTTTTGCTTTTCATTTATGATCAAAAAAGGAAAACTATCTGTTACTTCTGCTACATTTCCCACTCATCTAGGAAATTGTTTTGCAGTTTCCCTTTGCAGAAACTTTATTCTTCCTTCCTGCTTCCTCACTTTCAGCTAATGAGATCACTTTTTATTTGACTCAGAAAATAGAAGCTCTCAGAAGACAACTACCAGCTCTTTTCACCACCAGATCTACCCATCTGGCTGTATCTGTATCTACATTCTCTTCCTTGCCTGCAGTGGTGGGTTTCTGCTTCCTTCTACTACCAACTTCTCCCTTTTGTATTCTGTCTTTTGGCTGCTTTTCTACTATGAATTTGTTTGCTCTATTCCACCAATTATTTTTTCTCTTCCTTCCCTCCTGCATTACTAATCCTTCCCTCTCTACCAGATCAGTCCCATCACCCTAAAAACATACTGTAAACTTCCCATAAAAACACACAATTTTCAACTTCCAGCCAAGATGGGGGCATAGGTAGATGCACTGTGCCTTCTTGCACCACCAAGATAGGGACAACAACAATATAGAAACAAAATAACAACCAGAACTGACAGAAAATTCAAGTGTATGGAAGTCAGACACCTAAGGATTTAAAAATAGACACGTTCATCCAGACTGGTAGGAGGGGCGGAGTCGGCCGGGCGAGGGACCTGGAGCAGAGAGCTGAACAACCAGGGAGGCACGCAAGTCCGCAGCAGGCAGACCCTGGGTGCACAAGCGGTGGTGGCTGGTGGGCCCCAGCCAGGGGGTGGCGACCAGCAGACCCAGCCAGGTAGCCATTGTGAAGCAAGACACTGCGCACAACTCAGGGTCCCAGCACTGGGAAATAGAGCTTTGGGTCACTGACTGAAAAGAAAGGTCCCGCAGGGTGCACAGGCCCACCCACACCAGAATTGGTGCCAGAGGGGTCCAGTTAGCTTGCAGAAAGTGGCAGAATGGTCTGAGGTCCTACAGAGAGCAGAGCAAGCACCATTGTTCCTTCTCAGACCCCGCCCCCACATACAGCATCACAACCTAGCAACTGCCCTGCCCTG
>CM052538.1:80380577-80454462 GCA_028533065.1 Trachops cirrhosus | reverse complement strand
AATGAAGGTAGATAGAAGGTAGACGGGGAGGGCAAGAATAGTATGGGAAATGTAGAAGCTAAGAACTTATGACACATGGACATGAACTAAAGAGGGGGAATGTGGGTGGGAGAGGGTGTTCAGTGTGGAGGGGAATGAAGAGGGGATAATAGGACAACTGTAGTAGCATAATCAATAAAATAAAATAAAATAAAAGAAGTTAACTTAGAGAAAATTATTAAAAGTCATCCAATAAAATCTTAATGGGTTTCAGATAGGAAAAATAAATCCAAGTACTACTATGAAGCTAATAACCACTAATACCTAGTTTGTAACCACTAGTGAAACTTCCTAATTATTGTGAATTCTCTTGCATTAAAAAACATGACAAATTCTGCCAATGACATCCTTACCTAGGTAGGTTCAGGCCTTTGTCTTCTTCCTGCTGAGTATTCTGTATTCCCTACTGTTAGCAAGTCCATAGCTAAATAAGAACCCATGTGTGATGGATGATAATTTATCAGTTTCTTTCTGTATTGGTGCCTGAAGTTATGGCTCCCAACACTTTCCAGTTGCCAGTGATTGATGGGTGTGTTTACCACTTCTCCCTGCAGTCCAGAGGGCGATACTGCCGGCACTCTCCAGGTTTGGTGGAGTCCCAGATCCTAGAGCTCCGCAGCCCAAGTTGTGTTTACGGCACAGAAACCTTTGGGATTTTTGGACTTCAATCACTTTGTGAACAGATGTATTTCTGTTGGGGCATACACAGGACTGGAACTTGTACTTTGCTCATTGAAACCTGAACTCTGGTCATAACAGTGTTCATTTTTTTCCCTCCAATAAAAAATTAAATGGGAAGTGTTCTGTCAATCTGACTCCTGTGTCCACAGTTACATTTCTCAACAAAATTAAAGAGACAACTAAACTTTAATCTCAAATTATTAATAACTCCTTTATAGTTGAAAGATGACAAGAGAGTTAAATGGAAACAAACATGTTGGATATCAGCAAACTCACCATGCACAGCATGCATGCATGAAGTAGCAAGCTGTGTGCTGTGTTTGCGGAGCGGAAACGTGCATGACACATGTGTTCATGCATAGTTCTGTTGTGCACACATAAGCAACATGTCTACTTTTCAGCATCTGACGAGGTACACAGTGTGTTAATTACAAAACACTGGCTTTCACACAAACATAGGAGTTATTTTAACTTTCATAGAACTGTCTTGTGAAGAAGGAAGGTGGGAAATAATGTCAAAATTAATAAAAGAAATTTTGTACCTTGTCGCTGCCAGAGAACATGGTATCCACAGTCTGATAATTGACTTGTATTGCTTTGTATGCCTAGCAGTCTCTCTCTCTTTTACTTCTCTTTGTCTGTTTATTGCCTTCTCTGAAAAGTCCAAGGAAACCAGATCTGGTATTTTTATTGTGCTGAAATGATTCTGGTAAAAACAGGTTCTAAATAAACGTGACAGGTCTCAGGAAAAACAGCTGGATCCAGTGGAGAGGTCTGACAGATGGGAAAACATTACACTGGAAATGGAGAGAAAGAACCTTTGACTGTCTGATACCCACACCATTTTGGTTGTGGGTTTGTTACCACTTCTGAGAGTGCCTAGCCACCAGCCTTCATCAAATTGTGACACTGTTAGAGGTGAAAAATGTCAAGGGAATAAATTGAAGAGAGATGTCCCTTAGAATGACAGACAGAGAAAGGGGAGGCTGTATCTAGTTTACTGAAATTTTTGGTTAGAAAAATACAGTGCTTTTCTGAATAAATCTTTGACAAATAAATATTCTTTATAATAAGATTGCCTGTGCTTTGATGCACAACAAACAGAAATTTCATAAACTGTGTAAAAGAGTGTTGCCGTGTTTCCTCCCCCTATAACCTCTGATTATTTAGGCCACGTGAATCAGGTGCTAAACGCTGAATACCGTCAGCAACAACAAATTATTTTCCAGGCTCTAGCCCTCGTAGAATCTGCTGTCTCACCCCAGCGTTTCTGGGCACATCCAAGGCATGTTTGTCTAAGCTCATCAGTATGCTTCTTTTCAACTACAAGTCAACTGCCATTTCTTCTTTTCCTTTTACTCTTAACTTCCTGCAGTGCCTGTTGACGAGAACTTCAATTCTCAACAAGTCTTATGAAGAGTGACTTTCATTTGCTGCCACCATTTAAAGCTTGTGTGGGGGTCAGTATGTTGGGACCCTTTTGGTTGCGAGCGGCAGAAACCCAGTTTGAGTCCCCCTGACTGGGTGGCGAAGCCAGTGGCAGGACTGCAGTGGTCTCAGGAGCACAGGGAGTCAAGCCTGACAGGAGTCTCCTTCTCGCCCACACCACCAACTTTTTTTTTAAATCCTCACCTAAGGACATGTTTATTGATTTTTGAGAGGGTGGGGGGAGAGAGAGAGGAGAAACATCGACGTGAGAAACATTGATTGTGTGCCTCCCATATATGCTCCCACAGGGCATGCAAACCTAGGTATGTGCCCTAGGCATGTGGGAACAGAACCCATGACCTTTTGGAGTGCCCGGTGATGCCCCGACCAACTGAACCACTTACTTGGCCAGGGCTCCTTCTTCCTTTTCACCCTTTGGCAACTGCTTTATTTTCATCTTCAGACTGACTTTTTTTCCCTTCCCTAAGCCACATATCCATAGTTTCTAACTTTGCATTTTGTATTCCAGGCACCCCCCCCCCCAAAAGGCTGCCAACTCTCATTCTAGAGAGTTGAGGGTGAGGGTCTTATTGGCTCAGTGTGGGTCAGGGCCTCTCCTTGGGATCAGTCACCCGCAGCCATGGAGGGCTCAGTGGGGGCGGGACCCACTCCTGGGCCAACCAGGGGTGGTTAGGGAGCAGGCTGATGTGGTGACAGGGCTGCTAACTGACACGTGTCAGGAGCTACGTCTGTTTTCACTGAGTCCTGAGCATAGACCTTCTTCTTAGTAGACACTTTAAAGACTGGAGAATGACTGAGTGTGTGTGCGCAAGCTTGTGTGTGTGTGTGTGTGTGTGTGTGTGTGTGTGTGTAGCACAGGTGGTGGGAAGGAGAGAAAACAAAGGATTTCCCGTGCGCTCATGTCACGGTCTCTCCTAGTGTGACAATGCTGAGCCAGACTGAAGGCATTGCAGTCCCCATGTCACGCTGATTTCCGACACCTCCACGATCGTGCGGTAGTCTTTTAATGTTCTGGGTTCAAAGGGTAAAGCGTATTCCTCTCCCGTGGCTGCTGCTGCTGCCGTGCCCTCTGTCCGCATCTGCCATGGCAGACGGTGCTGTTCCTCTCTGACAGGCCCTGGCACCGGGGGACTCTCGGGTGTGACAGATGCCTGCGTTCCAGTTCACACAGGCCACACCGGACGGTCTGTTCAAGGGGGGCTGGCCCTCCTGCTCCCGAGTAAAGGCTTTATAGCAGTACTGCCCCGTGCCTCTACATTTCTGTTCTGGAGATTTTATGTATTCTTTCAGTGTCCTTCACCCCCGGACTCATCATGAGCTCATTGCTGGAGAGGAGTCTCAGACACTCAGCATTGTGTTCTGTGGCTAATAATTCCTTTTCCCTCTGAGGTTATGGCATCAGGATTAGATCAAGTGTTTGTCCCTGAGTAAGACTTTTTAAAAAATTCAGTCCTGTTCCCGTGTGGTTCATGCAAATCCTGCTGTGGCGTCTGCTCTGTCTGTTCCCTACACAAGCCCGGACACGTCCAGTCTCAAGGGGCACATAGTTCAGGCCCAGACCAGGGCTGCCGCGTGTGTCTGACTGCACAGGATAAGAGCACCATGGCACACAGCCTCCGTTTCTGTACTGCGGACATTGTACACAGCACGGTGAACGGGACCCACAGTTAGATGTTATTATGAATGCTGGGAAAGTGTCTGAACCAGCTCCACTTTTCTCTTCTTGTATCCACGTAGTAAATATGTCCCCTCTGGACAGCGATCTCGCCCTGCCTTGGAGGCAGAGATCCACTTAAGTATTTACATTTTTAACCTTTAGACTTTTGGTGCCATATTGTCATATAAATTATTTGCTGATGCAATTGTTGTGGGGAAATTTTCCTTTAATTGGCTCCAGCCAGTGGAAGAAGCAATGCTCTTTGGTGAACAGCTGGGGTGGTGAAGTTGGGAATGGATAGAGGTCAGCCTCAAGGGCAACCTGAATTCAAGTTTTTAAATGGTGATGAGATTTCAGGATGAGCACTAACCCTTGTCCCTTTTCCTTTCCAAAAATTCCTTGTGTCCTTGGACAGGAAGAGTCTGAAGCCAGCCACCCAGGGTCCACTGGAAGCTTGTTTCCAGGAGCTTCAAGGGTGAAAGGGCAAGTGGTGATTGTCACCTGACTTTGGGACCCGAAGCTCCACCCGGAGCTTCTCTGTCTCCTTTACCACCAGCTCCTGTCCTGTAAGCTTCCCTTTCTTTCGTTCCCTGACCTGGATACAGGTCAGTCTTCTCTCTCCATCTCAATCACTTCAACAACTTGTTCCAAAGTGCATATTTTTCATGCTTTTCAGTGCATTTCTTATAAATTTGAAAATAGTACCAACACATTGACAAAAACTTGGAAAACAGAGAAGATTAAGAAAGTACAAATGGTCACCATTCTGTGTTCAGCATTTTATATATATACTAATTCATTTCTTTTTTCCTATGTATAGCTTATATATATAACATATATATGCAAATGTAAAATAGTTTTAATCACTTGGAAGTGCACTTTTTTAATCTGATTTGTGTTATTTATTCTTTTTTATGTGTTTTATACATTCTTGCATGGTCTTCATAACTAGTTGGTATGTTTTTAACATAAGTGAGTATTTAATTATGCTTTCACCCCATGATCCAGAATGCTTCCTTATTCAATTTTAACTTCCAGTAATAAGGCTTCAAGCAAAAGAATCCGTTTTCAGAAAAATCCTCTTTAATAATAGATGTAATGCTATAGTCAGTTTGGAGCTTAGAGCTCCTGTGATAACTGAACTGGGTCATAAGACTGAACAATTCTGCTGCTTGTGATAGCCCCAAACGCTCATCCACCAAAAAGTTCAGTGGGGTAGTAATACAATCTAAAATAAAGGAAAAAGAGAGGAAACATGTTTTACTTAAGGTATTTGGACTTAATGACTCACAAATGCAGTGAAAGAGAATTGGCTGATTTTTGGACATTTCAAGGCTTCTTCTTGTCTCTCAGTTTATTTTTTTATATGTCCCCTTAAAAACTCACAATTTCAGCATATATTAAGTTCATGAGAGAATAAAACTACTTTCCAGATATTTGGAGTTATCTCACTGCCCTACTTCCTCAAGCAAACAAAACCCCAGAAAAATACCTCACTGCCTCAATTATCTGAGTATTTCAGATGAATTTGCCTTATTTTGGCCTGGATCATTTTGAAATCACACTTGTGGTGTGTATGTCTATTTACCTAAGAGAGTGCTACAAATGATTACTTTAGAAATATATTTTGGCCTGCAGTGAAAGACTGGTTTTCCAAGTTGTCTGTTTTGAAAGAATGCCAGGAAACACCCCTGAATAATTACTGCAGCTTAATGCCTGCTGAGGCTTCAGGTGAGACACTCCATAGCTCTGCAGCACACAAGGCAAGGCCGTCCTCCTCCTTGTCCTCTGGAGCTGGGGAGGGCCTGAGACGGAAGCTTGGGGATTTGCCACGTCCCAAGGGATCAATCATCTCTGGGGGGTCAGTGTCCTCAGAGAGCAAGAGATAGGCTGTCCAGGCAGGGGCTTTTGCTTTATTTTTTTTCCAATGTGGACAATACCCACAGTATATTAGACTGCAAGTTTTATTTGTATCAGTAAATAATTTTAAGGAGAATTTATATAAAGCACATAGTTTGAGAGACCAACCATTTTGACTTGTGGGTCTGAATTCTCTCTTCTTTTTCTTCATTCTACCTTCCCAATTTATTTCTAATTCTAATTTTGTCTGGTAGAGGAGGTTCAGTTGACATTTTGTGTTTTGAAGGGTCTTCTTAATCCTAACAGCTATAATTGTGCCTTTAGAGAAGAGTCACAGCAAAAGGACTGAAAGATCTCAGCACAAGAGGAAAACCAGCTAGAAACAGTGAAGGAAGGGTTCAGATTGCAAAATGTGGTCCCTTGATATACCTAGAGTAAATATTTTATTTCCTTATGCTTAAATATCTGAATATTTGGTAACATTTAGATTAGCAGTTTCAAACTTTTGGGTCTCAGGGCTACTTTATACTTTTAAAATTTTTTGAGGTTTCCCCACAAGTTTTTGTTTATATGGCTTGTACATATCAATAATTACCATTTAAGAAATTAACATTGAGCTTTGACCATCATGGCTCAGTTTGTTGGGCATCATTCTGCAAAGTGAAATGTTGCTAGTTCGATTCCTGGTCAGTACCTGGGTTGTGGGTTCAGTTCCTGGTTAGGGTGCATTTGAGAGGCAGTGGATCGATATTTCTTTCCTCTTTGTCCCTCCACTCTCTCTAAAAATAAATGAAAACACTCTCTAAAAAAAGAAATTAAAACTGAGAAACTGAAAAAATATTCTGAAGTTCTAAAACCAGTTACAAGTTAATGTAAATAACGCCTTGCTAAAAATGTTCACCTTTTCTTGGCAGTAAGAAGAGTGACATTGTTTTCCATTTTTGAAGTTTCTTGTACTAAGTACAGGATAACTGGACTTTTATATCTGCTATCTGAATCCAACCTGTTGCAATATATTATTTTTGTTGAAGCATATGTAGCTATGTAGTTTGAAAAGGATATTTTGATAGCCTTAAAAGGGTCATTTGAAGTAATCTTTTCTGACATCATGTCACAACTGGGCAAGTGGTAGTTTCTTAGAGGTTAGATGTACTGTGGAACCTGAGTGAAGCCCTATCCGTGAACTGTCAGTGTGGGCGTGGTAGGACACAATGGCGGCCGAACTACAATCTGGAAAAGAGGCTGACCTCAGGCCAGAGAGCCAAAACAGCGGGCTTTGCCATGGCAACCTGAACCTGAGGAGAACCACCAATGATATATTGCCACTTCGTTCAAAGGGACCAATCCCCAGCTCCGGTGAAGAGAACCACCCAGACTTGGGGTATAAACCCATCCCTCCCCAACCCCCCCTCCCCCCCCATTTTCTTTGTTTGGCAAGGCTTCCCCGCCCTGCCCTGTGGACGGGGGAACCTGCCCAGGTGCGCAAACCCCAATAAAGCTCTATACTGCCTGATTTTGTGGCTGATTGGCATTTCTTCCTTGGCAGAGCTTAAGAAAACCTTACATGAACCGTTACATTTGAATCCTTTTGTCTGTCTTACAATGTGACTGAATCTTCTAACCAGGCTTGGTTTTATACCATCAAGCATTGGTTATTTGGAAAATATTGGTTCACTGATAATGCATATTTTCCAAATATTAACATATTTTATAATATGGTGAAATCACATTCCATAATAGCACCACAGATATTAATTTTCTCAAGACAGAAAAGGCCTTTCAGTATTACAACACTGTCAACCTCAGAACAAGGTTTTCAAACTTCTGAATTTTGTTGAAAGTTCAAGTTCAAACATTGGCAACAATTACTATCAGTTGTTTTCCTTAAAGTAACAAGCTTACATTGTTTATTTTTGAGAAATATCTGCCAAGTACCTAAGTCTGAATAGCTACAATCAGAACTGTCAGTTGGTCTTGCAAGTAAAAATAATGTTCTATGAAAAAGGCTGGCTCACAATTCACACAGTGAATGTCCTGGGGCCTTTGCCGGGACTAAGAGGTACTTGAGTGTACAGTACATGTCCCATTCCTCTGTGCACAATATGGAAAATGCATGCACTTGGGCTTGGAGTTTAATGAAGTCATTAGCATTTCTACTGCTTCATGAGGAACATCATTAAGTGAAACTGCCATTCATATTACCATCATTAGTGTTTTTATTGCAAATACACTACAGTAGTTCCCCTCTTTATCCACAGTTTCACGTTCTGTGGTTTCAGTTACTGTGATCTGAAAATACTAAGTGAAAAACTCCAGAAATAAGCAATTCATATGTTTTAAATTGCCCACTGATTTGAGTAGAGTGTTGAAATCTAGCACCGTCCTGCCCATCCCTCCTGGGACAGGCATCTTCCCAGTGCCTAGCACTCCACACTGTGTATGCTCCCTGCCTGTTAGTCACTGTGTAGACTTCTAGGTTATCAGATCTACTGCAGGGTATTGTCATGCTCGTGTATACGTATTTTACTTCATTTTATTTAATAATGTTCCCTGGACACAAGAATAATGATGCTAGTAATTCAAATATGTCAAAGAGAAGCCAGAAAGTGCTTTCATTAAGTTAAAACAAGGACGCTGTCAATTTCATAAGGAAAGAAATAATATTGTAGGCTGAAGTTTCTAAGATTTACAGTAAGAATGAATCTTCTATGTGTGAAATTGGGAGGAAGGATAAAGAAATTCACATTAGTGTTCCTGCCATACCTGAAACTGCAAAGCCAGGGCCACAGGGTGGTAAGTGCTTAGTTGACATGGAAAAGGCATACCGTTTGTGGATGAAAGACATGAACAGAAAATGTGTTCCGATCGATAGCAGTGTGCTGTGCCAGAGAGCAGTGAGCCTATCGGAAGACTTCATGAAGCCAGGGAACCCCTGACACAAATGACGCCCAGCCATTTACTGCAAGCAAGGGATGGCTACACAGATTCGGGAATGGTCTGGACTGAAAAATATAAAAATCACTGGAGAGGCTGCATCTGCTGATGAAGCTGCTGCTGCCCCATTTGCAGCAGAGGTGAAGACGTGGATGAGGGGTCAGAACTTGCCGCAGTCTCAGGCACCCACTGGGGGCCTTGGACCATCTCCCCTGCAGATAAGTGGGGGCCACTGTCATTAACATTTAATAGGTTTGTTATTATTACTTCTGAGTCTCAGGGCCCTCAACATTTATGTCAGATGACACATAGGGTTCCAATAATAAATGCTAATGTCTTTCTGTATGGCTAATTTTTGTGCTAATGAAATTTTTGGAAACTATTGACTGATGATCAAAAAGAAAATCTATTAGTATAAGAAGATCACAAGTTTATACACACCCATTCAAAAAGAAATGCAGTGATGTTCTTTCTCCCTTATTTGATCTTTCTTTTAAGTACTTAATCTACTGAGTAGTGTTATGGAATAGGGCCAAGGCGGGTACGATATACTATTACCGAAAGGATCCCTCACTAGGTTCAAATTGTCCACCGCCAGAGGAAAGACATCTCTCAATGCCAGAGATTTGTGAAAAGGAAAGGAACTGTTTATTTAAAGCTATACAAACTTAAAGTAGTGACCCAATGTCTTCATTAAAATATTAAAGTCCTTTAGGATACCCACAGATGCACACAGTACTTCCTTCTCCCCCTCCCCTAATCTGGGGTACCGTATCTCAGGAAAAGAAGTAGAAGTCCGTGGTTCAGGCTCCCGGCACCATCAGCTGTGTCATTAGCCAGGATCTCCAGTTAATCCAAAGCCATGTGGCACCTTCTCATGGCCCGTCAACAGGAGTCTCTTCACCCCTTTTCTTCCAGGCAGAGTCTCTCCTGCTTCCTAAGCCATGTGGCCAAGGGGAACACCCCAAAGCCGCAGGGGTCCCCACTCTGGCCAAAGGCGCATGGTTCTCTCTTCACCAAAGCTGCGGGGATCCCCACTCTGGCAAAACTACATGGCTGTCTCTGTCGCATGGTTCCTCTTCAATGGTTGCTGTGTGTGGGTTTAAATCCCCTTACCAATCTTCCTCTGTACCCCCATTTCTGACTCCTCCTGCAATCAGTTACACCTGCCAGCATTCCTGTATTATTCCAAGTTCACTGGGCTGCCATAGTGAGTGTGGGCAGGTGTGGCCCCATGTCATGGAGCCAATCATATCCAAGATCTCACACAGGCTCTGTAACCAGGGGGAGCTGCCCCTGAGTTACATCTTGGGTGGAAGTCACTTCCATCCCCCTGGCTCAGAGCATGGCCACAGCTATTTAACATATCTATGAAACCAGTTAAAGGTTATAGATATGTTAAATGACCATGCCAGAGGTTAGCTGCAAAGCTGTTGCTGTACAAAACAGCCCTGCATGTTCCTGCTCCATGTGTCCCTTCCCCCAACTCACACCTATGGGAGGGTGTGGGGAGGACATCCTAATATTTCCTGGACACTTTGAGTTCTGGACCCCATTCCAAATCCCTATTTGGGGCCCCCCTCTTGGCTGCACCCTGTTTCAGTAGGAATGTGGAACAATTTATTCTAATCCAATAATTTTAGTCATATCCAATAGTTTAGGTATTGGCAACTTAGGCAACTTAGTGGATTTTGGTCTAACTCCTAGTATTTTGGTTTCCTTCTTCTCTCCTCTCCAACTTGATGTCCAGGTGTATTGGATCCTGTGGTGAAGGGAGACAGACCCTAAGATTTACTTTCAATTCTGTGTACTATCCTCTGGCTCCTATGGAAATGCCTCTTGTTTACTTATGACCACTGCTTGCTCTGTTAGCCTTAGAGGCTGAGGTGGTTGTCTGTTCTCTATAAATTCAGAGTTAGGGCCAAGTAGCTTTCTTGGTTACTGGCCTTAAGATTTTGTGACATTCATTCAGTCCCTGGAGCAAGTCCTTGACATGCTGACTTCTGACTATGAACCAAGTCTTACTATGAGCAGACTTCTCTGTGCCGTCTTGGGGTCAGGTAGGAAAATCCATTTTAGGAGAACTCAGTGAATGTCCTTCTTCTACCTATCACTTTGTGCTGCACTTTTTCTCTGTTCCCACCACTCATTCCCCCTCATGAAGTGGGACAAATATCTTTAGGTTTTAGGCATTCCCTTACGTTGAATACCCTCGTCTCTTTGCCTCTGAGATAGGAGAGGAAGACACTCAAGTGTCACTTCCCTCTGCCTCCTTCTCTTCACCTGGGCTGGAAGGCGAGGTTTTCTACCTCCTTTGTGTCACATCTTGTGATCTGGGGCACCAGCCCTGCCTCTTCATGTGCTGAGAGTGGTGCTTTGTGATTTTGACATCTTTCTTTATCCTGACAGCCTGCCTTTCAAGTCCCTTCTCTCCCTTAAAGAGGTCAAGAAAGTCAGCTCTGAGAATAAAAGCTGATCAATAGCGTCTTTGTTCTAGGTTCTTTCCTTCCCCAAACAGTAAACCTCAAGGCTCACATTGCAAAAAAGTTGAAAGGACTTAGAGGGGGAAATTAGGAACATTGTTTTAATATGCACAAAATAATATCTTCTCTTATGTTAATTTACCAGTGTTTGTCTAATTACAAGACCCATGCTTTTTCCAATGCAAGACATTTGGCACTGGGTAAGCCTGTGGTTTTTCAGGGCCAGATAAGTAAAAATCAGAACTCAGAAGCTATAGCGAGATTTGAAGTAGTGGAATTTGGACACAAGCAATGAGGACAAAGAGAGACAAACATATTTAGGATTCTCTGAGAGTCCTCGTGCCAAGTTTTACTACTATAGAAAATAGATGTATTCCTGAACATTTTATGATGTTGCCTTTAAGTTTTTGATGTCTCCTTTTCAAGGGGTTAGTAATAAAATGGCTACTTACAATCCAACACATACAGGTCTCATCCAATGGTATATCCAGAAAAATCAGAATATAATCTAAAATATTATTAGGTAGAATTTCTTTAAATTTTCAACATTTGTTTTGAGAGCACCTAAACTGAATTAAGGCACTGCAGTCAGGGCATCTGGGTGTGAGTCTGGGAACACACTCCCGTGGCATGTGAGAACTCCGGTTTTAGTCATCTATGAAGTGAAGGCTATAATAGTCAGTATTTATTGAGTATTTTTGTATGTCAGGCACTCTTCTAAGCATTATATATGAATTTATGTGATCTATAATAACACCAGAATGTATTATTGCCATCTCTGTTTGCAGGTGACAAAACTGCATCTCTGAGAGGTTATGTTTCTTGCTCACGGTCATCTAGTTAGAGGTGAAAAGGGATCAGAATCCAGGCAGTATGGCTTCAGATGTGAGTGGTAACAGCAAACACCTTTCACGTACTTTATCCCAGGCACTGAGCTAAGCCCTCCAATCCTATTTGATAGGAACTATTTTTATCCCATTTTACAGATTGGAAAACTGAGAATGGGCAGGTTGAGCATCTTGCTCAAGTTGACACTACTCTTAGCCAGAGCCATGCAGTCTGGCTCCAGAGATTGTGCTCTCAGCTTTGATGCTATACTGTCTCAACAATATTTGTGAGCAATAACTGAGAAAATCCATAGGAAATACTTTGCACAGCACCTGGTACAGGAGAAATGCTCAACAAAATGAATCATTAACCAGGATATCCTCTCAATTGGCAAATGTCACAGAGATCCTTTAAGCATGAAGGATTGTGCACAAGTTAGTGTTTTGCTATGTGTGTTTTTCTTTTAACTATCCACATCATTTAGTATTATAGAATTTCACTTATTCACTTATTCATTAATACAGTCAGTCACTCTTGCCTCACATGTAACTTTTAATGTGCCCACACTGTGCCAAGTGCTCTGGTATGTGATGTAGATAGATATCTCTTTGAAGAAAAGGCTCATAGATTTGTTGTACTGAAGTTAAAGAAGCACCAACAACTTTAAAAATTCTGTATTAGCAGTTGAGCCTCACTAGCTAATTTCAGTTCCTTCAAAGAGACTTGTTCTGGGCTTCGGAGGTGCCTAGTAATGCTGTGCCATTTCACTGCTCCAGGCTAAGTTGTTGCACCTGTCTTGTGACATTTTTAACATGCATAACTTTCAGATGCTTTATCTCTTTATCTGGAAACTATGTGCCAAAACTCTACAGCTTTTCACTTAATGTCCGGCTCACTGTTATTTCCTTATGTATTTTGAAAACACAGCTTCTGTCGTAAATGCCATTTTGCTTTTGCTAAGGGCAGAGGGTCTGTATAGCCCAAGAAGCACACGTTTGAGAATCAGAACATAAGTTCAAAATCAATTCTCTTGATTCTTTGACCTTCAACAAGTTATTTAACTGTGTTGAACCTCAGTTTCCTCATTTATGAATGGAGACAGAAATTTCTGTTCGGCAGGATTACTGGGTGATTAAATTAAGCAGTGAAGGCAACACAACAGGGCCACAACCTCCACAACAGGGCCAGCTCCTCGGACACACTCTGCTCCGGCTGCATATTTCTATTGCATTATTATAGTTCTAATAATTTTCAGAAAGTATAATTTTGTCTTTTCTGATTTGAAATAAACAGTTGGTCATTACTTTTAGGAAATCCATTTGCTTTTGTGTGAGAATCTTGGATTCTTTTTCTTCCAGTTTGTCAGCTATAGAAATGGAATGATGCAATACAGTTTAAAGCCCAGGTAAGTGTATATTTTAGGGGAAATGAATTCTCACCGTGGGCACCAATAAAGTAGATTAGATAGAATGACAAGGGAAAAAGTGACCCAAGTGAAATTTTAACACAATAAAAACGGGAAAGTTAACGATAAGAAGCAGGTGTAAAAATTGATATGAATAAAGAGAAGAATCAAAACAATGGGAACTACCTTGACTTTTGCAAGCCAGCATTTCAAATGATGAAACAACTGGACCTTAGAATTTTGAGTGGCTCTTAGTGCCCACTGCAGGAATCCCATCCACGGCGTCTGTTCTGCGAGGTCATCCAGACCTTCCTCCCAGAGAGCAGCGGTTTGTGTCTCTGTGAAGCATGAAAGGCAGTTCTGATGCTACAAAGTTGCCAGAGGTTTCCTCAGAATGTAGAGCACAGAACAGACATAATTAAGTATTTTTTCCATACAGACTGTATCAGGACACTCCTATCTCCTACTGCCATGTGAAACTTTTTCACCTAAAAGATTATATTAATAATACCTGAATCAGAATTTAAACTGAGGCGCACATAATTTCAATGATATGTTTTTCCTAGTACTATATTATTTTCCTCTAACCTATTTTCTAGGCACAGGAAACTGATTTTCTCCGAATATACCATGTGTCTCCCCTCACCACAATTTTCCACAATCACTTCTGCCTGTGGTGCTTTTACTCATTTTTGTTCTTGTACTTTAACTCAATTTTTCCTGCTCAGTTCTCCACCCGCTGCTCCCCAGGCCCTCCTCCGGCACGCAGGACAGACAGGTTTTTCTTCACAATCTCACACAACACGACCTCACCCACGTTAACTGAGAGGAAAGTGGCCGCGAGGGTCTAAGTTGTTTGCTTGATTTTATTTAAAATAATTTAAACTTACAGAGGAGTAACCATGTCAGGAATGCCTTTGAACCACAAATAATTGAATTTTTGCAGAAAAAAAGTATTTATTTCAAATGAAACTGAAAATATTTCAGAAACAGATGTTTAGAGGTCCTTAAGTAACATATTCTTTTTCTTAATCAGGAAACTCTATAAACCTCTCAAAGTACACTTGTTTTCTAAAAGTTTTCAGTAGAATTCAAATTCATTTTTTAAATAATAGAAACAAATAAAATAGGTTACTTATAGTGTTAGGTGATACTGGAAATTTTCAAGCAAGAAAACATTCTCAAAGTGGATTTTTCACTGTTTAAAACATCAGGTAGATTACTTTCCCTAAAGTAATAATTTATTGTATATTTTCATAGGGTATATTAATTATAAAAATGAGAATATTAATAATATTTAGCAGTTACTTCTACAAAAACTAATACCACATTTCTACTAAGAATTTCCTTGAGGATTTATTTTCTTGTGTCTGGGTGTTGTGAGAGAGTAAGACAGTCTGATACCTAATGACCAAGAGGATTAATTTACATTATATTTAGAAACATAACCTCCCACACGTCACTATATCGAAGGGCTAGCCAACAGTTTTAGCTTTTGCAAAACAGTTATTTTCTTCACCTGGTACCCACAAACCCTGTCTAGGTTTTTTTTAATTCTTGTTTATTTTTCATTACCATTTTATTTTGAACAATGGTAGAATGGAAAGAAAAACAATTGTATTTTTTCTCATTTATGATAATAGCATGATTTACCTTAGTGAGTCAACTAAACTGTTTCTTCCATGATTTTTATTTTCTCAAGAATATAAATCAATAAAGTGTGGAAAGTTCAAGGAAGAAGTTTTTATGTAGTTGAACATCAGGAAATTTAATATATTTAATCAGAGAATGTATTGAAGTAATATGACAGGAGTCATTTAAAAATACATAGCCATCATAGTAATTTACAATTCAGTATGCATTTATCAGTCACAGGAGATCATCAGAAACTTCTTGTTGAAGCACTTGAATTTCCTGTCCTCATTCTTGAAGCTGCTTTGAAATTGGAGAGAGACACATTGCAGCTGCTGGCCAAGAGCTACCACATAACACACACGCATACACATGAATCAGAGAAGGTGCTAGATTCCTGCTGAAAAGGACACGGGGCCTGCTAGGCTCATAAATAACAACAACAAAAAAGGAGAATCAGAGAATCTTAATGATAGAAGGGGAACTTCCTTTGTATTTACTGAGATGATCTCAGATCTTAACTCAAACGTCTCCCAGGCAGGTGCTACAGACTAGTGACACGGGTCAGGTGGGCAGGGGACTGTAGCCAGCTGGAGTGCACACACCTGTCCACAGGCAGAACCCTCGATTCAGTGCCAGCATCTTGTCACTCTAAGCAGCGGTGTCCAAACTTTCAGTGTCCCTGGGCCACACTGGAAGAAGAAAAGTTGTCTTGGGCCACGCACTAAAGACATTGAGACACGTAATCACAAAAGGATCTCAGAATGTTTTCGTAAATTTACCATTTTGTGTGGGGCCACATTCACAGCCACCCTGGGCTGCATGCGGCCTGCGAGGTTGGACACCCCTGCGAAGGAATGCAGGCCGTGCTGCCCACCCCTGGATTTCTCAGGAGGGCGCAGAAATCTGGGTTTTAATGTGAAAGTCTCTGGGCCACTTCGCACAATGTCCCAAGTTGTGAAAATATAACATGAATGGCTGCGTGTGGTATGGCTGTTTGTGAACCAAACAAAACATTGCCCAAGGGTGAAATTTGACCCTTTGGTAGGCAGTTTGCAACTTCTGGTCTGTTTCAAAGTTCTTTTTTATTGAACTGAGATCTATTTTTCAGTAGCTTTGATTCTTTGGATGACAGGGCCATGTTGAACAAATACAATTTTTACACACACACAACAGTGTTTCAAACATTCTAAGTGGGTTATCATGTTTCTTCACTAAATTTAAGGTCTAGAGAGTCAGTCAAAGGAATAAATTGTCAGTCTGTTGTGAATGTATGGTCATGAAATGCAGGCTAGCCCCTAGTGCTCACTTCTTTCCATCCGATTGCCAGCAATTACTTTAATAATGTGTTCTAGAATCCTGCCATAAGTCAAAGTAAAGAGGACTGGTCTATTGTTTGGAGAATCTGTCAATCTCTGGACTGCCCAGTGGAGAGTTCTGAAGATCTGCCATCTGTGAGTTCCTTCCTGTCACATCCCTGAACCCGTGGGAGCATGGCTGGCAGGGGATTGGTGAGTGGGATCCTAAAATAGTCTGTTGTGACCACACCTGGTGTTGAGAGAACTTGGAGGGAATTTAGCCCCCTGGTGACTTATGAGCTTCAGACTATATCCTCTTTCACCAATTCCCTCTGTGTGTGTGTGGCTGTTCTTTATTACACTGAAAAGGCCACACTGAGTTTCTGCCAGGCAGAGTTCATACCTATATACAGGTATGTATATACCTATATATTAAATCATTAAATCTTTATAATAACTCTAAGAGGTATCAGCCTTGCTTTTTACAGACAAGAAAACTGAGCACAAGAAACCTACCGAAGACCACACAGTTAAGCAGTGATAAGACAGGGATTCACATCCAGGCATTTGGCTCACATGTGCTCACCTTTGCTCCTATAACTCAGCCTAGGTCCATGGGTCTCCATAAGCAGGTTAAATTCCTTCACAGACTGCAACTGGACTGCAAAAAATACTCACTTTGGTAGAGACTATGATCACTGTTCTGCCCTGCATCTGCCCCTCAGCTGGCCTGACCTCCCGTGTGCTTCGTGCCTCCTCTACACCAACCCTCAGAGACAGTGGCAAGTGCTCCTGAGTGTCTTTACAATGGCCCAGGAAGTCTCGTTGCCTGCTGCTAAGCTGCCTTGCTCTCCTGCCCACATTCATTGTTGAACTCTATCTAGACTCCACAGTCACCATCCACCCTGACTGTAGAGCTTGGCGTTTTCACTTGGTCCCTTCTACATCTGGTCCTTGACCTGGCTTGACTTTCTAGCATTCAGTGCTTCAGGCTGCCTTGGCCTTGCTGAACTCCAAGCCAATGTGGTTTTGCACTTGGATTCTACAGCTTACAGGAGTGAGACTTTGAACAAATTAAATATGTCTTCGAGTTTACCCTTTAGCCAAATGGAGAAATCATACCTTACTTATTGGAGTATGATTAACAAGCAGCATACATGAAATGTCTGGTTCAGCGTGTAACACAAAAGTGTTCCAATGATACTTGCTATTATGGTAGTTATTATTGGGAAGAAGGACAATTTCCTTCTTCCCAATAATACTGGGTAATTTCCAAGTTGGCCTTTGAAACCCCAGCTAAGCCTTTGCCCTAAGGCTCAGATAGTTGCCCAGGAAAAGATGAAAGTACTTGTTGAAATCTTTGAATAGCTGGCAACTCCAGATTTAAGCAACTGGGCTCTAAGATGTCATTAGCCATGAGAGCAATAGATAAGATGTGAATTTATCAAGAATAATCAGTCAGAATGATTGTTTACAGTATATATGCAATGAAACAAACATCATAATTTTATTTTGCATTAATTTATTTAATCTTCTATTTTATAAAACAATTCTGAGATTATATTTATGTTTATCTCATTTTTTCAGCTTTGTGCTACAACCTGTCCCCTGTTATGTACTATCTGTTGCGATTACAAATTAATTTGACTTAAACAAACAAAGAAATTTATTACACTTTTATTATCAAGGAATATTTGGAAAATATAGAAAGGCATAAGAAGGAAAATAAAGATTACCTACCATTGCATAAACCAGAGATAAATGCAGAATCTATTAAGTGCAGATAAATGCAGAGATAAATGTAGATTTTGATAACATTTTGGCGAATATCCTTCTAGTCTTTTTCTTTGTAAACATAAAGTAAAGCAAATATGTAGTAATAAAAAATAGATATAAGAATTCCAAAAATCAGCCCTGGCTGGTGTGGCTCAGTGGATTGAGTGCCGGCCTGAGAACTGAAGGGTCACTGGTTCAATTCCCAGTCAGGGCACATGCCTCAGTTGTGGGCCAGGTCCCCAGTGGAGGGTGCATGAGAGGCAACCACACATTGCTATTTCTCTTCCTTTCTTTCTCTCTCCCTTCCCCTCTCTCTAAAAATAAATAAATAAAATCTTTAAAATATATATAAAAAAAGAATTTCAAAAATCATTAAATTATCTGTGAAAAATAGATTTTAAATCCTGGTATTTGAATCCCACCCTATGGATATATGACTATATTGTATTTTAATTTATAAGTTACCCTGATAAAATCTCATTTCTAACTTTCAATTTTTAATATCTTTAAAGGTTATGGATTTTTCTTTTTTCTTTTCAGCATCTAAATCTCCTGTCTATGATTAGGACATGCACATGCTCTATAGAAGCTAAATGTTATGCCAGATATTTGATTTCCCAGCCTCCCTTGCAGCTAGTATGTGATGCTCTCCTGAACCTCAAATAGAAGTATGGAGAGCCAAAGAGTGGGGCTGTGTGGAATTTCCATGTGGAGGAGTGTGGCAGCTGGTTTCCCATGTGGGCAGTGACAATGGTGCCAGCAGCAGCCTTGGGGATGCTTGGAAGGAATTCACTGAGTTAGAATGTCTATCTCAAATCTCTTTATCTTCACTTAAATATCCCTTAAAAGGCTAATTTAACTTACATTTTTGCAGCCATGTGCATACCCAAAGTCCTTTACTTCTAAAACATATGTATCCATTACACATATTAGCTCAAAAGCTATTGTTAAATAGTTTAGGAAGATGTCAGTATAATGTGAAATTTGCTTTGGGCATAAGCAATTTCACCCTAATTGCCAATAAGTAACAAAAACTGAGTGTAGGCTGCATTAACACAGTGAGAGGCTGCAAACCACAGAATACAGTTCTGTGACGGGGCCCACTCACCTCCTGGGCTTCCTCTACGATCAACTTGGCTGCACACTCTGTCTTGAAAGTAGATACTGCTTGGCTCTCCCAGATTGTTTTACAGTTTTGTCCTTGTCTCTGTGACTTTACAGTCTAATTGTTCCTTACATACCCTTTCATTATGCAAGCTTTCACTTTTTTAAATAGTATAATCCTGTATTTGCATTTATTTACTGTTGCAGCTTTTTGTTTATTTAATTAGGTTGTTGTTTTTGTTGGTGCTCTGGTTACAACATTACACAGGTTTGTGTGGCTTTTCCTACTCCTATTTTTTCTGTGAATTCTGGTATTTTTAGAATTCAGTTCAGCAGAAAAGGAGTTTTCTTAGGAATGCTACATTGGGGTGAAGCAGAAGCCTGGCTGGGGACTTCTCTCACTTGCCCAGTTATATCAAATCCCAGAGACACTGGTTGAACATGTAACAGGGTGCAGCCAAGAGGGGGGCCCCTAATAGGGACTTGTAATGGGGTCCAGAACTCAGGGTGTCCAGGAAATATTAGAAAAATATATAGGATGTCCTTACTCCCACAAGGATGAGCTGGGGGATGGGACACATGGAGCAGGGCCATTCAGAGTTGTTTTGCATAGTAATAGCTTTGGAGCTAACCTCTGGCATGGTCATTTAACATATCTATAACTTTTAACTGGTTTCATAGATATGTTAAATAGCTGTGGCCATGCTTTGAGCCAAGGGTATGGAAGTGACTTCTACCCAAGATGTAACTGGGAGGCAACTCCCCTTGGTTACAGAGCCTGCATGAGAGCTTGGAGATGATTGGCTCCGTGCCATGGGGCCAAGCCTGCCTGGACTTACTATGGCAGCCCAGTAAAGCTGGAAGAATACAGGAATGCCAGCAGATTGTGGGAGGAGTCGGAAATGGGGCTGCAGAGGAAGATTGGTGCTGGGATTTACACCCAGGGGTGGCAGCCATGTGAGGTTGGGACCACATGACTTTGGGGTGCTCCCTTTTGCCACATGGCTTAGGAAGCAGGAGAGACTTTGCCTGGAAGAAAAGGGGTGAAAAGACTCTTGCTAGTGGGCCATGAGAAGGTGCCACATGGCTTTGGATTAACTGGAGATCATGGCAGCAGCACAGCTGATGGTGCCTGGAGCCCAAATCACGGACTTCTACTTCTTTTCCTGAGATATGGTACCCCAGACTGGGCAGAGGGAGAAGGAAGGACTTCTGTGTCTGTGGGTATCCTAAAGGACTTTAGTATTTTAATGAAGACATTAAGTCATTACTCTAAGTCTATATAACTTTTAAATAAATATTTCCTTTCCTTCTCACCAATCTCTGGCATTGAGAGACATCTCTTCCTAGCGGCTGGCAAGGTGAACCTAGTAGGTGGCTGGGGATCTGGAGAAAAAGCAGGGGTCCTTTTGGTAATAGTATATTGTTCACTTCCCCCCAACCCCACACCGGACCGTTCTGTAACAAACATATAGATTTCAGATCCCCATCTCAGATCTGATTCCAAAACTCCAGGATGGTTCTGGCAGTTTGTTCCCATGGGACCCAGGAGATCCTTAGGTTATACATGGTAGGAAAACTGCCCTACTGTGTCTGGGAATAGCCATGGTTTATTTTTCCCCCACCATAACATAGTATTGCTTCAACTGAAGGCCCCTTTTAAAAAATAATAAATTACAACAATTCCACTGTTATGATTTAAAATGTCCTGGTCTTTAGGATCTTGTAATTTGTCTGGTTTGATTTGCAACAGTCTTTTGGAGGTTGAGTCTTCTCAGACGTTGTTTCATCTATGTGTGCCAACCATGGACCCGAGCAGCCTGTGGAAGGGGCCTGCTCATACTTCTGTTATATCAGATATGATACAATTGAAACTCTGTCTTTAAATGAGAGACAGGATAAATGAATTTTTATATTGCTTTAAAAATACTAAGTCACAGAAGATTCGTTATAAACTATGTAATTTGTTATAATGCTCTGTAAACTCAAAGTAATAAAGATAAACCAACTCATAATGACAATGGTTGAATTCCAGAAATATTTTTCTTCCATATCAACTTTGTTCATTGCTCTTCTACTTGCACCTCTGAGACTAGAAACACCATAGTTTATATAAACATCCAACTGGATTTCTTGTCACTTTCTCTGTTTATTAAAGAGAAACAACATATACCCATCTGCAAGCAATAAGAAATAATTTTTTTAAAAAACTTAATATTCTCCTTTTCCCCATGATTTAAAAACTGATAGCTGGAAGCATTTGAATGCACAGCAATTTTGGTTGGTTATTATAAAGGACTAAAGAAGTGCTTTTCAGGGCTTTGAATCAAGAGCAACCTTGAACTTGGGCTGTCATAATGCATACCAGCATTTCTATAACTCCAGCAATTGAGTACTCTTTGCCCCCACAGGAACTGGAGAGGACATCTGGTATGGTGCTGTACACAATATGTTATTTTGGGCCTTTACTTCAACCAGGCCACTCACATTTGGAGAACTGATGATGAAAAAGTGGGTTTCTCACGGTCTGGTTGTTTTTCATCACATGTAAGTCCTAAGTGGAGAAGTAAAGGGCATGCAACAGTTTGGAGAACTATTACTGCCATTTCGGGAGCTATTCTTATGCCCTTTTCAGTGAGTCAGGTCAGAATTTTCTGGCTGTTCTCTCCACCTACTACAAATCCGTGAGACCCTGGCAAAGCCCTTTCACTGGTAAATACTTCCTTTGTTTAATTATAGACACATGGCATGATAGTTAGACTTGGGTTTGGTATATCAGAATTACTCTACAAGAGCCTGAGAACACAATACTGTAAGTGACTCTTTGAGATGGAGACAGAGTTAAGATAGGAACTCTGATAATTTAGAATTTAAAACATTCTTAGATTTCTCTCTTTTCCATCATTTTAACCAAACTTTCACTTCTCACTCCCACCTTTCTGTCTTCATCCTGAAAGGATTGGTTGTTGCAATGGATGTCATACAACAGTGCACCATCCAGGGCTAGGGAACTCATTCCCCCAGTTTCTGAGAGTGTCAGTGGTGACAACTGTCAGCTGAGCCCCTCTGCAGGCATTACCCTCAGTCAAAGTCATGCCCCTTTCTTGAAGATGGACATTCCAATAATCACAGTTTCCTACTAGTTTCCAAAACTGGAGTCCTGGCCCAGGTCCAGCCTAGAGTGTATCTATTAAACTCATGAATGTGCCTGGTGGTCATTTTTCTTGGACCCTCAATGTATAGTTCCCATGGACATATTTGGTAGTGGCAGGACATATTGGTGCTTTGGCCTTTAGGGCAAGAACCATAAGGAAAACATCCAAGAGTAATGCACAAGTGCAGCAGGCATGCCCTAATGATGTGGTGACCAGGAGATCGACCTCTCAGTAATGAAGGTCGGATTCACCCCACTACTAGTTCACTACCAGAGGAAGTGGGGCATCTAGAATGGTTGTAGAGAAGGGGATGATGTTCATCTGCGGCACTGAGACCACCTGCAGTGGTAGGGCTAAAGTTTGTCCATTCACCTACTTCTACCAGTTTTTTTAGAAAAAGGTACCAGACAGAATTCTGACAGAGCTAGACCCAGAATTTATTGTATGACAAGTGGATCTGAATGTCACAAGCAATGGACTGGGGTGGATGCTGCAATGTGTCACGCAGATCCCTTTTTCATGTCTGAGCTGGCATCACCCAAGCTGTTGGAAATGTTGGTGGCTGACTGCTCATAGCTGAGTCAACACCTCAGGAATTCCCTTCAGTTCAAGAGTGCAGCCTTGTCCAAAGTCACGTACAGCTGTCTCAGGCAGCTAGTTTCTGAAGTTTGGTCAATAAGGGAAGGGATAAAGGTCAAACCTTCTTGCCTTGGGGAAAATAACTCTGAAATGTGGCCTAACTTAATATATGTGTTAATATATGTAAAACATGTAGAACAGCTTCAGGCACATAGTAAATGTTATGAAAATATCACCTATTATTATTATAACTAAATTTCACACACCTTAAATAAATCTTAGTTAAATTACTTCATGCATGTCTCCTCAAATAGCAAGTTTCTTCACTGTTTTCCAGTTTTTTCATGTCCTGGCAAACAACTAGTTCTCAATGAATGCTATGAATGCATGTGTGAATTAAGTAAATGAGTGAGTAAATGCATCCAGCTTCAACAGGACTGAGAAGAAGGTATAAAGACCAATGGTACATAGTTCTGGAAGAAAGAAACTAAACATACCCGACTTCTCTCATGTACCACATGACAATTTACTTCATTTCTCAGAGTGGATATTGTCCTGTAACTTGTTTTTCAGGAGGATATTGGATCAGAAAAAGGAAGATGAGCACAAAAGGCAGCAATATTGACTATGTATCTATGGGAATTTTTGACTTTTAGGAAGAATTGGTTCGAAGGCGGTGTCTAGCCATGGTTCTCAGAATGGATAGTGTATTTCTTCAGCTCTTCAGGAAGAAGAACCACAGTTACTCATTGTGATCGACCACAAGACAGGAAAACAACAACAGTGCACAGCAAGCATTCTAAAATTAGTTCTCTTTACTATCTGACATACCTTAACAACATACCTTTAAAAATGCTTTTTTAAAACTACCAAGTGCCTAATTTTAATTTTAGGATCCAGAAGTCTGTTTTAGATTGATAAGAGCCCTTTTGTAGCTGTGAGTAACCAGGAGGGTGAAACCTGGAGGGTGTGGGACTGGGGTGGGGAAGAGACTCAAGGCATTGACACCACAGCTCTTCTTCCAAACAAACGCCTGAAGGCAGGCAGTGGGGACCTGCATGATACAACCCAACTTTAAGCTTTTTTGGTTTCGCAAACAAATAACTTTATGACATAAACAAACATAATAAAGACCCTGTACCTGAAGCCATCTGGCTTCTCCTTAATTTCTTGGTTTCTTTTTGAATCTGGGAGATCACACGAGGCCTTTCAGAGAGACAGGATCCAATCTTAATTATTTCCTTTGCTCAGTCTGTTCTAAATACTTCCTCCTCTTGTGCAGAAGAGTCAATCAAAAGGGTATTAACTTTCTGCTTGCAAATCTCCATCTCAGACTATTTCCAGGGAACTCCTTCTGAATCAGTTATTAAAAGAAAAATGATGCCAGATATAAGATCTGTGGCTGTTAATTTTATATAGCTTCTATAAGTTCTCTTGTTACTGATTCTGGGTGATGATTTTACTGTCTGCATTAGACAAGCAGCAGAAAAACCTAAATACCAGAAGTTTACTGATACCCCCCTTTCTCTCTTCCTTACATCTAGCCCCAAAGCTGCTTCATTTTTCCTTGTAATGGCTCTTGAACAAACTTATTATATTTAATATGAATTGTCTTTTCTCTAGCTTAGACTCTTCAGGACCTCAGCATGTGACTGTGTTTGGAGACAGGGTCTTTAAAGAGATAATGAAGTTAAAATGAGGTCATTAGGGTAGGCCCTAATCCACTATGGCTGGTGTCCTTCTAAGGAGAGATTTGGGCCCAAACAGTGCAGAGGGAAGGCTGTGTGAAGATCAAGGGAGAGGACAGCCATCACTAGCCAAGGAAGGAGGTTTAAGAAGAAACCGACCCTGCCAAAACCTTGATCTCACACGTCCAGCACACCAGAACTATGAGGAAATTAATTCCTGTTGTTTAAGCCATTCAATCTGTGATATTGTACTTTGTTAAGGCAGCCTGAGCAGACTAATATAATATACCAAAGTAACAGGTCCTTTTGCCAATCAGGTGGTTTTTAGTTTTTGATTTTAATGATATTGAAAGAAAACCTACCCTAATTATCTGCACATTGATTATTTAAAATAATTTTGGTGGTAGATATTTATGTGATTTTGGCAAATATCTTGAAAGTAGCTCAAAGATTGATTACTACTTATTATTGTAATAACCAAATCTTCTCAATTGCCATCTAATTATTGGTAGAAGAATGTTTTGAGTTTACATCTATAGAAACAAAAAATAGGAAATAATACTTCATCTTCTACTTCTAGCAAAAAACAATACTTATCTATAAATTAACTAATTTAAGAGTCATCTCACTAAGGGCTGGTATTATATCGTGTTTAATAGTTTTAGAAATTTTGGAAACATATTTAATGTTGCTTTAATCATTGTGCACTATTATTTGTAAAGTCAACTTAGATAAAAAATTAACATAGCCTTATGATCATAGAAAATTTTTTAAAAATTAATTTTAATTTATAATCTTGTTTCTATTGTAGAGGAGAAATGTTAATAAAAAACTGTCAAGCTAAAATATATAATGGCATTATGTATAAATTTACATAAATACATAACAGAAGGTAAAAGTTTAAAATACATAACAGAAGGTAAAATTTAGTGTAAACCTAGGCTTTAAGAAGATACAGAAAAAAAAGCAAAACACTGAGAAATTTGAAGACCCTATTTCCTTGTTTTCTAAATAAATTTTGATGTTAAATTACTATGCTATTTACATTCCATTGAAAGCACTTAACAAGGTAATATAATCATTTTATTTAAAAAGATCAGTATTTATTACACCCTGGAACTTAACATCACTTGCAACTTTTTATAATTATGGTAGAGATTTTGGATGGAAATTTAAAATTATGGCAGAGGGTTTATGTAATCTTACAAAATTCTCATATATACAACAGTAAAAAGGTTTGAAGAAACTGGTTTAGATTTGATAACTAAAAATGAAATTGCAGGTTCATAAAATACTTAGTTTCAACTTTACAAAATAATGCCAGACTGATCTCACATATATCAGCACGTTGCAGTGAGTTTTTTCCATATCTTCACATTCTCTTTTCTTTGACTGATAAGGATGGGTATATATTAGTGTCTTATTGTGCTTTTTAGTTTGCATTTCTCTGATTACTGGTTAGATTGAGCATCTTTTCATGTGTTTATCACCCATATGAGTTTCCTTTACTGTAAAGTGCCTACTCAAACTTTTGCCCATATTTTTTCTTTTGAGTTGTTTGTGCTGTTTTTTTTTTAATTGCTTTGAAGGAATTCTTAACATATTCTGGTTGTTAACTCTTTTTGAGTTATAAGTGTAGAGGATATTTTCTTCCAGTTCATGACTTGTATTTTTATTTTCTTCGTAAAAGTGATATGTGATAAATACAAGTTTCAGTCATTTCCTTTGCATCATATTTAAGAACTCTTTCCTTACATTAAAGTCATAAAAATTGTATTCTCTTCTAAAAGTTTCCCTTTCACATTTTGTTACAGAACAGACCTGGGGTGGGGGGCAAATGACACACTATTACCGAATGGACCCACCCTTGTGGTCCAGGGTCCTCTCCCCTGTACTAGCTTTGCCTTGCCCGCTGCCAGGGAAAGACATCTCTCAACGCCAGAGATTGGTGAAAAGGAAAGGGATTATTTATTTAAAAAGTTATACAGACTTAGAGTAATGACTTAATGTCTTCATTAAAAATACTAAAGTCCTTTAGAATACCCACAAACACATAGTCCTTCCTTCTCCCCTTTGCTCAGTCCAGGGTACTGTATCTCAGGAAAAGAAGTAGAAGTCTGTGGTTCAGGCAGCCCCTCGGTTCCGGCACCATCAACTGTGTTGCCGCCACGATCTCCAGTTAATCCAAAACCATGTGGCACCTTCTCGTGGCCCACCAGCAAGAGTCCTTTCACCCCTTTTCTTCCAGGCAGAGTCTCTCCTGCTTCCTAAGCCACTCAGCGAGAAGAATGAACCCTAAAGCTGCACGGTCCCAACTTTCGCCAAAGCTGCGTGGTCCCAAAAAGCCTTCGTGTGGCTGCTGCACAGGGGTTTAAATCCCAGCGCCAATCTTCCTCTGCAGCCCCATCTCCGACTCCTCCCACAATCAGTTACACCTGCCAGCACTCCCCTATTCTTCCAGCTTTACAGGGCTGCCGTAGTAAGACTGGGCAGGTGTGACCCCATGGCATGGAGCCAATCATCTCCAAGCTCTCACGCAGGATCTGTACCCAGACGGAGTTGCCTCTCAGTTACATCATTGGCTGGAAGTCACTCCCATCCATCTGGCCAAAGCATGGCCACAGCTATTTAACATATCTATGAAACCAGTTAAAGGTTATAGATATGTTAAATGACCACACCAGAGGTTAGCGGCAAAGCCGTCACTATACAACACAGCTCCCCGTGGCCCTGTTCCATGTGTCCCATCCCCCAGCTCAGGCTTGTGGGGGTAAGGACATCCTATATATATAGTTTTTCTAATATTTCCTGGACATCCTGAGTTCTGAACTCCATTACAAATCCCCATTTGCCCTCCCCCCTTGGCTGCACCCTGTTACAATTTAACACTTTAATTGACCTGGAATTGATTTTTATGCTTGATATATATGAATCTAATTTCACTTTTTTTTGCCATGGAGGTAAACAACTATATAGCACCAATTATTGAAAATACTATCCTTTACCCATTTATCTAAAGGTCTAACTGTGGTAAGTCAACTTTCCATGTATGTGTAGGTATGTATCTGGGTTCTCTATTAGTTCATAGACTAATTTGCCTCTTCCTACGTGGCAGAAAGAGTTCATCAATCCCACTTCCTCTTAGGCACACCTTTCCCTCACATTTCCCAGCCCCTCTTGTAATTGGATGGGGCCATATGTCCGAGTTCTACAATATATGAGATGTAGACAAAGTCATGTCCATCACTTTCCCACCTGGCCTCCAAGTTACCTATGCAATCCTTCTATCCCTCTCCTTTATCTCTGGCAGATGCAGAGGATCCAGTGGAGATTTGTGAGTTCAAAATCAATTGCAGAGTATAGGTAGGAGTCAGGGGCTTTGAATATCTGCATGATATTACTCTCAGCTCATCACCATGTACCCTTCCCTCATATGCCACCAATATTCCTTGGACTCTTATTATTATTACTTGGTTAAAGCAATATAGATCATTGAAAACTGAATGTAATAGATTTAAGATTTTTATACTTGTACATGCTTCCACTATGCAAATGGAAAAACTTACAGTGCAACATGAAGCTGACCCCAATCAGGATATAGATCATTGGACAGATTCAGGAGACTGAATCCATTACTATAAAATGCTATCTTTCTACTAGTAAGAGGAAACTAAGATGTCTCATTATTTCAGGAGGCTCTCATGTACTCTGGTTAACATAACTATCAGATCACTCCCTATTGAGATAGCTAGGGAACAGATCACACCTTTTTTTTTTTTTGAAGGTACATGAAAAAGTAACTATGCCAATTGCATAAGATAAGTATGAAAGGTGCCAGGATTGAAATGCATGTCTTAAACATTTGGACTTACTATTCTAAGCACAGCTATGCTCCAGTGAATAGGAAATATTGTCAATACCGTAGTTTCTTCCTTTTTTCCTGTCTGATAAAAAACACATTAAGAATCATTCTTTGAACTTAGGGGTGAATGTTTCTGACATTGTTTCCACAGACTTTTGGTTCCACAGCGATGTTCTCTGTGCTGCCTTGTGCCTTTTGAGGCAGCACAGTGAACACAGTCCCTGCATTTGGTTTTATACTCTGGTTCTGCTGCATAACTTGGTGACTTTGGGCAGGTTACTTAACCTCTCTGTGTCTGTCTGGTCATGTACCTATGAAACGTAGATAACAGTAGTTTCATTTCATAGGGCTCTTGTGAGGAATGAGAGGATCTATGTATAGCATCTAGAACAGTGCCAACCAGTTAGCAAGTCTCGTTAAATGTGTGCTAGGTAGGGAGAGGAATCTGAGCTCATGACCAAAAATTTAAGATAGGTAAAAAAAGATAAAACATTCTGTTTGATAAATAACAGTGAAATTAGATGTGTTGTTCAAATAGAATGTTCTGATAAAAATAAATATGTATACTGATCTCACAATTTGATATATTTGCATTTAGTCATTAAAAAACTATAGAAAAAGCCTTTACATGAGGGTTTTTTTTTTTTAAGGGTGGTTGCCAAAGGTGGGAGCCAAAGGAAGACATTATAATGTCTTCCTATAAAATGTATTTTTGTATTTGAAAAATTATGAAGCAAAGCTCTCAAAGGGGATAGATGTTTTGTCATCTTCCCTCAAATACTGTCAAATATATTTTAGGGCAATCATCGAATAAACACAGAAAAGATAAAGAGGACAAAAGAATTAAAAATATATGATGCTTTATTGTCAAAAATAGACAAACTTTAATTTCCTTTAACAGAAATATTAACTTAAGAGTCTCCATAAGCCATCATCACCACTTTGTGAGCATAACAGATAAGAGTCAAGGACAACTGTTAGAGGACAAGGGACAACAGTTTGACATCCATGCCAGGGAAGCCTGGCCCCCAGAATCACAGGCACCTTTAGAGCCCCAACTAAGAATAGACATGCAAAACAGGGTTGACTTGCACTGGCCCAGGCCTAAAGATGGTTTTATGATTTGAATAGTGAAGCTTTAGGTCACTTATGGGATCAGTAACAGGATCGACCTCCTTCTGAGTTACACCAGGATGAAGCCATCTGCCCCTACTGCCCTCACGTCTGTCAAGTGGAGCTAATAGCTTGGTCGGCAGATCTGAGTAAGCTCCTTATCCATGACCTAGAGTGAGGATGTTAAGGTCTTGCAGAAATGAACATTGTAGTGTGGAGACTACATCCTCTCATTGGCTTAAGAAAGGATAACGATCTAGGTAGTAGGGGCAGGAAAAAATTAAGGCCTTTATTGTTCCCGAGGGGCAGGTTTGCAAGGCTGAAGAAAGCTGGGTGGCTGAACTGGTTAACTAGGCCAAGTTCTCATTCTCTAGTCTGTAGATCCAGACACATCTTAATAGTGAAAAATGGTAGTCTGCAGCTATCTGCTTTGACAATCTGGGTAAAGGAGAGATACCTGAGAGATCCCAGTAGAGGCTAGGGACAAGATAACACTGAGTAGTGAGAGGGTTCATCTGGGATTGAGCATATGTAATGGTGAAAGAGGCTAGATCTTCGAATGAATGAGAAAGTGACGAGACCTGAGAACTCTTGTCCTATTCCCATACACATTCACATAATGGAAGAGTAATCAACTATAAGTAAAATAACAGTTCAACACTTTCCATTTTTTTTCTGGTTTAAAGATATCATTCAATACTTGAGAATTAGAAAAACTGAGCTTGTATTGTACCATAAAGTTATTTAAAACAACACTGTGGTTACTAAAATGGCAGCTCAAGCTTTTGCCATCTCTTTAGAACAGAAGATCAGAGAGAACGCAAAAAAAAAAAAAAAACAGTGAAGCATTCTGTTCTCCCGGTTACATTTCTATTCACTCTTGCATGGGGTTTACTTTTCATTCTGCTCACCCACTTAATTCTACCCTCTTGTAAAAGAACCCTTCAAATTAAAATAGAGGCAGGATATTGGTGGTGTGGGCTTCTGGAAGTTTTGATGGACTAAGCATTACTCATTGTGATTGATGGGATCAATTTGAAAACTTACAGACAAAAAGCCATATAAAAATCAAACTAAGCAAAGTTGGTTTACTAGTGCATTAGTAAAACTACATGGAAAACTTTGTGGAGTCAAATACAAAACTAAAGTGCATTGCTCCTTTCCCTTTCTTATTCCATGCCATTCCATTTTGTAAAGAAAAAAAAACGTGATAGAATGCAGACACTGGGGTCATTTCTCAAAAGCCACAAAATAACAGGTTGCTGTGACTATGAAATACAGAAGATGAACTTGATTTGGGGTTTCTTGTTGAGAACAGGCAGGGCAAACTACAATGACCGTAACTGAGCAGCTGCAGAGTTTTATTACCCAATCATAAAAGGACCTTTTTAAATGTTTCCCTTCAGCACTCTTCAATGACTGTTGTTCCAATCAAGGAGTAAAGCTTTTTCTTAACAAGTCGAAATCCTGAGCTCAGGATCATGGTTCGTCTGAGGCTGGATGAGAAGCGACTTCGACTAAAGAAAAAGTCCCTGAAGCTGGTCCACGAGCAGTTCTCCTGCTTAAACACCAGTGTCAGCTCAAAAGTAGGCACCACACTAGAGTCACACACAATCCTATCCAGCTTTATACATACATTTTCAACTTCCATGTTCACGTGCATGACACAACCTCGCAGGCCGCAGGGCTCCGTGGAGGAGAGGCGAAGGACATCTTGAGCAATTCTCTGGGTCAGTTTCTCAGGGACAAGGACTTTTGAACAACCTAGTTTGGTTTGCTTTGATTGGGACAGGCAGTTCTCTAACATTTTAACCAAACTCTGGCAAGTGGTCTCCTCAAATATCACCTCACTGAGGTTGGGTTCAGGAACAACATAATCCCAGTAGTCAAAATCTATAGAAAACAGAAATTTCAAATTAAAAGAAATCCAGGAGCAGGAAAACCATACCAACACAGAAACATTGGGTATGTTTATCTACCACATCTACCTGTTTCTATTACTTTGGGAGTCAGCTGATCTCACTCTGCTATTAACTAGTGGGGTAATAAGAGTAAACCATTTGACATCTCATCTATGAAATAAAGGTTTTGATAAATAGGGTGGATAGGATATAACCGTTTTTCTTTAAATCTATCTGTACACACACACGATTTGAAGACTATGTATCAAAAATCTCTATGGTTATCCTAGATAATCTGATTTTCTTTCATTTCTTGCTCTCTTACTTGCTTATGAAGATTTTCTATTTGTTTTACAGAGAACATGTATTACTTCTGGAATAAAAATGGTATACACACACATATATTTTTTTTTAACTAAGGAACTGTTACCTTCTAACTCTAAGAATATATGAGTTGGCCCTGACTGGTGTGGCTCAGTGGGTTGGGCATCATTCCGTAAACTGAAAGGTCACTGGTTAAATTCTCCATCAGGGCACATGCCTGGGTTGTGGGCCAGGTCCCCAGTTGGGGGTGTGAAGGAGGCAACCAATTGATGTTTCTCTCTCTTTCTCCCTCCCTTCCCCTCTCTCTAAAAAGTAAATAAATAAAATCTTTATGAATTTATTGCTGTAAAATACCAAATTTTTGCTACTGTTCTTAAGTAATAGAGACTTGAATCTGAGAAGCTGTATTAAATATCTATTACATTTGTTTCTTTCTTTATAAGTCTTTACTGGAATTGGTCTGTAAATTCCAATTTTAGCTTCAACCTCTTTGATTAAAAATTGCTCAAAGAAGACCTTTGAGGTCCACCAGGATATTTATAACTGACTGGGTAGTTTTCCATGGCCAAGCAAAACAAAATAGTCTTAGGAAAACAAAATTAGATTTGCGCGCAAAGGAAAAGAGATATGTCTGCATTTGGTCACCTACCTTCCAAATTAATCCTACCACTTGGCAAGATGCCACACACAGTCAATTGAGCAGGGTGCAGGCAGAGGTCCTGTGGCTCCTCCCTCCCTTAAGCCTACTTCATCCTCATTGACTGTTGTGGTTTCCTCTGTCCACATCACGTATTCATTAGATCATTGTGTGTGTGTGTTTAAATAACTAAATAAAGCAAATGCATTCCAAATTATGAGGCTCCATATGTTGAAGATAAAGAATTTTAAAGAGTTGGCCTATAAAATTAGATCATTAACCACTTTGCCTTCTAAATGAGGAAGGTCCAAACATCTTCAGCGATTTGTCTCTTCCCACACAACTCCTCAGTGGCAGAGCAAGGTGTTAATTTAGAAACTGCTGTTTAAAATTGTAAATGACAGTGCGTCCAGCATCACTTCTGTTTTAAAATTTCCCTCTGGCTTTAAAATGGGAATAATGGGTATATCCTCAAATAGAATACTACACAGCAATAAAAATGAAACATACAGATATATGCAACACCATGGATGGATCTCAAAATAATTAAGCTGCAGGAAAGAAATCAGCTACAAAAGAGTACCTATTATGATTCCATTTACATGAAAATCTAGAGGCAAAAGTAAACAGGGAGAAGGAGAGTGGGGAGTTGATGGCCAATAGGTACATGGGAATTTGGTGGGAGGGGTTCATGACAATGATTACAAGGGTGATTACATTTGTTAAAATACACATAACTGTATACTTAAAATTCACCAAAACTTAAAACCATGTAGGGTAAGGAACTTGTACAACTTTTCATCCTGAAGAATCTATTAGCAGACTAGACTTATACAGCCCTCGGTTAGTTAGTTAGTTAGTTCGTTCGTTTTTTGCCACTTTTGTTTCTCACCATCATGAACAGAAGATGCTAGAAAGTTTGGAAAGCAGTTTTCTCAGGTGGATTTTCTGACACCTCCAGTGAGGAAAATGGTGACTCCGCACACCCGCCCATCCATCCCATCCGATCTATGGAGGGGCTGCAACCTTTGGAGGGGAGAGAGGCGGGCAGCTGGGAAACTCACCATTTAGCAGGCTCCTCGGGTAGAAGCCAGGGTCCACCAACTCTGAAATGCTGCCCGGGTTCTTACTGCTCAAACTGCCAGTGGCAACCATGGTCAACGGCTCCGTTTCCCTCGCGGGACAGAACGACCTGGGGCGCTGGAAAAAGTAGGCAATAAGGACAGACTTGCAAGAGCCACCAAGACGTGTAGAGGATCCTAAAATGCCCCGTGTACCCCGGGCGAACTAGCCGAGCACTCAGTTTCCAAAGGGAAGCAACCGGTCCCTGCAACTCAAGTCGGCAGTCTCGCGAGCGGAGACGCCAAATACAGCCACGATTTGAAACTCATTGAAAGTTAGCAAAACTTGGAGCGGATTTGCCCCACGGAGCTCACCACCGACCCCTCCGACCCCCTCCCCCATGGATCGGACAGCGGATGCCCCACCCTCTGTTCACTCCGTATCCAGTCCGCTGTCTCTTACCTGCCGGGAGTTGTCTGAGGCCGACGCACTAGCAATGCAGAGGGGTAAAATGAGGCAGGCACTCTCCTCGGAGCCTCCTCCCTCGGGAGTTCTCTGACTTGCAGACCCCACCTATGATCCACAACCTGTTCAGCCCCAGCCCACCCGGCGCCCGCCCGACTGAACTGCACTACCTCTGGGGCAGCGAGCATTTTATAGGCCCAGCCTTCTCACTAGGCCGACCCGCCCCGCCTACCTGCGCCGCGCGTCCCCGCCCCTGCGCACCGCCCCTCCCCTGGTGGGGTTGCAAGTTTACCCCGACTGTTGTGGCCACCGTAGGCGAGATGCTGGGAGTTGTGGACGAGATTGCTGCACTGTTGATATTTACGGTTTCCCGGGTGGGCCACGGGCCACTTTGACTGCAATTCCGAGTATACGACTCGCCCAAAACTGACCACTCACTCTCCTCTGCCACCAACTTGGATTCTTTGGTGCGACCCCTCCCCTAGCGCGCGCGCGCATTCACGCTACTGGTTCCCTGGCTGCGATTCGGTCCTGGGCAGCGGGAAGTTTCTGCCCTTTGTCTATTGCTACGGCCTGAGGCGTTTCTGTGTCACGTCGAACTCTTTGCTTAACTCTGTTTCTGTGTTCAATGAGCATCATTTGCACTTAGTTCTGGCCTCTATCCAAGTCAACTTTATCCCAGGTCCCTGGGTTTCTGTGTCCTTCGCTCCTGAACGCAGTCAGCTCTAGCTTTCCTTTCCGTTAGCAAAGGCTCTCCAGCATTTTCGTCTACCCACTGCACTCCCGGGCTCTGGGCACTCTTCGTGCTGTTTTCATCTATGACTAATGCGTTTTCTCTGCGAGAAGGGTGAGCCTGGTACTCTTCTAATTAGACCTGGCTCCTGAGCGCCGGGAGATTGAATGAAATGGAGTTTGCCAAGAAACTAAACAAAACCATTAGTGGGATGTTAGCTGCCTCCTCCAGCCGCCTGGTCGCAGGGAGCAAATGGCATTCTCGGAGGCAGAAGTTCCAGGCGAACCCTGCCAGGGGGAGGATTTGGGCTTGGGCGGTCATGAAGGAGCTTTGGGTAACAAAGATAGTTTTATATTCCCTTAGGGATAATCCTGTGAGGCCTGATGCTCAGTCCTGAACCTGAGCGTTCAGAGGAACAGAGGAGCCCGGGAAAGAGCTCACAAGCAAGAAGCCAAATGTGTTTTCTTCCAAAATTTCTAAGCCACCCTAGTCCTGCGTCGCTGTGCCAGTAGGAGATAGTCTGTTCAGAGTGGCCATTCCCAAAGACGGTGGTGGGTCTAGGGAAGGAAAGGGCGGGGAAGCCTGGAGGGAGAGACTGTTTCCAGAAACAGGAAGTTCTAGTGTTGGCTCCCAGTCATCTAGGATTACTTTGTCTCTTTTACAAGGATCTGCAGGTTAGGACCTTGAAAGGCAGTTTCAGCTGTCCAGGCTAAAAACTCAGTAAGAAAAACAACAGAAGGGATAAGGAGAGTGTGATAAACAGATCAGTGGGAGGACATTTGGAGGCAGAGCAGCAGAAATTAAAGCCAGCTTGACAGTCCATTTTTAACTCCCCTCAGGCAGCTGTACTGCCTGAAGGTCAGGCAAGCCAAGGAAGGAGAGGCTCATAGGCCAGTCTTTGAAAGCAGATTTCTACTTCCATTTCAATAATAAAAAAGTGGAAAATACAAAAAGCCCATCTAAGTCGATTAAAAATCAGTTTTCGTGGCCAGTGTGTTCAGGACCAATAGGTACGTGCCTCTGGTCAGATCTCAGATGTCAGCTGCCTGGCAGTGGGAAGGGGATGGTTGGGTGCAGGCAGAGCCTCCTTTCCTTATGGGGGAGATAGTATTAATGAGACTGCTTGTTACCTACCTCCAAGGAGAGTTATTAGGATTAATAATTTAGGATTAATGAGTGGTCCGAACAAGTACGGTGAAATAAAGAAGTTGCCCATTTCAATTTCCTTAGGGTATTTAGACAGAACTCATAAATTAAGCATCCCAAAAGGGCCAGGAAGATGATTAGACCTTTAGAAAGCAGCAGTTACTCTCAGCTCACCTAACTAAAATTTTGCAAAGCCCTTTGGGATTTCACTGCAAAAAATAGCTTACTTGTATTACAAAAGACTTTAAATACTATCATTCTTTTGCCAAATGGGCCCTGCTCTCAGGAATTACAGGACATAAGACACGATTGCTGTAGAAGACATCTGAAATAATTAGCGGGAATTGTCCTTTTTTATGTACTTAAAAGATAAAAAAAAATCCATTTTGTTACCACCAGTTTGTATCTTTGCAGTGTTATATAAACAGAGCTGATTTTTAAAAAGGAAGCATACAGCCAACTTGGGGAAAACGAAGTGCCATCACAGATAGCATTGTCATGAAATGACACAGTCTTTTGGATTTTTAAAATGATGTGGATACAGTTAATTATTTATAACTAAAAGTTCATCACATTGGTGTGTTTCAGGTATTTATCAGGTGCAGCGACGAAGTACTTTTCATTGCTATTTTATTATATCCTTTATAGTTAATACTTAAAAAATAGTTCATGAGGGTGCTTGCTTGGGAATAATAGTTGTATATGAAGAGAAAATCTAATGGATTAAATAATTTGATTGTCTCTAATATACTAATATGTTATAGCAAACTGCAAAAATCATAAGCATGCTTGCTTTTTTCCTACTATGATTTACTCATTATTCTTCTTACAAAAATGAAACAGCAGCAAATGACAACAACATATTCATCTGATGTCTATACAAATATTTAAGTTCCAGGTTCCCTCATGTATGAATATAATATTCGTAATATTATTGCTTACATTAAGTATAAATTCAGAATCAAAGATATTTCAAAAAACAAAAAAATGGCGGTTTAATGTGTTGTTATAGGAAATACTGGTGTCTTCTGTATTCATGATTTGGAGTGTTGAATATTTATCACATGTTTTACCAGCCAATTTTCTCTCTTTACCAAGTATGAACCATTGTTCATGAGGTCTTATTAATACATTTACATTCAATGCATTGCTTATTTCATTTCAAAAACTATGACAACAAAGGAAAAATGACTTTCTTATTCTGTACAGTGGATTCAGAGAGGATTTACAGGACATGAAAGTTGATTTGTACAACATCTAAAGACCCTTAGCAAGCTCATAGGGTTGTTGTGAGGATTAAAATAGATTCTAATCAATACCAAAATCTTTTTTTTAATTGTCGTTCAAGTCTCCATTTCCCCCCACCACCAGTCTCTCCTTCTTTGCCCATCTTCACCCCCCGCCCTCGATCCTACCCCGCTTTGGCTTTGTCCATGTGTCCTTTATACGTGTGCCTTGATGACCCCTCCCCTTCTTCCCTACATTATCCCCCTTCCCCCTCCCCTCTGATTACTGTCAGTTTGTTCTTGATTTCAATGTCTCTGATTCTATTTTGCTTGCTTGTTTGTTTTGTTGATTAGGATCCTCTTATAGGTGAGATCATATGGTATATTTCTTCCACTGCCTGGTTTATTTCACTTAGCACAATGTTCTCCAGTTCCATCCAAGATGTTGCAAAGGGCAGGAGTTCCTCCCTTCTGCTGTGTAGTATTCCATTGTGTAAATGTACCACAGTTTTTTGATCCACTCATTTACTGATGGGCACTTAGGTTACTTCCAACACTTGGCTATTTTAAATTGTGCTGCTATGAACATTGGGTTGCATGGGTTCCTTTGAATTGGTGTTCCAGTATTCTTAGGGTATAATCCCAGCAGTGGAATTACCAGGTCAAAAGGCAGTTCCATTTTTAGTTTTCTGATGAAATTCCATACTATCTTCCACAGTGGCTGCACCAGTCTGCATTCCCACCAACAGTGCACTAGGGTTCTCTTTTCTCTGCATCCTCTCTAACACTTGTTTGTTGATTTGTTTATGATGGCCATCTAACCTGTGTGAAGTGGTATCTCATTGTGGTTTTAATTTGCATCTCTCTGATGGCTAGTGATACTGAGCATCCTTTCATATGTCTCTGGAACCTCAGTATGTCCTCGGAGAAGTGTCTGTCCAGGTCCTTTGCCCATTTTTTAATTGGATTATTTGTCTTTCTGGTGTTCGGTTGTATGAGTTCTTTATATATTTTGGAGATAAAACCCTTGTCCGAGGTGTCATTGGTAAATATATTTTCCCATATGGTTGGCTCCCTTTACATTTTGCTGATGTTTTCTTTAGCTGTATAGAAGTTTTTTAATTTGAAGAAGTCCCATTTGTTTATTCTTTCCTTTATATCTCTTGCTCTAGGGAACATATTGGTGAAAATATTGCTATGTGGAATATTTGAAATTTTCTTGCCTATGTTCTCCTCTAGGAGTTTTATGGTGTTGCAACTTATATTTAAGTTTTTTTAAATCCATCTTGAGATTATTTTTGTGTATGGTGTAAGTTGGTGGTCGAGTTTCATTTTTTTACATATAGCTGCCCAGGTCTCCCAACACTATTTGTTGAAGTGGCTATTTTTACTCCATTTTGTGCTTCTGCCCCCTTTGTCAAATATTAATTGACCATAGAGACTTGGGCTTACTTTTGGGCTCTCTATTCTGTTCCATTGATCTGTGTGTCTGTTCTTATCCCAGTACCAGACTGTTCTGATTACAGTGGCCTTGTACTGTAGCTTGATACCAGGTATTGTGATCCCTCCTACTTTGTTCTTCTTTTTCAAAATTACTGAGGCTGATTTGTGTTCATTTATGGTTCCATATAAAGTTTTGAAATGTTTGTTCTATATCTGTGAAATATGTCATTGGTATTATAACAGGTATTGTGTTGAATCCAAGTATCTTTTTTAATAAACAAATCTGAGCTCTTTAAATGTACATTGTTGCTGGCTCTCCTTGGTTGTACTAAATTTGTAAATCTAGTGCTCATGTGAAGTCTTAGAACCGGGCCTGGTACATAGCAAGTGTTTAATGAGTGATATTATTATTGTTCTGAAATTATAGTTCTCTGGTTCAGTGCAGCAAGCACTAAAGGGACTAAGGGGGTTATGTAAGTGTTATTAAAGTAGAACAAGCATTTTGGTCTTTCCTGTTTGCAGGAAATCTGGAAAGTATTTTTCACTGATTGGGAAAGATTTTTCATTCTAACGCATGACTAACTGTATGGGAGAGCAGGTGGGAGATCTCCCAATGTAAGACAATAATGTACGTAAGGTTTTTTTTTTTGATGAAAAACACAGAGTTCTACATACTAACTTTTCTTTATTAATCTATGAAATGGCTTTCTGGAAAAAAATGAAATTTATGGATATTTGAAATCACTGACTATAGAACCACCTGATTATTTCAAGATATGTAGGGTCCTCTGTTAATATGCTGGATAAGATAGATATTTTATCATTATTTTTGTGTCTGAGGATGCTCCAACAAATACAATTTCCATTTAATAATTAATATGCAATATGAATCACTCTATAGAATGATAAAGAATGTTTCATTAAGGTAACATGGAAACTTATTTAGTATAACACAAAAAAAGGCCCAATACAAAATAATATGTACTAGCTGCTGCTAAAAGCTGAATCGTTCAGTAGCAGAAGGCATTGCCTTTCTAAATTCAAGCAGAGAAATGGTTACCATAGTGACTTGTCTCTTAAAATAGTTGTATGATTTTTTTCTTTTCAAGAACAATGCTATGTATTACAGTCCTATGAAGAAAGCTGATATGTTTAAATATATACAGCCTATCTTTTTTCTTGATTATTCAAAGATTTCTAAGAGAATGTCAGCCAGGAACATGGAATCAGTCTTTAACATATTTTCCGGGAATACATCTTAAAATCTTTGCAAATCCCAAATTTGAGAATACCACCATAACATACCATTTCCCTGGAATTCTTATGTGTGAAAAGATAAGAAGAGAAATAAAACTATATGTTCCTGTAGGTGCTGTTCTCTCATTGGTCTCCCTCCCTACACAAGTCAAGTGTCCTATTATGGTGGATAACCTTTGCATAGCTTTTGTTACTCACATTTGTGCCTCAGAAAACTATACATTGCTTATAACATAAACCTGTGGTGTTACGCAAAAATAAAATTCAAGAATGTTAGTGTGAACTAGATAGAGGATTCTACAAAGTAATGTTTACAATGGTCCTGATCCCCCTTCTGCAGATGTAAAGCATATTAAGGTTAAAAAAATCTGACAAAGTTACAAGTTCCTTTTTTTCATATTCATAGTATAGTAGTTAGATGTATATTCTGTGGAGCCTGACTGTCTAGGTTCATGTACCAGCAGTGACACTAGCTGTACAAACTCTGATAAGGTACTTAACATGTCTGTGCCTCCATCTCTACCTTTAAAATGGGAATTATAATAACGTTAACTCATAAAGGGCTATTGTGGGGATTAAATACAATACACTAAAAAATTTAGTGATGATTATAATTACAAATTTTGCTCTGGTTTTGAAAAATCACCAATGCCTTGGTGACATTTTAATGAAAAGGTATTTAGGGGGGTGTTTACATGTATTTTAGGATGTGTATAAAAGTGTATCTTGTACAAGTCATTCACTGGTCGATCACTATTCAGTAAGTATTTATTGAATATTAATTATCCATTAGGCACTGAATAGAAGTGTTCTTGTCCCCAGGGAGATTATAGTTTAGAAAGGAATGTAGACAAATTAATAAAGTAGATTACAATTAGTGTGATAAGTGAGAGGCAGCACAATGATGTAAGCATGAATCTATTTTGAAGAAAGGTTTATAGCATTGCTACTCAGTTTGTTTCCTTGACTAGGTTGTAAGAACTGCAGAACCTCAGTGCTCAACCTGACTGAAACCATTTCTGTTTTTTAAAAAAGATTCCTAGGTGATTTATAATTTATGCAGTTAAAATGTGAGCAGCACCAATTTTTAAAGAGAATAAAAAAAAAACAGACCATCTAAGCACTTGTAAAACTTTTCCTGGACCAATTAATACAAAATATTTATTGTGTTCCTACCATATGCAGAGCATGACCTTGAGGAAGGATGGGCTCCCAGCCGTGCTCTTGGCTGGTGGAATCCCCACAGCTCCTGTCACAGGCACTGGCCCTAACGAATTTAATCCATCCTGTGCGGTTCTTGGCCCTTCATGGCTACGTGAAAACAGTGCAGTTTTTCTGAGAAGATGTATTATGTAAAAATAAAATTCTGCTTAAAAATCTTGAGGCACTTTCAAAATGTAAACTGTTTTCAACCTTGATGAAATAGAAGCCAATTACGTAACATCAGGAATGGGCTTACATTGTAAAATGTATTTAAAATGATTGGTACGTGGAATGTTGTTTTGGAAACAACAAATTTGGCAGGAAGGGCATAATATAGAAAGATATATATCTTGTTACTTCCAAATTTACTGGAGAGAATAAATACAGTTATGTAAGTATTCATCTCTTCTGCTATAATTATATCATAAAACATACTTTTAAACATTGGGCTGGCTTTTTGAAATATTGTATTGATAATTAAGAACTGTTTTTTGAGGCAATATATATTGTGGAGGAATCGAAATCATAAATGGCTAAAGCAGCCTTCCAGGATACGTTGGTATAGCTGAAAGCAAGCTGGAGTGCATTCAGTGTGTGACACTGTTGCTGTATCATATCTAAGCTGAGTAATAAGCAGTACTTAACAAACTAATTTACAGCTATACAAAACTCCCTTTGCAGTAGGTTTAGATGTCTGTATGCTAAACATAAACAGCTCTGTACGTGCAGCAGGGCAGCACACTTTAATGGTTTGACTTCAGGCTCTAACTCAACCAGACTAGGCTACAAATCCTTGTGGGGCCTCAAGTAAGCTCTGAGATAAAATCCTTTGTATCTGAGCTTCCTCATCTGTAATATGTAAGGGTCAAAGGAACAATGTATGTTGAGTTTCTGGCAACATGACTCCTCCTACATGTTAAGAGTTCAGTCAAAGGTGGCCATCCTAAATACACATGGCTTATGTGAGTTTGTTCATGTGAATGCATGTTCTCTTGCAGTAAATAACTCATCAAGTGTCATTTTGGATTTTTCAGGATGGCGGTAGATTTTACTTTGTATGTAATGGATAATAAAGAGTTTGTAGCTAGACTATTAGGAGACCTGGCTCCACATACAGCTTTTATACTGACTTCTGACTTTGGAGAGGATGAGTCTCAGAATCACCTAGGAGCTTCTTTTAATTATACTTTCTCAATTATGCTATTACAGTTGTCCTAATTTTTACCCCTTTGCCCCCCTCCACCCAGCAACCCCAATACCTCAGGCAATCCCTACACCATTGTTCATGTCCATGGGTCATGGGTGCTTCGGCTACTCCATTTCGTATATTGAATTTTACATCCCAGGGCTATTCTGTAACTGCCTATTTGTACTTATTAATCTCCTCACCTCTTCACCCATTCTCCCAAAGCCCCCTTCCATCTGGCAACCATCAAAACACTCTCCATATCCATGATTCTCTCTCTGTTCTTCTTGCTTGCTTAGTTTGTTTTTTTAGATTCAATTGTTGATAGATACATATTTTTTTTGTCATTTTATTGTTCATAGTTTTGATTTTCTTTTTCTTAAACAAGACCCTTTAACATTTCATTTAATAATGGTTTGGTGATGATGAACTCTTTTCGTTTTTCCTTGTTTGGGAAGTTCTTTATCTGTCCTTCAATTCTAAATGATAGCTTTTCTGGGTAGAGCAATCTTGGCTGTAGGTCTCTGCTTTTCATGACTGAATATTTCTTGCCAATCCCTTCCAACCTGCAAAGTTTCTCTTGAGAAATTAGCTGACAGCCTTATGGGAACTACCCTGTAGGTAACTAACTTTTCTCTTGCCACTTTTAAGATTCTCTTTTTATCTTTAACTTTGACATTTTAATTAAGATGTATCTTAGAGTGGCCCTCTTGGCATCCATCTTTTTTAAAAAAAGATATTATTTATTTTATTTATAAAGAGAGGGGAAGTGAAGGAGAAAGAGAGGGAGAGAAACAACAGTGTGTGGTTGCCTCTCACACACCCCCTACTGGGGACCTGGCCTGCAACCCAGGCATGTGTCCTGACTGGGAATCAAACTGGTGTCCTTTTGGTTCACAGGCCTGTGCTCAATCCACTGAGCTACACCAGCCAGGGCTCTTTGCATCCATCTTGTTTGGGACTCTCTGTGCTTTGTGGGCTTGCGTGTCTATTTCCTTCACCAAATTAGGGAAGTTTTTTTCATTATTTTTTTTTTCAAATAGATTTCCAATTTCTTGCTCCTTCTCTTCTCCTTCTGGCACCCCTATGATGCTTATGTTGGAATGCTTGACGTTTCCAAGAGTCTCCTTACACTATCCTTTTTTTTTTTAAATTTTTTTTCTTCTTGTTGTTCTGATTGGTTGTTTTTTGGTTCCTTATGTTCCAAACCATTGATTTGATTCTTGACTTCATTTGCTCTATTGTTGATTCCCTGTAATTGTTATTTATTTTAGTTAGCGTATCTTTTGATTCTGACTAGATCTTTTTTATGTTGCTGAGGTCTTCGCTAAGTTCCTTGAGCATCCTTATAACCAGTGTTTTGAATTCTACATCTGATAGGTTGCTTATCTCCATTTGGTTTAGTTCTTTTTCTGAACTTTTGATCTGTTCTTTCATTTGGGCCATTGTTTTGCTTCCTCATTTTGCCAGCATCCCTGTGTGTGTTTCTATGTATTAGCTAGTGCTGCTATGACTCCCTGTCTTGGTAGTGTGGCCTAATGTAGTAGGTGTCCTGTAGGTTCCAATGGCATATCCTTCCTTATCATGTAAGCTGGGTACTTGAGGTGTGTCCTTTGTGTGGGCTGAGTACACCTTCCTCTTATAGTTGAGCCTTGATTGCTGTTGGGAAGTCAAGGGAGTGATTTACCAAGGCCAGTCAGCTGGAAGTACTAGCTGTGACCAGTGACCACCAACCTCTGCCCTCTGTGGAGGATCAGCTGTTCAGGGGCAGGGTGGTGGTGCTATGACCTGGTCTGTAGTTGTCCACTGGGTGCACAAGGTCTAGAATTTCTGGGGTGTTGCAGGTCAAGTTTAGCCCCAACCTGTGTTTTGCCTGGCATCACACTGCATGCGCTATAAAGCAATGTGAGATGACTTCTACTTATGCTGGACTTGGAGATTCCCAGGCAAAGCCAAGCTGTGAATGTAGGCTGATTGCTGCTAGTGCCAGACTTGAGGTTCCTTAGCAAGAAGTATGGAAGGTTGGGGGCTCACTGAGGCTGACTGTTGCTTGTTTGAGAGGACTTAGGAAGTTGTGAAGCATGAGCCAAGACCAACCATCATATGGTAAAGCAACTTTTGTGGGCCCATAAGTTTGGTGGGATGGAGTTTCTGGGAATCTCCAGAGTGGGGCAAATAGTGTTTGCCAGGTTGATGGAGTCTCAGATATGGAACCAGCCAACTAGCTCTGTGGCTCTGTGAGGGGAGGATTCAGAAAAGGGACAATGGCCCACCTTTCTGTCTGGGAGAAGGCTGTTACCTAGTTCTTGCCTTGATGCCAACATTTCAGTTCCTCCCTGTATGCCACTGGTGCCTTTCAAGCTGCTACCCCAGTGCTGGAGCTCAGAGGGAGTGAGTCTGAGTAAGTCCATGTGTGGGTTCTTTAAGGGGAACTGCTTGGGACTCCAGAAGTCTCTTCCACTGACTCAATCCCTGCTGATTTTTGCAGCCAGAAGTTGTGGGGGCTTATCTTCCTGGCATTGGAACCCTGGTCTGGGGGGCCCAATGTGGAGCTAGGACTCCTCACTCCTGAGATATTTGTCCTGAATTTTTATCCACCACATATACATGTGGGACCAGCCTGTTTTGCATCTTCACCCCTCCTACCAGTCTAGACAGATGTGGTTTCTTTAATTCTGTAGTTGTCAGACGTCTATCCCACTCTATTTCTGATGGTTCTGAGTAATGGTTGTTCTATATTTTAGCTGCAGTCTTGATGTGGCTGTGCGAGGAGGTGAGCCATATTTACCTGTGCTGCCATCTTGACTGGAAGTTTATGCTTAAGCATTCCGAGAGACTAAATAGAGACTTACACAGGCTGGAGGAAAAGAGTGTTATCTGTGGATTTCAGAGCAGCACAGTCTAGGCTTTTTGGCTTTGTCTACTCTGTAGCAAGATGCTTTAGGAGAAGTAGACAGGTTTTCCATATGTGGAAAAGATTCCTGCTGTGCCCTGAAAACCACAGAGAGCAACTGGAAATGGCCTGTTGGGATGCTGAGGTCTGTGGTGACAGACATGTTGTATTTGACCTGTGGGCAACTAATGATTAGAGGGAGGCTGTCTTCATCTCTACCCCACTCCTAAGTCCTCAGTATTGAACAGGATTTAAAATCCTTTACACGAGCATTGGTTTATGGAATGGGAGAATCAAGATGGTGAGGAGAGAATGGCATTATATTTATCTATTCCTTGGTGGTATAAAGGATAAATATCAGAGATTAAGCTAAACAGCAAACAAGAATGCACAAGGTTGTTTTATTAAACAACTGTTATGTGAACTAAGATTGATACTATTTATATTGATCTACCAACATGGCTATAGTTATACTTCTAAAAAACATTTACATTTTTTCCTTTTATTCAATTTATACAACTTAAAGTAGTTTTCTTGGAAGCTCCACTTTTAGCATTTATAGTACATTGTTTTTAGTTTATCCATTATTGAAACAGTTGCCTACAAACAAATCTATACATAGCCCTGTCTGGTGTAGCTCAGTGAATTGAGCACCGGCCTGCGAACCAGAGGGTCACCAGTTCGATTCCCAGTCAGGGCACATGCCTGGGTTGTGGGCCAGGTCCCCGGTTGGGGGTATGAAAGAGGCAACCGACTGATGTTTCTCTCCCTCTCTCTCTTCTTCCTTTCCCCTCTCTCTAAAAATAAATAAATAAAATCTTATAAAAAATCTATATATAAAGTACTTCTTAGAAAGTATTTTTAATGTGCTCTGTATTAAAACAATTACTATAAAAATCCACTAATCAGTAATACTTTTGCATTTTCCAAATCAGGGAGCCATTTCTAGATAAACGTAATAAAGATACTATGACCCTTGTAGGTAATTATGTATGTGGAACATAACAAGTGTAACTGTAATTTTTTTTTTAAGATCAATGATTCTATTTTTTAAAAGATTTTATTTATTGTTAGAGAGAGGAGAAGGGAGAAAGAGGAGGAAACATCTATGTGTGTTTGCCTCTCACAGTTTTGTTTTCAACACTCATACAAAATTGTCAATCAGATGTTTTGTTATCTGGGGATGTTGTGATGTTTACTGAAGCCAAAGACACTTGGGTTTCTATTAAGAATAGAATCTGAATCAGCGCAGAGAACAATGTCTTTTAATATCAAACTTATACATTGCCTGTAACTTGATTTCAGTGTTCAAATAGTAAAATCACATTTCCTCCTTTTTTACTACCACAAAATTGTAACTTCTGAATAACTCACAGTAGAATATTCAATTAAATGCAATTCTGTACATCAACTGTTTTGTGGGTTTTACTGTTGAGTACAGGGGAGAGCTTGGGTCCAAATGCAATTTTGGGAAAGTTCTTTGTCTGCTCTGCCCAATTTCAGAGCCACTACACACTGCACACTGTGCTACTGAGCACTTAAAAATGTTACTAGTCCAAAGAGAGATTTTATAAAATACAACCAGATTTCAAATATTTAATTGAATGTAAAGAATGTAAAATATCTCATTAATAATTATTTTGTTGGTTACATATTGGGAGAGTAAAATTTTGATATATTGGGTTAAATAAAATATATTACAAAATTAATTTCATCTGTTTTCCAACAATGAAGATGATATAAACCCTTTTTATTCAGGTGTTCTTAATTTCTTTGATTAGACGTTTGTATTTTTCAACATAAAGAAACTGCATGTATTTTTTTAGGTTTAAACATAAGTATTTTGACTTCCAGCCAGCTGGGGTGGAGAGGATGCGGGGCAAAGTTGTAGACTGTGCAGACAAGGCAGTAGCTAGTGGACTAGCAGTAGCTAATGGGTGGTTTCACATTCAAGTGTGGATAAGCTGGGAGGAGCAACTGGGGAGCGAGACAGACCACATAACCCAAGATTCCAATGTGGGAAACTAAAGGGTCAAAATCTCTGGCTGTAAAAATCTGTGGGGGTTGCAGTGGTGGGAGAAACTCCCAGTCTCACAGGGAAGTTTGTCAGCGAGACCCACAGGGTCCTAGAAGGTACACAAGCCCATTCACCTGGGAATCAGCATAAGAAGGGCCTAATTTGCTTCTGGGTATCAGGGGAAGTGACTGAAGGCTGGCCAAGAACTGAGCAAGTGGCATTGTTCCCTCTTAGACTCCTCCCTCACATAGAGCCCCACAACTCAGCAACGTGGATTACCCCACCCTGGGGAATACCTAAAGCTCTGCCCCTTACAACATAACAGGTGCACCAAGACAAAAAAATATGGCCCAAATGAAAGAACAGATCAAAGCTCCAGAAAAAGAACTAAGCGACAAGAAGATATCTAACCTACCAGATTCAGAGTTCAAAACACTGGTAATCAGGATGCTCACAGAAATGACTGAGTGCAGATGCAAAATAGAGGAAGAGTTGAAGGCTATGCAAAGTGAAATAAAGAAAATATACAGGGAACCAACAGTGAAGGAAAGGAAACCAGAACTCAAATCAATGGTTTGGAGCAAAAGGAAGAAATAAACATTCAACTGGAACAGAATGAGGAAATAAGAATTCAAAAAGATGAAGAGAAGCTTAGGGACTCCTGGGGCAACTTTAAATGTTCCAACATCTGAATCATAGGGTTGTCAGAAGGAGGAAAGTAAGAGCAAAAAATTGAAAACTTATTTGAAAAAATAATGAAGGAAAACTTCCCCAATCTGGTGAGGGAAATAGACTTCCAGGTAGTCCAGGAAGTTCAGAGAGTCCCAAAGAAGCTGGACCCAAGGAGGAACACACAAGGGCAAATCATGATTACATTTCCCAAGATTAGAGATAAGAAGAGAATCTTAAAAGCAGCAAGAGAAAAGGAGGCAGTTATGTACAAAGGATTTCCCATAATACTATCAGCTGATTTCTTAAAAGAAACCTTACAGGCAAGAAGGGGCTTGAAAGAAGTATGTGAAGACATGAAAGGCAAGGACCTACCTCCAAGATTATCCTGCAAAGCTGTCATTTAGAATGGGAGGGCAAATAAAGTGCTTCCCAGGCAAGGTCAAGGTAAAGGAGTTCATCACCAAGCCCTTATTACTTGAAATGTTAAAGGGTCTTATCTAAGAAATTGAAGAAGATCAAAAATTATGAAGAGTAAAATGACAACAAATTCACAACTATCAATGACCAAATCTAAGAAACAAAAATAAAAGTAAACAAGCAAACAACTAGAACAGAAACAGAATCACAGAAATAGAGATTGTAGGGAACCGCTTCGCCAGATGTGGAAATGTGACCCAGCTCCCATGTGGAAAACCTGTGGGGGGTAAGTCAGCATGCAGGACCACACCCATAAAGAAGTTCTCCCATGGAAAATCAGGCCTGCATTATACCTAGGCTGCTTTGTGACTTGTGCTTCCTGAAGTCTGTGCTAATTCTCCAAAGATTGAAATGTAACCAGACCTGTCATTCTTGTTATTCCCTTGCATTTGTAACATTTTTCTATGGACTGAATTTAGGAGCTTGGGTCTTGGCAGCCCTTGGGCTCCCCCTTGTCTTAATCTTTATTTGTGCTTTATGATATATATGGAAGTTGTTTTCTTGTGATCTCATTCGAAAACAGCAAATAGTAGGTTTCACAGGCTTAACAACTACAATTGATTTTAAAAAACAAGAAAGGGGGAGATGTTGGGAGCCGCCCTGCCTGGTTTCAGGAGCTGTAACCCCCCCATGGTTAAGGCTGAGTGAGTGACCTTTGGACCATAAGCCACTAAGGAGACAAAGCTTATCTCCCTCGCAGGAGCGCTGCTTCTGCTCCTTTTCCCATAACTGGCCCCCAAAGCTTGATCAGTTAGCCAATGACGGGTAAGATTCCCCAAGGGAGGAACGCCCTAAGACAGGTGTGATCATGTGGAGGCCCCAGGGAAGGACTTGGGGGGCTATTGCAAAAGGGGGTGATGGACCCTCGCCCCCTTGGCTTTGACAAAGCCTGAGTCCTCATTCTATCTGTGAGAAGTCTCATAATTTCTTGGCTGCCTTGCTTCCTCTGTCTGACTTAAGCCTGAAACAATGACGGAGGGTGGTGCAGCCCTGCTGGAAAGGGCGGGCTTCCCGGGTGATCAGGCCTGAGAAAGAATACATAAATTCCTGTGAAACCTGCTTTGCTAAGAATGCTCTTAATTAAATGATAAAGGTCTGAGCAGGAAATGAGTTTGTTTCCCAAAGTTTCGTAGCCCTTTAATTGGCAAACCCTGACTCAGAATGAGCCCTAATAGTTCTTTATGTGATATTTATTGTTTGATCCTTACTGCCTGACAATGATTAATGAACTTTACCTGTATTCCTGTGCAAATTAAAAGCCAATAAAAACCTATCAAGGCAAGGATCGGGGCTCTTTCCTCTTGAGAGAGTGGCCAGGCTGCTCGGAGGCACCCTCCCCTTGAGAGGGTAGCCATGCCATCCCTTTTCCTCCACAGGAATCAGTAGTCTGTGTGAATTTATCTCGTATCTCATCCATAACGCCTCGGACACTGTGGGCCAGTGTCCGAGACAAGAGATCACATGGAGGGTTATCAGGGGGATGGAGGAGGGGGAGAATGGGAGGAAAACATACAGGGAATAAGAAGCATAATTGGTAGGTACAAAATAGACAGGGGGAGATTAAGAATAGTATAGGAAATGGAGAAGCCAAAGAACTTAATATGTATGACCCATGGACATGAACTCAGGGGGGTGGAATGCTGGTGGGAGGGGTGGTGCAGGGTGGAGGGGGATAAAGGGGAGAAAATACTGGGATAACTGTAATAGTATAATAAAAAAATACTTAATACTAAATATAAGTATTTAGTTTTTGATGCTATTTCAAAATTTCCATTTCAAATTATTCATTGCTAGTATATAGAAATAAAATAGAAGTACCGAAATACTTTGTAGAAATATGATATACAAGAACTTGACCTGTTTCCTTCATTCTTGCTAAGCTCACTTATTAATTTTAGTAACTTTTAAATAAATTCTTTGGGATTTTTTCTACAGAAAATCAGCTGTCTACTAGAAAAGATGGTTTATTCCATTCATTGTAATCTGTAGGTGTTTATATTTTGTTCCTTTATTGCTCTGACAAGAACCTCAAGTATGATGTTGAATGTGAGTGGTGAGGGAGGTCATCCTTGCCTGGTTCCCAGTTTCAGGGAGAAAGCATGGAATCTTTCCTTTGTAACTTGAGGTTGACTGTAGATATTGTAGTGATGCTTTCTATCACAGTAAGAAAATTCTCTACCATTCCCTTTTTGCTAAGAGGTTTCACCATAAATGGATGTTAAATTGTGTCAGCTACATTTTCTATATCTTTGAGATGGTTATATAGTTTTCTGCTTTATCTGTTGTTATGGTGTATTACATCTATTGATTTTAGAATGTTAAGCCAGCCCTCCATTTTCTTATTGTGTGTTATTGTTTTTATATTCTTGGATTTAATTTGCTAATATTTTCCTGAAAGGTTTTGATTATTTCATGAGGGATATTTCTGGAGTTTTCTTTCCCCTTTCCTGTAATATATTTGTCTTGTTGGGGTATCATGGTAATGTTGGCCTTATTAAATGATTTATGTAGTGGTTACCCCTGTATTTTTGGTATAAGTTTGTCTAGAACTAGAATTCTTTTTTAGTTTAATTTTAAATATTACATCCTTGGTGCATAACACCCTAATCTAAATTAAGCTTCCTCTGTTATAAACTCTCTTAGTGTCATTATAGATACTATAATATGTAGCTATATAATTATTTGAAGTTCATTTCTTCGATGTCTGCATTCTGTTCCAAGAGGCCAGGCCCATGTCTGCATCATTCACCATCATACACTTATTTCTTGGCAAGTGTCTGACAACCAACAGGTGCTTAACAAATATTGGCTGAATAAAGACATGAATCCCTAGGATTTAATGAATATCATTGTTCATTATTCATCAATATGACTGTGAATATTATGCCTACAATTGCTTACTATGTATTTATGTGAACTTCCTACAATGAACAGGAAAGCATTTCAGACATAATTTATGGGTTTTTTAAAACTAGATAATTATCAACAACAATATATAATGTGGAGTCAGAACTTCCATAAATTAACTTAATCCTGATGAAAATGCTTTCATATTTTGTAATGTGAATTGATAATGTAGAATTTTATAAAATGTTAAATCTCATATTTAGTGTTAGCATGAGAAAGATAATTTAGTAGAAATGATATTTCAGCTACTTAGCCTTTAAGATTAAATATAATAAAATAAATTTAAATAAAAATTTAATGTTATATATGTCTTATAATAGTTTGGGTATATGTTAATTTTTCTCTTTTTTTTTTAAGTAAAACTATCTTTACCAGTATGCTTTGGTAAAGCAAAGAGCAGGTTGGTCAGAGCAGAAAGCTAAAGAGCATGTGGTTCAGATTCTGGGGCACAGAAGCAGCCTTGTCTACTGAGGCTTACAAAAGAAAAAGTTCAAGGAAGGGCTTATAATTCTAGTAGTTTCATTTTAAATAATTTTTCAACTTGTTTCTAGTTAAACAGCTGCTCTAATTCTCTCTTTCAGCAGCAATGAGGTTTTGGGAGGTGGAAGAGAAGTGATGCCAATGGTTAGATAACTAAACATGTTAAAAAAGAAACCATAAATATGTTAAAAATAAAATCTAAATTTGAGCAGAAGTAATTTTCCCTTGCCAGTTAACTGATTTATTAATTCTTTCATTATTTTGACAAATGTATTTTGAGGGCATAATATATACTAAGTGCTTGGTAAAGCACTTGTTTAAGCAAATATGTAAAAGATATGTTGGAACTTAGTGTATAAAAGGGGTTGGGGCTAGAATGAATGTTAAAGGCTGATGAATTAATACTATCAATAACAAGCAATATTTAGTGGGCACTCACTAAGTGTTCTGCATGACCAATTTCTTTTGATTTTTACATTGACCCTATAATAGAGTGTTATTGCTTCCCATTTAGGAATAAAAATGGGAATACTGGGACACAGATAAACTTGCCTCATGTTACACAGGGAGTGAGTGGTAGAGCCAAGATTTGAATCCACTGTGTGTGACTGGCTGCAGGGAAGAAGTTTTCAGAATAACAAGACTATATAACCCCGATGGAAGGAGATTGCTGGTGGAGAGAAGTGGGTGAATAAGTGTTGTCAGGGAATGAGATTGGAGGAAGGAAGATAAGGATCATGTTTTGAGGAGTCTTGCAAGCCAAGTAAAGAAATAAATTGAGTATCACTTAAATATTAGCCATTATCTCCCACCACTAAATTCCTACTTGAAGTATATCTTGGGCTCTTTCATCTTACTTGGTATAAAGGAAGATATAGTCCTGACTTAGCTGACATGACTTAAACAAGATAAAAACTATATATTAGCAAAAAATTATTTTGCTTGAGTAGAGTTTTTCCAACCTAAAGTAAATAATCAGAGAAAGTTCCTTGGGTGAATTTATAGCTTTTTCAAAAACCATATTCATTATCTATAGTTTTCTTTGCTGAAATGTATTTATTTTATTTTGGTTTTGGGTCAGAATAATTCATTAAGATTGATTAATTAGACTTCCAATCAAGATGGAGGTGTAGGTAAACACGATTCACCCCCTTGCATACCACATCAAAATTATAACTAACCTATAGAACAACCATCACTCAGAACCATCAGAAATCAAGTTAAATGGAAGTCTGACAACTAAAGAATTAAAGAAACCAAATCCATCAGACTGATAGGAGGGGTGAATATGTGGAGACAAGAATATGCGGAATAGGCTCCCACACCCACGTGTGGTGGATAAAAATTTGGGAGGGATATCTCAGAAGCAAAGGGCCCTAGCCTTACATATGGCTCCCCAGCCCAGGGTTCTAGTGCCAGAAAAATAAGTCCCCATAACGTCTGGCTGCAAAACCAGCGGGGATGGAGTCTGGAAGAGAGTGCTGAATTCCCAGGCAGTTCTTCTTAAAGGGCCTGCACAGAGACTTACTCAGGCTCATTTTCTCTAGGCTCCAGCACCAGGGCAGCAGCTTGAAAGGTACCAGTAGCATACAGGGAAGTGTCTGGCATGAGGGTGAGAGCTGGGGGAGCTTTCTCCCAGACAGAATAGTGGTCAGAGGACATTGTTCTTTTTCTGAATCTTTCCTCCCATAGAGCCACAGAGCTGGCAAGCAGGTGCCATATCTGAGACTCTGTTACCCTGGTTCACACTGTTCACCTACCCTAGTGATTCCCTGAGGCTCAGCCCCACTCAACTTACCAGCTCACCTAAGCTATTAACAGTGACTTTTCATATGAATGGCTTGTCTTGGTGCATGCTTTACATCTTCCTAAACCCTCTCAAATAAGCAACAGCAGGCCTCAATGAGCCTCCAACCCCTATACCTTTTGCTAAGTAGACCTGGGCCTGGCACTACCAGCATCCCGCCTGGGTTCACAGCTTAGCTTCACCTGGGAAGCTCCAAGCCCAGCACAAGTAGCAGCCAACTGCAGATTACTTTATAGCTAATGCAGGGTGGTATCAGGCAGAACACAGGTAGTGGCTAACCTTGGCCTACAACACCCTGGGAACCCCAGATCCTGTGCACCCAATGGATAGCTACAAACCACTTTGGAGCACCATCACCCAGCCCCTGCACTGCTGATCCTCCACAGAGGGCACAGGTTGGTGGTCAGTGGTCACAGCTAGTACTTGTAGCTGACTGGCCTGGGTAAATCAATTCCATTGACCTGACAACAATAATCAAGGCTCAAGTACAAGAGGAGTGTATATTAAACCCACACAAAGGGTTCACCTTGAGTACCCAGCTTGGGTGATAGTGGAGGCTATGCCATTGGACATCTAGACATATTCTAGACATCTAGCATTGGACATATGCTACAGGACATCTAGTATATTAGGCCATGCTACCAAGGAGTCATAGCAGCTCTACCTAATACACAGAAACACATGCAGGGAGGCTGGAAAATGAGGAAGCAAAACAACATGGCCCAAATGAAAGAACAGATCAAAACCCCAGAAAAAGAACTAAATAAAATGAATATAAGCAATCAATCAGATGCATAATTCAAAGCTCTGGTTATAAGGATGCTCAAGGAACTTAGTGAGGACCTCAACAGCATAAAAAATATCTAGTCAGAAATGAAGGATACACTAATTGAAATAAAGAACAATTTACAGGGAATCAACAGTAGAGTGGATGAAGCCAAGAATCAAATCAATGATTTGGAACATAAGGAACCAAAAAACAATCAATCAGAATAATAATAAGAAAAAAAAATCCCCCCCTCACAAAAAAAAGGATAGTGTAAGGAGCTTCTGGAACAACTTCAAGCATACCAACATAAGCATCATAGGGGTATTAGAAGGAGAAGAGAAGGAGCAAGAAATTGAAAATCTATCTGAAAAAATAATGAAAAAACTTCCCTAATTTGGTGAAGGGAATAGATATATATGTAAGTCCAGAAAGCACAGAGAATCTCAAATAAGATAGATGCAAAGAGGCCTACTCCAAGACACATCATAGTTAAAATGCTAAAGGTTAAAGATAAAGAGAGCATCTTAAAAGCATCAAGAGAAATGCAGTTAGTTATCTACAGGGTATAAGACTGTCAGCTGATGTCTCAAAAGAAACTTTGCAGGCTGGAAGGGATTGGCAAGAAATATTCAAAGTTCTGAATAGCAGGGACCTATAGCCAACATTGCACTGCCCAGCAAAGCTATTGTTTACAGTCAAAGGGCACATAAAGAGCTTCCAAGACAAAAAAACTGAAGGAGTTCATCATCACCAAACCACTAATGTATGAAATGTGAAAGGGACTTATTTAAGAAAAGGAAGAAGATCAAACCTATGAACTATAAAATGGCAAAAAACACGTATCTATCAACAATTAAATATAAAAAATAAACTAAGCAAACAAGAAGAAAAGAGACAGAATCATGGATATAGAGAGCATTTTGATGGCTTCCAGATGGGAGGAGTATTTTGGGGAATGGGTTAAGAGGTGAGGGGATTAAGAAGTACAAATAGGTAGTTAAAGAGTAATCATGGGGATGTAAAGTACAGTATAGGAAATGGAGTAGCCAAAGAACTTATATGCATGACCCATGGACATGAACAATGGTGTGAGGATTGCAGGAGGGAGCAGGGGTTGTGGAGGTGGGTAATGGGGAGAAATTGGGACAAGTGAAATAGCATAATCAATAAAATATAATTAACAATAATGATTAATTATATGCTTCCATGACACAATGGAATATTCCATTGTAGGAGTACATCACACCTAATTTGTTACAAAATATAAAGTATTACTTGTGAATGTTTTAATTTTTAAAACGTAAATGAACTCAGGTTTAAAATTTTCTCTACTTATAACCATTACAACTCTCCTTCATGAGTGGGAGAGGGAGGAGAGTTGTTTTTAGCATGCATGTCATTGTGTATTGGGCGTGTTCTGTGCATGTAAATAACTTCTGTCCATTTTATCTAGGTGGGTCATATATTGGCATGAAGTGCAGTGGCTTTGGGAGGCCCCGATTTATATCAGCCATTAGTTAAATGGCTAGTGGTTATGGGAGGCTACATTCTTAACCCTAGCCAACTATCTTACAAGAAAGAGAGTACAGTTGCTCAACATAATTATATGGCTGCTGTTTTCTGTAAAGAAAACAGAGCAAGCACATATCTCTTCAATGGTGGGTTAGTTGTGACCTCTTGGGAACATCAAAAAGTCATGTAGACATAGGAAGATCTTGTTCTGAATTGATTTCTACACGCACATAATTTCAGATTGTTGGTCTCATAGCTCAAAATTTTTCTGAGTGGAATTGCAGATGTTTATTGACCAGTATAATAGCCTAAACTCTAATCTTTACTTTCTTTTTGCTTTTGCAGCAGTACATAAGAGATGTTTATAGATCTGCACAATCATTAGAGTTTCATGATTCTGCTTCCTCTCATTAATAACATTTTAGATTATGCATTGCTTGTAAAATATGTTTCTTAGAAGATGAATTAGCTTTTGTATACCCACTTTTCAAAAAATAAACATGCTCAGATGGAGGTTTTTCCTGGGATAAAATACCCTTTAGATTAAGTACTTCAAAGAAAAATTATCACACTAAGCGCCTCTGTAAGGAAATGTTGGCTTGAGTCCTGGCTTAGAAGCCCCTACCTTTGTACTAGGAATGCAACAAATTCTAATTTTTGATATGCCGATTCACGGTTAAGGAAAATCTTCTACAGTCCCATCTTATTGTCAACCCCTTCAAATGTGGAAAAAATGAGAAGTTTTACTGTAATGGAGTTCTATAAAGTGAAGTTGGAAGTGGACAAGGAGGAAAAGCGGGGAATCTCCTTTCACACGTTATACTTTCATTTGGCTCCGGGGATTGTGAAGCGACTGTGAGAGTCAAGGCAGCATGATATGGATGGAACTGACATTTCATTCTCTTCTGTACTAGGCTTGGCATTTAAAGGATTAAAAGTAAGAAAAAAAAAGTCAATGATTGACAGCCTCACAGGAGTAGTTGATTGAGTGCGTAAGTCACCAATTTGCCTCATTTCTGGAAGAAATTCAGCATCTGATAATAAGATTTTTTCTGGAAGTTGAATTGGTGAAAGCAGGTCCATCCCCTTGGACTTTGTCTCCTCTTCCAGCAGGGGTGCTTTGGTCTGACTTAGCATAATCGGTCTCCTCATATGTTCCCTGAAGTCCTGAGATACGAAAGAGTTTGCTAATACTGTTGGTTGGTACTTGTTCATTTAGGGATAAAACGACCTGACCACTCGGTCTCTCCATACGGCAACATTCTTGAACTAGTATTTTGTATCTGAACAAGGTGAGTCCATGGTAAAACAATAAAGTACGTGGATTTTATCTTTAGTGACCTTCCACCCTTCCTCTCTATGCAAATAGAGCACCTTTTACTCATTCCCACCCTGGCTAAACAGTGTTTCCTGGCTTTCTGAGACACACACTGAAAGCCCTGGCTTCCTCCTTGTGGCACTCCTCAGCCCTCCTCTGCAGTGCCTCAGGCTATAAACCTTTCCCATTTCCTCAGTCTTCCTCCAAAATCTACTTGGCTTAGTTCCAATCCCTAAGTGTTCTTACTTTTAGGCAAGCATGGGTGGGCACTACACACTGGATATTCTATAATTCCTGTTAATAGATTAAATTGTTTATATTTTTATCTCTCCTGGATAATACAATGTCTTAGTCTAGTTGAAAAGGTAGAAAATCAAAACATTTAACAGCAAAGTGGGGAAGGCCTTTACAGGCCATTTAATTCACATTCTTTCAATAATTGCCTACTCCACAAATACCTAGAACTCATTTTGTGGATATATTTGTTTCTTCTTTTCCTTCAAGACATTTCAAAGCAACTGTAATTTAAGCAATTTGGGAGTTATCAAATAAAGAATAAAGAAATGATATTATATTTACATGTATTCCAGATAAGTTTTTAGGACAGAATAACCTCAGAGGCCATGCAGATTTTATCTATTCATCTTAGTAGATTGTAAGACATAATGTAGTCTAATTGTCTTACTTTAAAAGCCAGGAAACAAGAGATACTGGGAAAAGAAATATTTATATGGTCACAGAGGTTGGGTATTGGCAGAATGGGAACCAGAACATAATATAATTGATGTAGTACATTTTATTTCGATAATGATCAATAGCTTTAAGTGTTTATTATAAACATTAGGGTAAATCTTTTATAAAGCTAATTCTTTTAACACTATCCTCTCTCATTCTTTTTCATAAGCTGCATCTCTAATTTTCTTTCAAATCTCACTCAAATTCACCTTACTATAAGAAAAATATGTGACTCCTTTACTATAAACAACATTTCATCGATCTTTCATTAAATATTTTTAGTTAGTTTATGTTTAGCATGCATTCATTTATTTAAAAAGAAAGTTACTGTGTCTAGTTTGTGTTATTCCCCCATAAACAAGCATTTGCCTTCATAGTACCCAAAGGATGCTTTGAAATGCTGATGCCAAAATACTTTTGATTTTTTGCTTTTCCTTTCCTCAACCTTTTTCTACCTTCTTTCTTCTGCGCCACCAGGGTCTGAAAGCAGAAGTTGTAGTGAAGATTAAACCAAGCAATCTCACAGCTGATTACAGTTGAAAGAAGCTTCATTTGGTCCTTTGGAAGGTGTAGCTTAGAGGAGGTTGGTATATTTTTACCTACAGTACATTCAAAGTACATTGTAAATAAATAATCTGGAGGTATGAAAAGCTAGTTGGAAGGGGGGAAAGGTACAAGTTTTTTAAAGGCATAAATAAAACAGTATTCAATTTAGGTCATCCTCCTCTCTCTGCTTTTTATATCCTTACTGTGAATTCAGGAAAATGAGCTCCTGATTTAGTGCAAAATTTGGGTACTCATCAGATTTTAGTTCCTTTCTCAGAGTTACTAGAAGTAAGTCAGCCTGATTTAAATCTATTATTGAAAAAGTTGTACCATTTTTGGGTGGGTGTGTGCCTATGTTCAGAGATCTCCTGAATTTTTACATATCAAATGATTCCTATAACACTCTGACAGAACCCAGGCTTCCTGGAAAATCTCAAACTTGATCCTTGGCAGTTTATTTCTCCCTGGTGCAATCTGATTCACCATGATATTTATAGTGGATGTTTTGATTCCCTGCTGGTGCCTTAGGCTCACAGTGCATTTTTCTAGATGGTGTTGTCATGAGATGTGATTTGCAAAGCTATTTAAAGGCTAAAGCAGACTTTATTTTTTATTTTTACTTAATTTTTAATGATTTTAGTTATTTATTTTTAGAGAGAGGGAAAGGGAGGGGAAAAGAGAGAGGACGAAACATCAACATGAGAGAGAAACATCTATCAGTTGCCTGTCCTACATGCTCTGACCAGGGAATGAACCCATGACCCAGTCATGTGCCCTGACTGGGAATCTAACCAGTGACCTTTCGCTGTGCAGGGCAACGCCCAACCAACTGAACCACATGGGTCAGGGCAGACTTTTTTTTAAAAAAAAAATTCTTTCAGGCAAGAATCATGATAGAAGGATACACTATTTCTTAATAACTTTCTCTACTCCTCCTTGCCTGTGCTAGATCCTGACCAGGATTTTGATGCTTAAGAAGTAATAGAAGAAAACATCAGAACAAATAAGATACATCTCACTGCCCAATCACTAGCTAAGGGTATAGATTTTAGTTCCTTTCTCAAAGTTACTAGAAGTAAGTCAGTCTGATGTAAATCTATTATTGAAAAAGTTGTACCATTTTTGGGTGCTCATCATTGAGGAGCCTCATTCCCCACTTCTGAGATTAAACAGAGTGTGGAGATGTTTTGCAGCAAACATGAACCTCTGTTTCTTTATCCGCTTCTTTCCTTCTATTCCTTTGGGTGGAGGTATAGAGGCAGAAACTTTATTTAATAATACTCAGAATTTATGCTATAAAAGATAATCAATATTAACAAGGTAACTTGTTCTTCTTTCTAGCCATTTTGGGAGGGGGTAGAAGATGTTCTATTATGAAAAATCTGAATGACTTAAACTTCCTCCTGCAATGGCCAATAAATATTGTATACCAGGTTTTCAGGACAAAGGCAGGAATAGAGGTCAATGCAAACTTGAGAAGCCTCCAGGATGGAGCCTGGGCATTGTGGGAAAGTCATAGGGGTTGAAAATATGCATGCAGAATCAAAACGGAGGAGAGAAGAGGAAGGGAGGCCAGAGAGGGAAGAACTGCAAGTAAGATGCTTATCCCAGACAGACTCCAAGCCAGTGATTTTCAACAGGGGCAATTTTGCCCCACCTTTATTTGTCAATGGGTGACATTTGGCTATTTCTGGAGTCATATTTTGTTGCTACAACTTGGGGTTAGGTGATATTGGTGAGCAGCACGTAAAGCCAGGAACGCTGCTATCCACCCCATGGTACACAGACAAGATGGCCCCAACTAGAGAGATTCACTCACCCAAAATATCAAGCATGATGGAGCTTAGAAATCTTCTTTAAACAAACTGAGAAGAAACTAGATGGGTACCATTACATTTTGCAGTACCCTCTCTACATGTATGCACATCGGCTAACAATAGATTGTTTTCTTACTGGCAACATACTGTACCTACCAGTCCTCGAAAACATTGTGTGCATAACTGAGGTTTTACATGAACTTCCACCCCGTTCTAACTTAACTGAGACCCTATATGTAAATATATATGTGTGTCCAGAAGGTATTCAGCCATGTAATATGAAAAAATAGAGACATTTATTGAAGAAGATACAAGAAACATTGTACAAAGGACAATGACACCTCAGTTCCCTTCAAAGTAGGCACCTCAGGACATCACACAGTTCTCCCAATTGCATCAGCTTCCACGATGTATTTTCCTGAATCTCATTGACAGTCTAAAGTCTCTTCCCTTTCAAAGGTGATTCTAGTTTTGGCAAAAGCCAGAAGTCTCAGGGCACCAAATCTGGGCTGTAGGGGAGGCGGAGTCATCTGAGTGATTTGATGTTTCACCAAAAAACTCTGCACAAGACGTGATGCATGAGCGAGCATATTATTGTGATGAAGCTGCCAATCATCAGTTGCCCATAGTTGCGGCCTTCTGAATCATCTGAGTAGTTTCTGTGGAGGAATGTTCAAGCTTAATGCAAAATTTGACGCAGATTCTTTGCTCTACTCAGTTATTTTGAGTATGCATGCTCACTCAGTGGCACCTACTGCCCCCACTGACTACTACAGTGAAGTCGTTATTGTTCACGCATGTGCATTCCAGTCCACTGTGTTTGGCTGCCAGGTTATATCAATGTCATGCAAACCATTCTTGTCATATTAACAATAGCTAGACTTTCTCTGGACAGGCCTCAGTATATATATTTTTCTTGGCATGTTAAGTTTTTTTAATCTTCCTGTGTTAAATCTTCAGTAGTTCTACTTCTGACCCTTTACTTATTTCATCACCAGAGATATATATTTCTTTAAAAGAACACTTCCTGAATCACTGATTTATTCATTTCTTCAATAAATTTTTTGAGGGCCTACTGTGTATAAGGCATTATTGTAGATTGTTCAGATACATAAGTTTATCAGTAAACAAAACATTACTCGCTTACACTCTAACATGGAAGACAGTCAATAAACAACATCATAGGTACATAAAAGATATAATACACTAGGAAGTTAAAGGAAGAAAAAGAAAAAAGGTAAGGCAGTGAAGGTGGAGCAGGCAGTATGTGTTACTAGCCGGTGTTGTGTAGGAAGACTGCACTGACGAAGGGACACCAAGAGCCGAGGTGAGCCAGTGAGGAAGTGGTCACATGCATTCTTGAATTCCTCCTAAATGCTAACCTTTGGTAAAAGAAGCTCCAAATTCAGTGATGAGTCCAATAATCCTGAGTGCATCCAGCAGAGTTTCTTTCAAGGAAGCCTGCACTCAGGGGCATGCCTTTTAAAACAGCTTTGCCAATCCAATTTGTGAATTGGTTCACTGTGCATAAGTTTAAAATGTAGATCAGCTGGTAGCACAGGAGTTGGGTTATGGTTCAATAATTTCTTAAGGCCTCTGTGATGTTACTGAAAGTGAATGAAGGTAGATTTCCAAAAACCATGACTCTTTGGGTAGCACAGTATCTGCTATCGCTCTTGCTATGCAGTCATAAATAGCGCACATCTTCATTTTAACCCTGTGGCCTTCATTTATCCACCCTTCAGAAAGGTTTCCAAATACCTATCAAAGGTAGGGCGCTGTGTACAAAGATGTGGGAGGCAGATTTCTGAAACTTAAAAGTTCACGTCCAGAAGAGGTAACATGGGGCACATTTCCTCCTAGAGTGCAGTTAGGCATAATCATGGTAGAGATCAAATTTCATAAAAATACAGGCATACGCAGTTTTACTGTGCTTCACTTTATTGTGCTTATTAGATATTGCATTTTTTTTTCTTTTTACAAATCAAAAGTTTGTGGCAACCCTGTGTCAAGCAAGTCTATTGGCACCATTTTCCCAGCAGGCTTAGAAGATAGTTACTATTTTCTGGCAATAAAGTATTTTTAAATTAAGGTATAGAGATTGTTTTTTTTTTTTTTTAGACATACTGCTATTGCACATTCAATAGACTACAAAATAATGTAAACATAACTTTTATATGCACTGGGAAACCAAAAAATTAGTGTGACTCACTTCACTGGGATATCAGCTTTATTGCATGATCTGGAACTGAACCCACATTGTCTCCAAGGTATGTCTGTACAGAGGACCAAGAAAAAGAAATCACACTGAAGGCACTGAGGTGGCTCCATGGAGAAGATGGCATCTGAGAAAGTCTTAATGGATTCATATAGTTGAAATAGGCAGAAAAGAGAGGTGGGGAGGGTGCTGCCAGAATGGAAAGAATGCAACAAAGCAGTAGAGGTGGGAAGTTGCCAAAAAGTGTTTTGGAAGCTGTGGGTCAAGCATACATTTTGTGATCACAAGCAAATTTTGGGAAAGGAATTGTTTAAAGCTATTTAGATCCAGATATGTTCAGATCATAGAATCTGAGACACCAAAATTCTCTCATCCTCTTCATGGTTCTGAAATGTGGGCCAGTATATAAACAAGGTTATGACACTATTTGGGAAGAGCTATATTTTCTTCATATTATTTTGCTAATGTATACTTAAATTTTTCACTTCAAGATCTTTTTCTAATTGAAAGACTTCACCAGCCTGAAATCCTCATCCCGAGGCCCTTGTGCTATCTGACCCTTACCAAAATCATGAAGTCTGCGTTTCAGTGAGCCCTCTGTGCTTGGATACCTTCTCCTCAAATTCATTCTCTTAATTCCTCCTGAATATTGTGCATTACCAATATCATCGCTGTTCTATCCTGCAGCTGTGTTCTTTTCATTGTTAAGCTTTACAGTAATTGCTTAAAAAGGAAATTATGTATTAACTTAAAGGGCCAATAACTATGGTGCAATAAAGAAATTACTTGAAATTTTGTTACATTTAAAACCAAATTTTGACCCCTGGCTGGTGTGGCACAGTGGATTGAGTGCTGGCCTGCAAACCAAAGGGTCACCGGTTTGATTCCCAGTCAGGACACATGCCTGGGTTGCTGGCCAGGTCCCCAGTGGGGGTGGAGGCAGGGCATGTGAGAGGCAACCACAAATTAATGTTCTCTCCCTCTTTCTCCCTCCCTTCTCCTCTCTCTAAAAGTAAATAAATAAAATTAAAAAAATTTTAAAAAACCCAAATTTTGAAAATGTAGCATTCATCCTTTACATGAGCAAAATATATGCGCAAAATCCAATGTTTCTTGGTTTTTTAGCATTGCTACCTTATTTATTTCTGACAACAACTGTGTGAGCTAGGGGTTATTATTGTGGCTATTTTACAGATGGAGAAACTGAGGTTCAGAGATGTTAAGTAACCTATCTACTTAAACAAAGGACATAGCTATCTGAAGACCTCTTATTTGGAAAACAAACTTTGGAAGAATGGCAACGGCTTGCTCATCCGATGCTGGCAAAGAAATTGTATTCATGCATCTCTACTCAAGAAGTGAAATGCTCTGACTTGCAGAGAGGTAGCTTCCTTATTTGCCTCTCATGTTGGTTGATATTCTTCAATGTACTTAGGATAACATTTAGGTCTGCCTTGGGGTGTGATGGATGACAGAAGAATTTTTAAAGATTTTGATTTAAAGGGGGGAAAGAAAAGAAGCCAAATTAAGGTTCCTGACATCTATACCTTATCAGCACTTACTCCACACACTATGTTTTATAGCACTGAAAAAATGGAATTAATTGTTCTATTTACCTCTCCTGACTCCTTTCTCTCACCTCCAGTTGATGAAGCTTTGTAAGGATAGAGTCTGTCTTACTTAATTTCATGTCACCTGACTCCTCATGGTCCAAACAATGTCTGGAAAGTAATAAATATTCAATATACACCTCTAGAATTTGTAGCTGACTTGATCAATTATGTATATTGTCTTAAAAAATTTTCTAAGCCCAATTTTGCAACTGCTTGGCAATATAGTAATTAGAGAATTCCACATTTTATGGTTATTTATGTATTTATTTATTTAATGGTACTTTATTTGTGACTTCTCTAAAGTCACACATAGAGATCCACTACTTGTCTAGATTGGTCAGTCCATGCTGACCTGTGTTAATATTAGGCCAGTATGTGTGCTTAATGGTAAGAGTACCTTTAACGTAAGTTTTTAAAAAATTTCTAAAGGCAGGTGAAGGTATGGAGTTTTCTTAAATTGGCATTACAAGTAGATGCTTTCATTTTTGTAATCTATACTTTGGTTGACTTTGTGGTAAGTTTGTATTTAACTAAAGCACGTCATAAAAGATAAGATGGACACTTTCCCTCAGAGAGTAAATTTGCTGAAGGATGATAAGCTTCTATTTCACCTTTTAAAAAGTCTTTTGTTTTCCTGTTTCTAATCAAAAACTTACTAAATAATTAGGAAGGAAACTTAGATGATTCTTTTAATGTGCAATGACCTTGTTACTTTTTCTTTCTAAGCAGCCATTTAAACTAGATTTATTGAGGAAAGTGGATGGTTCAGTCTCCCATTAAACCATAGAGCACAGAACCATGAGGAAAAGTTACACAGTCTAGCTATGCGATGCTGCCCCTTTCTCCCCTTTGGTGTCTTTGATTCTGACTTTTTCCTTTGAAATCAAGGTCTTGTTGGACCAGGACTGTATGTTGTTAACTTGTTTGGGGCAGATGGTCCCATTACCTGGACTTCTATTGAAAATTCTGTATTGATATTTTTCATATTTACGTGGTGATGATTCTAAAGATGTGCTGTTGTATGAATCCTCCCCTAAATCAAAAGGGCACATTACAGACAACTTGTTAGTGAGCAAGGGAAGTATAGAGAAGTGGTACGCAGGGTTCATTGGACAGTTTGAAATCGCATGCCTGACACCTTCAGTTGTCTCTATGGAGTTGTGTTTTCAGGTCCATAAAAGAGGATAGAAGTCTTGCGTGCAGTATTTTTTTTTTTTTTTGGTTTTTACTTATTTTATTCTTGTTTATTCTATTACAGTTGCCCCAGTTTTCCTCCTTTGCTCTCCTCTATCCACCCCACCCCCCACTCCCACAGTCCATCGCCACACCATTGTCCATGTCCATGGGCCATTCATATATGTTCTTTGACTAATCCCTTCCCCTTCTTTCCACCATTCTGCTCCTCCCGCTTTGCTCTGGCTGCTATCAGTTTGTCCCCTGTTTCCAGGTCTCTGGTTCTGTTGTGCCCATTAGTTATTTTATTCATTAGATTCCTCTTATAAGTGAGATCATATGGTATTTGTCTTTCACCAACTGGCTTATTTTTACTTAGCATAATGCTCTGTAGTTCCATCCATGCTGTCACAAAGGGCAGGAATTTCTCCTTCTTTCTTCATGCTGCATAGTATTCCATTGTGTAAATGTACTGCACTTTTTAATTCTATTCATCTACTGATGAGCACTTAGGCTGTTTCCAACACTTTGCTATTGTATAAAGTCCTATTATGATTCCTGGACTACCCATGACAGGTGACTTTCACACTTCAGGTTAAGATGATGGTTTTTTTCCCCTGCCCCCATGCCATTAGTCTGAGTTCATCCTGGATTATTTCCCAGGGCCACTCGTAGGCTTTCAGAGCCCAGATTTTGGGTCTGCTGGATGCTGGGAGAGTGTTTCTATGGCTCTCCAGTTAGGGGAAAGCACCAGTCTGTTTCCCAGGGTAGTGTATGGATTGGCTACATCCTACCACCAGTCTCGGATGATGCCTGAGTCTTTATGTTGCTGTCTCCTCCACAAGGGTTAAGATGCAGGATGGGAGAAAAGAAAAAAAACAAAGCAAAACAGAACACCAAGTCAGAGTAAAACTGATCAAAGAACAAAAAAATTGCTGAGTGTTGCAAACAAGATTTCAGAAGTTGTGGCAAAGGGATTTGCAGAGGGTGGGGGAAGCAGTGTTCCACAAAGTAAGGCAAATGATTTTCCTCTGGCAGGGGCTAGTTCTTCTCAAGAAAGATGGCTGCTGTGTAGCCAGGCCCTGAAAATCCCACAGCTGCTCCCCCAATGCTCTCCCCTATTCTTCCCAATCCAGACTCTTTTCATGTGACTCCAGTCTGCATGCCCTCCCTTTGCTGGGGCCCATGGTGGGTAGCTACAAACACACAACCTGTGCTTTATCTCTTTATGGAAAAAAATGATGGGTTTATCTCTAGCAGTTTTTGTCTCTCCCCAGTGCAGAGAGTCCCCATGGTGCAGACTCCATGATCTCCTGATCTGGGTGGTCTAGGAATGTTCTTTATGTGGGTTATGTGGCCTCTCCTGTTTCATTTGGGACCTGATTTTTCACTGGCCCTTTTGTTGGTGGGAACTTTCCCTTGTCTGGCTGACTAAGGGTCTCAACCCCTACATGACGACCTCTGCCTTGAGAGGGCTTCTAGGTGTGGGTTGGATGCCCAGTTGGGGCACATACAGGAGGCCACCTATCATCATATTTTGCTGTGTATAGTGTGCATTTCTTTGCCCAAATTTTTGAGGGAAAAATAAGGATGCACATTATACCTGTGCAGTACCTGAAATACCTTGTATCTGTTCTTGTGTTTTGTAATTATTTGTTATGTAAAATTTCTTATACAATATGTTTAAAAATAAATGCTAAATTTCCTTTATAATGCAAAAAACAAGTATTTAAATATAAATAAATTAAAAAATAAAATGAAAGATTTTTCCCCTGAAAGTTTGGGCCAAAAACACGGGTGTACATTATACACAGCAAAATACGGTAACTTTTCTCTCTCACACTGTTGTCTCTCCCCATTACTCCCAAATCAATAGAATATATCCTGTGTGCCTCATCTTCTTTTAAGTCTCATATCATCCTGTTGGGGTGGGGAAGGAAGAGAAAGAGTCCAGCAGCAAAACTATTAACACCAGTTTTAGTTACAGGGGCTCTCCTGGTGGTGGGGTGTTGGGGCTCTCCTGCTACTCCCTCCTGTGAGTCTCAGCCTTAGACTCCTGCCATTGCACTCCCCTTGCTGCACTCCTACCATGGTCTCCTGCCGACAGTGCCGCCCCGGCCACCTTTCTCTGATCCTCGTACTCCCAGCTCCCTGGCCAATCTGCAGCCTCCTCAGTCTGATTCTGCTTTGTTCATGGTTCCAGCGGTCCCTGGGGCTGGGGAAGCTACAGCCCCCTCCATGGCAAGTACTGCAGTTACCTGGACCCTGGATCCTGGTGGTGGCAGGGTGCATGGCCTGGCATGGCCCAGTGGGCTTGGACATCACAGTGTTAAGTCCAGGCACTTTCACAGTTTCTTTCAGAGGAGGATATTACAAATTCCACAAATTTGCTCCCTCTACAAAAATGCAAAGCCAGAAGCACTGGGCTGGGCAGCGACTGAGGCAGCAGCAGTGGCCTCTGCAAGGAGAGCCTGGAGTGCTTTGGCAGGCAGATAGGCACTCGCACACTCACACACACACACCCGAACACTTGTTCACACACACAATCACTCATACATGCTCTCACTCACATGCAGTTGGATTTTCAAGTTGGTGGTTTAGCTGCAAGACCAGTCCAGGGCTGGGAGCATGTGGAAGCAGCTTCCAGCTGCTCTGCGGCCATCTTGGAACAACCCTGTGTGCAGCCTTGATAGACAGAAACTATTTCTTTTTCTTTTGCTTTCACATTAATCACAAATTTATTTCTAAATGAATAAATTAGGTCTTTAAGTTTCCTGGAATAATTCTTCAAGAAGTCTTAGGTCACAGAATATCTTTGTTCTAGACAATGACATAGTTTTGATGGAATATGAGATCTGTCCGGAAAATGTCCAGCTATTATTAATATAACAAGAACAGTTTGGTTTGCATGACCTGGATGTAACCTGGCAGCTAAGGAGAGTGGATTGGCATGTGCATGTGTGAACAATGATGACTTCACTGTACTACTCAGTGGGGGCAGTAGACACTATTGAGTGAGCATGTGTACTGTGTGCCTGTCACATTCAAAATGACTGAGGGAGAAGAACAATGAATCTGCATCAAATTTTGTGTTAAGCTTGAACATTCCTCCACAGAAACTATTCAGATGATTCAAAAGGCCACAGCTATGGGCAACTGGTGATTGGCACCTTCATCATGACAATGTGCTTGCTCATGTATCACATCTTGTGCAGTTTCTTGGCAAAACATCAAATTACCTAGGTGACTTAGCCTCCCTATGCCAAGATTTGGCACCTTGAGACTTCTGGCTTTCCCCAAAAACTAAAATCACCTTTGCAAAGGAAGAGATTTCAGGCCGTTGATGAGATTCAGGAAAATACGATGGGGCAGCTGATGGCAATTGCGAGAACTGTGTGAGGTCCTAAGGTGCCTACTTTGAAGGGGACTGAGGTGTCATTGTCTTATGTACAATGTTTCTTATATCTTGTATCGTCTTCATAAATGTCTCTATTTTTCATGTTACATGGTTAGATACTTCCTGGACAGACCTTGTACAAGCAAATGGTCCTTTGTTTTAGCATCTGACAGCCTTACTGCAAAGTGATGGCTGAAATATAGAGATTTCAAAGAAATTTGACTTTGTCAGCAGTCTTCCACTGTTTTTGTTTTATTCAGCTAATATGAATTCAGGGGAAACTTGGCTGAATAAAACATTTTATGTAAATTTTGTTTGATCATGTTTGCATTTTTACTCCTAATGAGGCACAGATTCTTCAACCAGCCAACTTGAACTAATACTGCAGAAAGACGATGCACCCTAACACAGTCAGCTCTTCCTGTTCTGAGGATTCATGTTCTTAAATAGCCTACATTATTATTTGTTGAACAAGCCTGTCTTTCTTAGTTGTGTAGTTTTGGTTCTGATTTCCTGGCAGCACCTTGGGAGCCTAGATCAGGGCTTCAGCAGGAGCCCGAGAATCTCCAGCCTTCCCTCCTCTTAGCCAGCACTATCTTTTCTGTCTCTGTTGCTGCACTTCCCACACTATCCTGTCTTTATTTCCAAATTTTAGTCACCACTAGGCTGTGGACAGACCTATTGGCTTTCTCTCCATATGTTTTTGTTTCACCCTTCACCTGGAAAAGCCATAGTCCTCATGTCTGCTTTGGAAAATCACACCCATTGTTCAAACCTCCACTCAAAAGCCATCTTCTACTTCGATGCTTTCTCAACCAAACATGTAGCTGCAAGTCTCCTTCTTCCTCTAATCTTCCCTAGTGTTATTATTGATATTGATTTTATCACAGCCATTCTCTCTTCTTTATTACTAAGATAATCTGTGCCCATTTTATTTCCCCTGTTAGCCTCTGAGCCCCTGGAAGGTGGGAACAGTGTCCTTTTTCACTCTAGAGTACAAAGGTCATTCCCTGGTACAACGTAGGGAACTGATTTTTTTTTTTTTTGAGTGCATGGGTATAGTATTTTAAGAAGTATGCACATTAGCAAATTGCATCCCCCCAGCCTGCATCTCTTTCTTTCAGCTCAGATTGCAGAGGTCGTAGACAGGGCACAGAGGTGGGAGTTCTGGTTCTTTGTCTCTTGTGTCTGGGTTCAGCTGGTTGGAGGCTCGCCATCAAGGGGCTCTGATAGAAGGAAGTCACATCTAGGACATGAGATGAGAAAACACAGACAGTTAGTTTTGATCTCCATAATGTGTTGTTTATTGGTTTCAATGCCCATCTCATACAAATAAAACATTCATGTTTCTATTCTCCATTTAACTCTTGGCATTTAAAAAATGTGTTTATATAAGAACAGAACAGACAAGACACTGCTCCTTTCATTTTTTATGAAAATTTGACTGCATTAGAGAGATATTGTCATTTGATTTCACAGAGGAATAAAAAGCTTAATTATTAGACTGTGAAATGTCCCCAAGCAAACTTTTCCTACAGTCTCATTAAATATAACTTCTTTAAGTTTTAAACCCTAATTTAACCAACCAAAGGCAATGTACTCATGTAACTACCAAAGTTTAAGACATTTGGAATAAGAGTAATAAAGGATACTAAAAATCCAAGCAATTCATCCAAAGTAGTAAGTAATAAATGCAAAACTGCTACTGTCAAAAATGTAATTGTAGGCATTAATCTAGGGGAAAATATGCAGAAAGGTTGCCGTGTCTCAGATACCTTTTCATGGTAAAGCCTGCACACCATTGGGTATATAATGCGGGAGGTGTAATGATGTTGGGTAGGAACTCTTATAGCATCCTTGTGCTGAACTTTGGGGAGAACTATTTTCAGTGTCTTGCAAATGTACTTCATGCCGAGAGTACGACAGAGCATTATTGTTAGAGAGAGAACTTCAAGGTGACACAAGGCAAGGCCGGGATTATAAAGGAGGAACACAGAGTGCAGGGTGCATGTTTGAGGCAGCCAACCTCTGTAGAGATTCACTGAATCAAGTGCTCGTATGGGAACTTAGAGCAAGTATGTCAGCAGAGACAATAACAAAAGGCTCTGCTAAAAGGAAGCAACATCTAAGACATACGACAAGAAAACCTGGGACATGCAGAGGAGAAGCTTTGAAAACATGAAAAAGGAGAAGAAGTCTAGACCAGCATGGAGATAAACACAAGAGCTGCAACTGGGGTGTTTCTGCTTCTTCCAGAGGTTAAAATGAAGCATGAGAACCTGAATCTGTACCTTTGAAGAGACTTTATAGATGTATACCCGAGGTAACTCTGTGGTTCTTTTGCAGTGTATGGATTTGTTCTTCTTCAGCAGTCCTTAGGATGTATTCTTAACATCTCAGTACAAAGAGCCATTGTACGGATGGAACTTTCTGACAATTTGAATTAAAATGTTTGTGGGTGGGCAGAACCAGGGGTAGCAGATTCACAAATGTAATTCATCTTATAATTAGAATGTACAATAAAAATACAATTTCTTTATCACATCCATAACTAATTGGCCTTCCTCCAAAATCCCTATCTACTAATTAGCAAGAAAAAGATTTCAATGTCCTATGTGGCTTAAAGCTCAGTTGGTTCTAATAATTTAAATAGTCCATTTAGAAAATAGTTTTTCTTGGATAAAAATGATCAGTTATTCAGTAGCACCACTCTCTCTGCTTTGTTTCCTAAGGTGTATAGAGACTTACGTGGTTTGTGGAGATGAGGAAGATCCACATTCTAAAATTAGGTGATGCTGGCTGACCTGATGTTGTTTGTGTGCTATCATGCACAACTAAAGTTTGTCACCAGTGTAACTCTTACTTTGGGTTGGAACCAGATAGCCTTGGAGATATAGCTGGCTTGGCATCACTTGGGCCCTTGTTGGAGCTATAGTACTCTTTCAGGTTTGGTGGGAAATAAGCATTTGGCCTTGACTTTGTGGATCTGCTTAATGGCTCTTTCTACAGAGTCTTTTGTGATTAGTCTGCTGACAATCGTCTTCTATTCCCCTCAGCCCAGACCTTCAACAAGTTCTCCACGAGTCATCTGGGCACCAAGGGTAATTCAGGAAGGGCTAATTCTTAAGCCTTTCAACCTGCACTTGTCTATACTTTCCTAGAAAATTGAAGTGGCTACACACCAGATAGATGTTGCAACAGATTAGTCCTTATCTGAATTGTTATAGGAATTGGGTACATTAACCTGTTTCTGACTTGTTTTACCCTCAAGGATATGAAGCTGTTCTTCCTATCTGGGACAAACTCCCAAAGGGGAGTATCAGAATCCATACTAGGCCACTTCACTGTCCCACTTTCCCCCACTTTCTTTTTTCCACCATCACAGGGACTGAAAAGGGAGTATCCTTTCTTTACTTCACTTATTATTATTTTCCCTCTTGATTCTAGCGAAGACTTAGAGGAAGACAAAGTTGTCTTCTCTATACTTTATTTTTTAAAAAATTTTTTTTATCTATCTATTTATTTATTAAAGAGAGGAGAAGGGAGGGAGAAAGAGAGGGAGAGAAACATTTGATGTAGAGGGAAACATCGATCAGTTGCCTCTTACTTGCGCCCCTATTAGGGACTGAATCTACAACCTTGGCATGGGCCCTGACTGGAACTGAACCGGATACCTTTCACTCTGAGGGATGACACCCAACCAACTGAGCCACACTGGTCAGGAATTATCTTTTCTGTACTTAGAAAAATTGTGTGGACTCACTGTTCTTGGACAGGTGACTGACTTGTCAAAAATTGTTGGAATTAAATTATGTAGAGAATCATTTCTCAACACAGTATCAGGATCTTGCTGCTTAATCCTAGTCTGAACATCAGAATTTGCCCTTTCTCTTTGACACACTTTCTTTTAGAAAGACGAAGTAGAAAACATACTAATTTAAAGATATATCACATTTATTACACAGCACTGCATCCCTCCTCTGCAGTTCTGTATGAAGTTACTTCCATAAACTTATTGCAGTCTGAGTGTGCCTCAGATCATATCACAACAGCACTGGAGTACTGTTGCGGCAGATCAGGTAGTTCCTAGAGACAGGCATGCATTTAACCTGCATTAGGCATGCAGGTTAAAAACATGTTTCTTGGGAAAAATCCTGCAGGCTAACATCCTCTGCCAAAGAACAGAACAAATAAACGAAAGAACAAAAGCTCTGTGTGTGTGTTCGTGTGCATGTGTGTGCGCACACACACACATACTTAATATTAAATTATTTATTTAAAAAGATTTTTTAAGATTTTCTTGATTGATGAAAAAAGAATATAGATGCTGTTTTACCTTTATACTCTGAGAATTATGTAAGAAATAATCAATTTAAAGGGAGTTTCATGAAGTCACAGTTATAACATATCAGCTTATACTGTTTAAAAATTGTAAATTGTTTTCCCATGACATTAGTTGATTATCTCTACCTTTATCCTGGTATCTTTCACAAATCTGATGCTTGCTTGTCATTTAATCTTAAGGAGACCATGGAAGAATGATTCACAGCACATTGACTAATACAGAAAATCAGTGTTGTATTTTGAGTGAAAAAGAAGTTTGGCTTATCTTTCTGGGTGCAACTCAGAACATGATCAACATTTCTTTACTTTTAAGCAAATGTTCTGAAAAATAAAAAAAACACTGATATGTGTTTAAGCAATCTGTAATTTCAGATATTTGAAAAAAAGTGACTGCTGTTGATATGCTAAAGGTTATGCTCCTTAACACTGACCTTCCAAATTTAAGGTTTTTATTTTCAGTTGTAGATAGCAATGTAATTCTTTGCATATGTATGTCATATTATGGCTATACATATTCATAATCCTAATATGTATAAGGTTTTCAGCCTCCTGATATCAGATAGAGTATCCTATGAAAAGCTGCCTCTCAATTATGAAACTTTCAAGATGTTTCCTGGATTTGAAATCATATATCTGGTGATCTTTACCCAAACCTCCAGCAATCTGCCGAAGAGTGAAACATCCCTAGGATCCCTTCTGTTTGAGTTGGAAGGATCTCTAGTGATCATCTCTGCTTTCTAATACAAAGACCATTACCTGCTCCTTGGGGGAAGATAAGAGCAAAAGAAAGACTTCTATCTTTAGACTTTTAGATTTAGTCTTAAATCTAACTTTAAAGGTCCCTTTAATTTTATTTAGCTTTTTTGACTTTAGAATTTTAGCTTTTCTGCCATTATTTTAGTTCCATTATTTTTTATTATTTTTAAATATATTTTATTGATTATGCTATTACAGTTGTCCCATTACCCCCCTTCATTCCCCTCCACCCTGCACACCCTCTCCCACCCACATTCCCCCTCTTTAGTTCATGTCCATGTGTCATAAGTTCTTTAGCTTCCACATTT
>CM052538.1:80348986-80380077 GCA_028533065.1 Trachops cirrhosus | reverse complement strand
CTGAAGGGAATAGCAGAGCAGGCAGTGCCCATGTTCAGGGAAATAAGTTTTGTCTCCTTAGGCCTCCCAGTTCTGGGAGATTTCTCACTCAGCCTTAGCCACGGGGGGTTACAGCTCCTGAAACCAGGCAGGGTGGACACCACAAAGTATCCTGAACAGATACCTGCATTCCCATGTTCATTGTAGCACACACACACACACACACGTTATTGTCTCACAAGAAGAAATCCTGTCATTTGCAACAATATGGGTGAATCTGTGAACTAAGAGGGTATTATTCTAAGTGAAGTGAGCCAGAAATAGAAAGACAAATCCTGCATAATATCACTATATATGGAATCTAAAGAAAAACTGAACTCATAATAATAATAACAAAGAATAGGATGGTGGTTACTAGAAGCTGGGGAATAGGGGAGGGGGGAGAAGTTGATTAAAGGGTATAAACTTTCAGTTGTAAGATGAATGAGATCTGAAGATTTGATGACTATAGTGGATAATACTGTATTGTATAATTGAAATTTGCTAAGAGTGTAGAAATTAATTCTTCTTACCAGAAAAAGGAAAGAAATAAACAAACAAAAAATTAAATATGGGGACTGATGGATGTGCTTAACTTACTAGAGGGAATACTTTCATAATTGTATATGTATATCAAATCATCGTATTGTATACTACTTTAAATATATCACATTTTATGTATTAATTATACCTCAATAAAGCTAAAAAAAGGGGGGGAATCCATAGACTTCCTTGGAGGATTAAATATTAAATACACATGAAGATATTTATGCATGTGAGTATGTAGAAACCAACAAGTGCTAGCAAATATTATGACCAAAAGGAAAGAAAGGAAGAAAGCCAAAGAAAGAAAGAACGAATAGGAAAGGAAGAAAGAACCATGTATCATAGGTAGTTTTTTCTGTGATAGACCTTTAAAAAGGCAGCAGCTCAAAATGGTTTCAGATGTTAAGCATCCAAACCCATGGCTGGTTATCTATCTTCTCTTATCTATGCCCACATGGGGACTAGCTGGTGCTTTCTCAGGCATAGTCTAGTAGAGGAAAGCAACAATCTATTGTTCATCTCTGTTTGCCTGACTTACAACAAGCAGGGAGTTTTACTCTTCACTAAAGGTGGGAACTTGGATCATAGTTTCTTTGGCAATCAAAGAAGGAGGTAAAGACAAATGATATTTAAGCTATAACCATCTCCAGTTGGTGAAAACAACTTTTTTCAGGCATTAAATAACAATAAAAGCACAAACAATTCACAATAATGAAGGTCGTACAGGATGTGGGAGAGGTGGTCAGTCCAAAGAGGCAGAGAGCACACCCCCTGGCGTATGAGACCGTGTTTCGTGCAAGAGGAGGAGCTTGCTAAGCAAGGAAACATAAGTAGGACTTGAAAAGTGCAAATGGAAGAAGAAAAACATTCCTGTTTCCTCCCTTTACCTCATGGAGAACCTGTCTGGAGGAAGAATTTGTTCACATTCCCGACAGAAGCTTTTTCTTATTCTAAGAATACCTTGATCTTTAGGAACATATGTTTTTCTAAAGGATCTTTAATTGCAAGTGGCAGATCAACTTGCAAATAGGACTTCCTTCTTTTTATAGTATTTTGTATTTCTCAAAGTAAAAATATTCTTTGAAAAATTATTTTTTATTTATTTGATCCTGGATAAAAGCATATTGTTGCCTCTGCCATTTTTGAGAGCTCTGATTAGAGGCTTTTTACTTGGCAGTTAATGTGATAAAAATTGTCATTAAATAAAAATAAGAAACCCCCAAGGCTAAGGTCAACATGAACAGTTTAGTGTGTTTCATTTTGATTATTCATATATATGTATATACATACGTATAATTTTTGGTAAATAAATAGGATAATGCTATTTACATGTTAGCACTGTGATATTTCACTCAGTAATATACTGAGTACATTTAAACAAATATTTTATTGATTTATTTTTAGACAGAGGGGAAGGGAGAGAGAAAGAGAGGAAGAGAAACATAGATCAGTTGCCTCTCACACACCCCCAACTAGGGACCTAGCCTGCAGCCCAGGCATGTGCCCTGATTGGGAATCGAACTGGCAACCTTTTGGTTCACAGGCCACTGAGCCACACCAACCAGAGTTTAAGTATAATTTTTCCTTCTTAGAATATACACAGCTTCCTATTTATTGAAAATTTTAATGAAAGTATAGCCTGCATACACAGAAAATTGCATAAATCATTGATGAACAGCTTAAACAGCATTTTACAAGAACACATCCATGTAACCAGCCCCACGAAACAGAACATTCGGCACCTAAGAAATGTCCCTTTTTCCCATCCTTCCTTTTAATTCCTGGTCTCCCCCAACTCAAGGTTAGCCACTATCCTGCCTTGTAACATTGTAGATGAGTTTTTCCTGTTTTGAACTATATCCAAAACTGAACCACACAGCACACATAATTTTGTATCTGGCATTTTCTTTGTTGTTCAACATTATGCTTGTGAAATTCATCCATATTCATACATGTAGTTGTAACTTCTGTTCAACCAGTCACTATTAAAAGAATGAAAAGGCAACTCACAGAGTGGGAGAAGATATTTTCAGTATATACACATGACAAATGACTCATTTAGACTATAAAAAGCAGTCCTATAGCTTAACAGAAAAAAGGTAGGCCCAAGAGAAAAGCAGGGAAAAGATCTGAACAGGTACTTCACAACAGATGATAATCAAATAGCAAAGAAACACATGAAAAGTGCTCAATTTTATTAGTTGTTATGGAAACAAAAATTAAAACCACAGTGTGATGCCACCACACACATGCTGGAATAATTAAAACAAAAAAGACACAAAATAGCAGTGTTGTGTGGAGGCAGAGCAACTGGAACTTGAGCACACTGCTGGTGGGAGAATGCCAGTTTGGAAAACTGTTTGGAAGTGTCTGTTGCTTGGGTCTTCTGAGAAGCGGATGCCAAGACAGAAGGAGACATCCAACATACTTTTTTTGTGTGTGGGTATGTGAAACTCTGGTGAAGGATAAAGGTAGGGAGCATGAGTAAACAGGGAGAGCCTTAAACTACTGTGAAAGGATGGGAGAAGCCAGGAGGATAGGGTAAGAAGAGTCTCAAACTGCAACACAGTTCTAAGAAAGTTTCAGCCAAGAAGCCTGAGAGCGTTCTTGAACCAGTTGCCTATTAGGCAAATACCATGTCCCAGAGGAATGGGCTTGCTGTAGTGCTTGTTTGTGCTCCGTATTCGACTGGGAGCAGTTTGGGGGACGTGGCCTTGGTGCCATCCCAGTGGTGAATCAGAAGGACAGCATCTGGGGCTGTCTGTCAGTCAACTATGCTTTCCACAGAGGGATGTCTGAGCAGCCCATTTCCATGGCTGCTGCAGGAATTAGCTATTAAGTCTGAATATAAACACCTTAGGATCTAGAAATTCCACAGCTAGATATATAATCACAGACTGTGTTCATATAATCACCAAAAATGTGTATGAGAATGTTCACAACAGTGATATTTATAGCAATCTAAACTTGGAAACCATCCCAATGCTCATCAACAGTAGAATGAATGAATAAATTGTGGCATAATCAAACAATGAATTCTATACAGCAATAAGATGAAGATGTTGTATTTTAAAAACACCTGCATAGCTTTAATGATATAGGTATACCATGATTTATATAACCATTTCTTATTGACACGCATTTGGTCATGTTTAACTTTTCCCTCTTAAAGGTGCTATTGTGATGAGCATTTTTGAAGGATAAATACCCAGATGTGTTGTCACTGGGCCAAATGACTCAAGGAGACCAGAGTCTTTGCTTCATTTACCTCTTTTGGAAAATCAGTTAATGTAACTGTGTGGGAATAGGCTAATTAGTTGACATCCTATGATCAGAAAATATTAAATTGTTATTAATAATTGCATTTAATTTCTTCCCTGTATATATTGTTTCATTGTTTACAAAGTACTTTCACATATCATTTTATTAAAATCAACAGGGTATGGTCAATTATCATTACCCATATTTATAAATGAGAAAATGAGGACAGGGATTTGAAGAGACTTGCCTGGAGGCATGAGCCAGTAGGGGTTAGAACTGAAACAAAAGACACTTATCTCCTGATTCCAAATTCCATTCTTTTTCTCATCATATCAAGTGGCCTCCTAGCCACCAGTAATCACACTGCCTCTCATAATCCAATGGTGAGTGTGTTTCCAGGTAATGGTGAAAGTGGACTGGGCCACGTTGTCCTTGAGGGTTTGCAGCCAGGCCTTGCATGAAGAAAACATGTTCTCAGCCTGCCTGATATGACCAGGTTGAGGGCATGTGGCCTCAGGACTGGCCAGATATAGGATCCCAGGGAATTTGGGTCAACACAACCATTCACCAAGAGATCAACTTCATTCCTTCTATTTTAGATAGGTTTTCATAGGAGATGAGGGTAAGAAATGCACAAAACATGAGGCAAGGGCACCAACAAAGATTTATTAAGAAACTATGCTCTTTGAAGGGCCCAGCAAAATGTAATTCCTGTCCAGTATTTTATCAAATATATGGATCAATAAGAGTTTTTTTTTTAAAGGTGGTGAGTCAAGGTTTTCTTCCCTTGGTTTTACATGAGAGGTAAATCACATAAAAATGTAACTTACATATACAATAGCTTTTCATTTACCTTATCTTTTTTTTTAGTTTAAATTTTTATGGAAAAGAAAAAACTCTCAACTTTTTTACTGTGTGAATAAATCTGCCACATGTCAGGACATGAAGTGATATTAGTAATGAAATGAGCATTTCTGGCTTGCTTGAGAAGGAGAGGAAAGTTTTAAATCTTTCTCCTGCTCTTGATTTAACACAGGTGGAATCTCAAAAGGCCTTGCTCGTGATTAGTGGTGTTTTTAAAAAGCAGTGCGAATTGACGCAGCTGCAGTGGGAAGCCCAACACAAATCCTGATGGCCAAAGGTCTTGGATCTCGTTCTCTTTTGGTCATGGCCATGGCCAGGACTGCAGCACTCAAGGCAATTAAAGAAATAGTAATTTGAACCTAATTACTTTATAAATTTTGTTGCTGTCATTACTATTTGTTTTTTCTAATTATTTCTTGTATAAGGGAAGGCTTTGGCCTTTTGCAATATTAATTAGGCTTGTCAGTAAACTCTATTATTTCTAATTGTATCCAGTTGATCACTATCCTTTAGAGTAAGTCCTCTAGCATGTGACTGTATATAGCTGTCTCAAGTTCTGGTTCAACCCTCATGACTCCGGTCTAGTGTCTGTCCTCCAAGATTGGCTTCCCTTATACAAGGAGCAACTGTGGCATAAGGGAGAGAGCACTCAACATGCCCTAAGAAGACATGGATTGAATGCTACTTTATATACTATATTAACTAGGGTTTGTTCAGCTGCATATGTCAGAAAAACAAGAGTGGTTTAAACACAGAAGATCTTATTCTTGCTATGAAATAAGTCCCAATATGGGAGTCAAGGGCTGGTAGGGTGGTTTATGAAGTTGGCTCTGACATCTCTAGGATGAGATTCTAGTTCTTAAGTGTTTGTGCACTAACAATTATGTCTGATTCCAGGCAAGTAGCAGCAAGAAGAGCAGAGCAAGCCCAGGATACTGCATTTGTTAAGGCCACTTCTTTAGTATCATCTATAATCTTTTCACTTACAGGTCATTGGGTAAACCCATTCACACAGCTATGCCTAGCTGGAGGAGGGTCTGGATAATGTAATTGTTATTGGTAGTTGTGAGTGAGAAATGTGGTCACTATAATTGGGTGTGTATTATTTAGAAGGAATGAACAAAGAGGGACCTAGCAGTCTCTGTTGAGTCACTAAACACAACTGTGATGTATGCCAATTCAATTTTTCCCATAAAGAAAAATGCCATTTTTTATTATTACAATATACTTCCATTAGAAATGATTCAAACAAATCAAAAAACTTGAAGACAAGGATAAAAAGTAATTCTATTATTCAGTATTAGATTTCTATTACTATCTCAGTAAATATTTTTTCACATACCTCTTTGTACATCACTATATAATTTTACAGAAATGGTATTATTTCATACAGTCTTTGCTTTCTCTAATCTGCTGGGTGGGCATATTTTGCCCTAGGGCACCAGTGGCAAACACAAGGCCCCAGGGGCTGAATCTGGCCCTCCATCTTGTTTGATCCAGCCAGGCACCTTGTTTCTACCCAGCAGCAACGCTGAGCTCCCGCTTAACTGTTAAGGAGTAGTTACATTTCTATAGTCCTAAAATTACATTCGGCCTTTTGAAGGCCATGTGGCCCCTGGTGAAAATGAGTTTGACACCCCTGCCCTAGGGTATTTGCACTCTTGGTTGTCTGACTGCAGTGCCCTCTCTCCAGATGTTAGCATGGCTTTCTGCCTTCCTTTCTCAGTGTTAGTGCCTCTTCACTCACTAATATGGCAGCTCCCTCACTTCCTAGTACGGTTATTCCCCTTCCTTCTTCGCGATGGCTAACTTCCTATTTCCTCAGCGTGGCCAGCTTTCTCACCTCCTCATTCTGACTAGTTCCTTTATTTCCTCACATGAGTAGTTTCTTCCTTGCCTCAGTATGGCTACCTTCCTACTTCCTGACTCTGACTAGCTGCATCACCTCTTTCAGGGTTTTGCTCAAATGTCATTTTCTTAGTGAGGCCTTCCTGATACCTACCCCATTTGTAATTGCACTCATCCCCTTCGTTTTCATATTTTACTTTACTTTCTCCATAGAATTGGTCATATTTTATATGTTATATAATTTAGTTATTATGCTCTTTTCTGTTTCTTCCTAAGACAATGGAAATTTCTTGAATGTAGGGATTATTCTCTTTGCCATTGTTTATCCAGTACATAGAAAATGCTCGGCACGTTTTAAGTACTCAGTAAATCCTTGTGGAAGAATGACTTCACAGCACTTATAACACAATCACATCATTACATGTGAGGATTAATTAACAAGGGTGGCATGGATGACAGCACTCAGCACAGGGACAGATGGCAGAGGCTCAAGAGAAGGATGTTAAAGCTGCTCTTATGTTTATTTAAACTTTCCATGCCTCTACTGGAGTTCTTACTATCATATCTTTAAAATAGTTTTCACATGTTTATCTCATCCATGAGCCCCATGGACTCTTTGCAGGTATAAACTATTCTTATTTGTCTTTGTATCACTAGCACTGACAATAGCTTTGTATATACTAGGTGCTCTGAGAGTCTGAATTGATGTGAATCACTTGTGGCCATTCCTAAATTTGCAGGCATTGGCATGCTATCTAACTTCTAAAAGCTCCCCCCCTCCGCCACCAGTAATAAAATATTTATGAAGCTATTTGGTACTCAGAGGAAATCAGGTTTTAGCACAGCTGAGGCTGTCTTCTCTCTCTAGTCAATGGTTTTGTTGAAAGCTCATTTTAATAAATGCACTAGAGAGGCATTTTTGAATAGGAAAGAGTTGTTGGGCTTTGTGAAATGTCCAGGTGGAATAAGTATTAGATGCTTTTGTTATTTCTGCCACTTTGGTTAATGAAGCTGTCCCCTTCATAATATAATTAGAGCAAGAACAATTCTCTCAGCAAATATAAAGTGGCACACACAGACTCTTGTTACTAGAGTATTCCTCTGAAGAGTCACAGGAAACCATTCAAACACAAGGACTTGACATACTAGGGTAAATGCAGCCAATTAAGAAAATGATAAGTAATTTCATAAGTGAAATTGCAGTTCTTACTAAAGATATTCAATATCCCTTTTGTATTAAATCCCCTTGTATTTTTTAAGAGCTGGAGGAAGATGTTGCCTAAACCTGTTTTTTTTTTGTTTTCTCTGGGTGAGGTGTTTTTCTAAGGCCAGGGTAACATTTATACTTTTAAATACAAAGTCATTAATCAAAGAAGAAGAAAGGGTGTGACTATAATGATTTTGTTGAGACTGAAGAAAAAATTAGTCTTTTAAATTCAGTAGCCTAACTCCTGAGAGTGTAAGATAAGTCAACGAAAGACAATGACCTCCCAAGATAAACAATACAGTTCTTCTTCATGGTCTGTTAGGCCAGAGGCTTTTCTATTAAACAGAACCTTCTTCAGTCTACCTTGTAGAAACTGGTGTTATATATAAGTGTCAACTCCAGAGAAGGCAGGCCCAGGTGGTGTTGCTCCTGCACTGGGATGATAGGTCAGTTTCTCTCCCCTGGTAGCAGAATCAGTGCTGGTGACCACAGGTGCACAAGAGCCTCAAGCCACACAGTGCCAGCTAGATGCCAAAGCGTCAGGGTTATTTTGTCATAAGGATGATGCCAGTAGCTTTCTCTGTGACAGAAGGAGAGGCCACTTCAGCCGCAATCAGGCTCGATGGCTGCCCGGTGAGTCTTGCCTTGCACCTAGCCATTTGCTTCCTGAACCTGAGGCTAAGCAGCAACACTGAACCCGACACTGAGAGGTGGGCAACAGCAGCCTCCACAACCTTGCATGGACCCATAAAGGGAATTTTGAAGAACAAGAGCTCTATACTTCCTTTATGGTGGCCTTGGCTGAAGAGCAGCCAGGTAAGGAGAATCCACCAAGAACTGAGACATTGACTTCTGGTCAAGATGGAGGTGTAGATAAACATGGCTCTTCTTCTCGCACAACCACATCAAATTACAACTAAACTATAGAACAACCATCACTCAGAACCATCAGAAATCAAGCTGAAAAGAAGTCTGACAGCTATGGAATTAAAGAAACCACATCCATCCAGACTGGTAGAGGCTGTGGAGACACAAAGATGCAGAAAGGGCTGGTCCCACACACTCATGGTGGATAAAAATTTGGGAGGGATATTTTGAGAGCAAGGGGTTTCAGCCACACACCAGCCCCCTAGTTGAGGGTTCCAGTGTTAGGAAAATAAGTCCCTATCACTTATGGCTATAAAATCCAGTGGGGATTGAGTCAGTGGAAGAAACTGCTAGCTTCCCAAGCAGTTCTCCTTAAAAGACCCACACATGGACTTACTCAGACTCACTCCCTCTGAGCTGCAGCAGAGAGATGGAAGCTTGAAAGGTACCGATGGCATATGGGGAGGAACTGAAATCTCTGGTATCAGGGAGAGAGATGGGGGACGGCTTTTTCACAGACAGAACAGAAGGCAGAGGCCATGGTTCCTTTGCTGAACCCTCCTCCCTCAGAGCCACAAAGCTGGCAGGCAGATGCCATATCTGAGACTCCATCAACCTGGCTAACACTGTTTGCCCTACCCTGGCTTTTCCCTCAGACTCTGCTCCACCCAACCTATGGGCGTACCCAACCTATTATCAGTGGCTTTTCCTTATGCAAAGTTGGTCTTGACTCATTCTTCACATCTTCCTAAATCCTCTCAAACTAGCAACAGCCAGCTTTGGATCACTGTTTGGTTTCACCTAAAAGCCTCCAAGCCCAGCACCGTGGCAGCTGTATGCAGTTTGCTTTTTAGCTCATGCTGGATGGCCCTGGGAGGAGCACAGCTGTTTGCTGACCTTGGCCTACACCACTTGGGAACCCGCAGAGCCTTCACACCCAATAAACAGCTACAGACCATATTGGAGAACCACCACCCTGCCCCTGCAGAAAAGATCCTCCACAGAGAGAGGAAGTTGGTTGTCAGACGTCATAACCAGTCCTTGCAGCTGACTGGTCTGGGTAAATCCCTCCCATTGACCTTCCAACAGTAATCAAAGCTCAACTACAGGGAGAGGGTGTACTCAGCCCACACAGAGGACACACCCTGAGTACCCAGCATGGGTGAAAGGGGAGGCTGTGCCACAGGACCCTATAGGACACCTACTACATTAGGTCATACTACCAAGAGAGAGATTCATAGCAGCTCTACCTAATACACAGAAACAAACACATGGAGGCTGTCAAAAAGAGGAAACAAAGAAATATGGCCCAAATGAAAGAACAGATCAAAACTCCAGAAAAAGAACTAAACAGAATGGAGATAAACAATCTATTAGATGCAGAGCTCAAAACACTGCTAGTAAGAATGCTCAAGGAACTTAGTGCAGATCTCAACGGCAAAAAGAAGACCCTGGTAGAATGAAGGATACACTAATTGAAATAAAGAACAATTTATAGGGCATCAACAATAGAGTGGATGAAGCCAAGAATCAAATCAATGATTTGAACATGAAGGAGCAAAAAACAAGCAGTCAAAGGAAAAAGAAAAAGAATCCAAAAACGTAAGGATAATGTAAGGAGCCTTTGGGATATTTTTTAAACATTCCAACATTTACATCAAAGGTGGTACCAGAAGGAGAAGAGAAACAGCAAGAAATTGGAAATGTATTTATGAAATTGGAAATTCATAATTTGGTGAAGGAAATAGATATGCAGGTCCAGGAGGCACAGAGAGTCCCAAAAAGATGGATTCAAAGAGGCCCACTCCAAGACACGTCATAATTAAAATGCCAAAGTTTAAGAGAGAATCTGCCCTGACTGGTGTGACTCAGTGGATTGAGTGCCAGCCTGTGAACCAAAATGTGGCCAGTTTGATTCCCAGTCAGGGCACATGTCTGGGTTGTGGGCTAGGTCCCCAGCTGGGGGCGTGTGAGAGACAATGGATCAATGTATCTCTCACACTTCCAAGTTTCTCTCCTTCTCTTTCTCCCTCCCTTCCCCTCTCTCTAAAAATAAATAAATAAAATATTTAAAATAAATAAATAAAAACAAGAACGCTTAAAAAATGAGATAAATAGAGAATGCTAAAAGCAGCAAGAGAAAAGCAGTTAGTTGCCTACATGGGGGTTGTCATAAGGCTGTCAGGGGATTTCTCAAAAGGAATTTTGCAGGCTGGAAGGTATTGGCAAGAAATATTCAAAGTCATGAAAAATGGGGACCTACAGCCCAGATTGCTTTACCCAGGAAAGCTGTCATTTGGAATTGAAGGGCAGATAAAGAGCTGCCCAGACAAGGAAAAACTAAAGGAGTTCATCATCACCAAACCATGGTTGTATGAAATGTTAAAGGGATTTATTTAAGAAAAAGATCAAAACTAAGAACAATAAAAGAGCAAAAAATAAATATCTATCAACAATAGGAACAAGAATAAAGGACACATGGACAAAACCAAGTGGGGGTAGAAGCAGGGGAGGGAGGTGAGGATGGCTGGGATGGGGAGGAGTGGTGGGGGTTAAGTGCAGACAACTGTACTTCAACAACAATAACAACATAAAATAAAATAATAAATAAAATAAAAAATAAACTAAGCAAACAAGAAGAACATAGAATCATGGATATGGAGAGCATTTTGATGGTTGCCAAATGGGAGGGGTATTTGGAGGAAAGGATGAAGAAGTGGGGGGATTAAGAAGTACATGCAGGTAGTTATAGAATAGCCACAGGGATGCAAATTACAGTATAGGAAATGGAGTAGCCAAATAACTTATAGGCATAGCCCATTGACATGAATAAAGGTGTGGAGATTGCCTAAGGGAGTGGGTGTTGCTGGGTGGAAGGAGGCAAAGGGGTAAAAATTGGGACAACTGTAATTTCATAATCAATAAATTAAAAAATAAAGTATCAACTCCACACAAAAGCTTCCTTCACACATTGATTCCCTGACTTTTCCTCTTTCATCCAGCCCATTCCCCAAAATGCTTTATACAGATTTTCTGGAACAAGTATTGTTTTCCCCAGGACGTGATAAGCTTGCACATCTTCCTTAGCCCAAAATGTCTATATGCAGTCATGAAGATGGGCTCTGCAAGCCATGCACTTTTGCGGGGTAGTGAGGGTAGCTGAAAGAGCCTGAGCTTGTGCCTTTGAGACAACTAGATTCACTTTTAATTCTGTCATTTACTAGCTCTGGGGTTTTGGCCACCTCTTAATCTGAGTCTTATGAAATGTATCCAATAACACCTGTTTTATAGGATAAGTATATGGAGAAAATCAACATTTTTACTTCTCTTAGTTTTTGTTTACAGTAAGGGCCAAATAAATGGTAGATGCTTATTTACTACATTGTTTTGTAAAATTTTAACATTTTGCTCAGGGACATTCTTTGTAATAGATGCCATTTTATTTGAATAAAACAAAAAGCACATTGTACTATATAGCAGTCTTCATAGGTAAAAACATTTTTAGAGCCATCGCAATTATTCTGAAAGCATCGTTATTATTAATATTTACTGTAGTCACTAAATTAAAAGTCTGTTTAGCTTAACACATTGTGATTTTTACATTCTATATCTGTAGATCAACAAGACTTTCTTCCAGGGCTATTCAGAGCTGCCTTTCACCTACGATAAAACCATTGTGTATGCTTCATAGAAGAAATACCAAGTTATTATTTTGGGGAAGAGGCGAGAGGAGAGCAAAGATGTGCTTGGGAATCACTTAGAAATGAACAAAGTATGGATAACATGGGATGCCTGAAGGACCTAATGGCTAAATAGTTTTGAAGGTTGCTGTAGGATGTAGGAGGACATTCACTGAGACAAGAAGCAATGTGCAGTTCATTACACAGAGGAGTGAAATGGCAGGAGGGGTGTGGTAAAAACATGGTGTGGCTTTTTTTAGACTTCAGTAGGTCAGGCTGTGGGAGGGTAAACAGATTAAAAACTCAGTTTGCTTATTGACAGAATAGCTGAGAGAAATTACGTGAAAATGAGGAAAGATGCTTTGAGTCATCCTATTATTTGAAGTGAAAACTTGACAGAGACACAAATGCAGACAAAGAATGAACTTTAATTAAGCCTGGATTATTTGTGCAAATGTGTGTGTGTCTTACTTTTACCCTGAGGAATTAATTCTTCAGAGGAACCAACCAGTCCATGTGAGTTATTTTTTATTTGATTTCTTATAATTTCCCCAATTCACTTTAGCAATAGTGTTACTGAGGCAGTGGTATTGATTTCTAAAAGCCCTGTCTGGCTTATATCATGACCCCATCGACATTTAATTCAAACAAGAGTTTGAGGCCAGAAGAGAATTCCTGTTTTATAGGCAAAACATCTATAAAGTCTAGAGTGCTAGGTATGGAACACAAAAGCTAATACTTTGAATTTTCTGGTATAAAAGTACCAAGTGTGACCAATGTGTTTGTTGATACTGTGTGTTAAAACTAAAACCTCATATCTGCCTTTGTTCATCTACAAATATTTTAACAAAAGGCTGGGAGGAGCCACTCTAAGGTGGAGATAGGTGGTGATAGTGGAAGTTCCTGTGCTGGAGAGGCCTGCTCTTCTCCAGCAGAGCCCTGCTCAGGCACAGCTGCAGGAGGGATTCTGATACACTGTTGCCTTGAGTGTCATGGGCCAGAGGAGGGAAAATAGAGAAGCCACATTCTAGAACAGATGCAAAGGGCCAGTTGAGAGCATTCTTAGGAAGCAGGGGAGGTGAGGGAAGGAGAAAAGACAAGTTAAGGAGGATGAGGGACCCGGCCACCTGAATTGGTTTAGAAAATATTCTGGAGATGGAGCACTAATTTTTTCAATAGCTCTTATGCTTAGAGAACATTGGCACAATCAAATGATGCTTTTTGAATGACTTGGGACGGATGATCATTAATCACTTAATGATAAAGTTCTGCCTACGAATATGGCACCAACAAACTCACTATATGATTTAGGATTAGTAATTTATGAGGGGGGTTCACAAAAAACCTGACATTTATTTGTAAAGAAGTGTGCATTTATTACATGTTTAAACTTCAGCCACCTTCAAAGCACTCTCCATTTGATGCAATATAATGATTGAGACATTTTTTCACTGTTCAGTTTTTGAATTCATCGATTTTGATGCCGTTTAGTGCTTCAGCTGTTTTTTGTTTCACCTCTTCCACATCAGCAAAACATTCCCTCTGAGGACTTTTTTCACCTGGGCAAACAAAAAAAAAGTCACTTGGGGAGAAATCAGGTGAATAGAGAGGGTGGGGCATGGGTGTCATGCCGTTTTGAGGTCACACACTGCTGAACACCCAGTTGTGTGGGCAGGTGCGCTCGTAAATCATCTATCATGAAATGGGCAAATGTGTTGAGTCTTCCAAAAAATTCACTGCCACCAAACGTAGCCTCTCACAACAATGCCAGCTGGTACATTGATACAGATGGGTTCCTAGAACATTCGTCTAGAGGGGGAAGCCTGTACTACAAAGGACCCACTCTTCTGAAGATAATTCCATTTTGTTGGGGGGGGGCAGCCCTCCCTGAAATCTTTAAAAGAGGAAGACCAATTGATCATTGAAAATCTCAGGTACTTGTATTGTTTAAATTAATTCTAATTAATGGATAACATAGAATCAGCATGACTTGAAAGAAAAGTTACGGACTTTGGGAGAAAGTCAAGGCAAAATTTGCACATATAGATCCTTAGATATTCAGAATTTACACCATGAAGGAGTATACTACACAGGACCTTCCTCTTCACTCCTAAATTCTGCTTTGTTAGAAGCTCTTTTCACAGCATTTCCATCTTCCCAGCTCTACTACTCAGCTTTGAAAATTCGATTTAAGAAAGGTCAGAATATGCACTTATTACGTGAGAGAGATAAGAAGCAGGTGACTGTTTCTTCTTAGAAGTTGGAACCATGGAGAGTATGGAATTCTTCACTTTTGAAAGTGGCAAACCTAGTGTTTTAGCAGTAGAGCTTTTTAATGCTGGTTTTGTAACCATATAAAGACCTCTCAGAGGGAGGATGCACTGAGTCTGGGAACTCTGGATTCTTTCTAATTAGTTTTCTGTTTGTAGAAAGATAAATGCTAATTAAAACACGCTGACTTTGGACAGTTGGTATTTACTGAGAGGACCTCACTGTTGGGGGAAATATGGCCTTGGGAGCAATTAGCTAGCATTTATTGCTATGTATACTATACCATGCTCTACTATCTTGATGTTCAGAAAAATGTGGAATAACTTTCCACTAAGCAAGGAATTTTATTATTATTCAATATCTCATTTTTATATTTTCAAATAAATGTAATACTTAAAATAGTTCTTTTTAGGTCTTTTCTCACGTGTATGAAATTATTAGATTCTAATTAAAAGTTAATTAATGAGTTGATCCCAAATCCCAAGCCCAAAATTTATTCCTGTTTTTACCCCTCAATAGCCATCTTGCCTTAAATAATTACCTCATTGGATATGGCCTCAAGCTGTTTCCACAACTCCAGATTCACTGTTTGCTAATGAAAAATGCAATGGAACAGCTGTTGGTTGTTCTGAAAAACTCTAAACCAGCAGAATAGATACTCTTAATTAATTAAATATAGACACCAGGTGATCATTCTTTAGTGTGTCCTTTATTAAGACTCAAGACTATTAAAAAATAAATGACACCTATTTGCTATACTGTGTATATGTATGTGGGGTAGAAGGAGAAATAGGAATAAAATTAAAGATTTGAACCTTTTAAAGCATTATGACCTTTTCTTGCACAAATGTTTTTTTTTCTCTGTTTTAAGTAAGACCTGCCTTGAGGATTTTAGTGGGAGCTAAAGGGTGTTCTTTGATTCTTGATTTTCATCACTGCAACAAAAACCTGAATGGTCGTTCTCTTTTGCAGGAATTACATGAGGTCATTTTCTAGGTAAATTATAATTAAAACGTGATCTACATTTTAAATACTTAATCCAGTAAGGTAAATTATTTGTTAAAATTCAGTTATTCATTGATTCATTCAACAAGTTAGAAAGTATCTTCTCTTCTGGAGGGACTTTCATAGAACTTGACCCACGGAAGGTCTTTCAGTGTAATCCTGTTCTGTCTCCTCTTTGTCTTGCAGGGACGAGACATGGTAGCCAGACAAACACCTACCGCTATCTCTACAAGAGCTTGTCGTGACTGCCTTTGTGGGAAACATCATGAATAAAATTCTAGAGCCCTGCTGAAGGATCAAAGTTGAAAAGGGTCCTAGGGAGCAAGGAAAGAGGGTAAGGAGGGGAAAAGAGAAGAAAAAGAGAAGAGAGGGTAGAAAGAAGGAAGATCCATTAGAGGGAAGAGAAAATGTAGAAAGCACGTCAGTTCTCAGTCCTTAAACTAGAGATTTTAACCTTGTTGATTGAATTGACCATATATTAGTTAAATATTATAATTATATAAACATTAATACATATTATTCATATGGAACCACATGTGAGTAAATCCATATGAATACTGGACACAGCCTGAGTAGAAGACTCAAATGCCACCTCTTCTCTAAATTTTTTTTTAGTTCCCAGGTAGAATTACTTCTTCCCATTGTTTGCTCTCATAGGATATATACATTCACTTACAGACTGCACTGTCACTATACAGTAAATATTGTTCTGTCCAGTAGATTCTGAGCTTTGTAAAAGGAGGAAAGTTGTCTCACTAATATTTATTGACAAGGTGTGATATGTAGTCATTTTATGAACCACTTGACATGTATTTAGTCTTCTAAACTTTCCTAAAAGATAAATATTCTTATTTCCATTTATTTTTTGTCTTTCTTATTGTATATATTTTCCATTACCACTTAGTTCCCTTATACTCTGCTCTACCTGCAATCCCAACACTGTTGTCCCTGTCTGTGGGTTCTTTTCCCTCTTACCTCAACCCCTCCACTCCCAAACCTCCCCGCACCTTAGCGGTCATCCTGATCTGCACCTATGAGTCAGTCTTTGTTTTGTTTGTTGGTTTGGTTTGTTTATTAGATTCTATATGACTGAAATTCTTGGCAATTATAAATAATGCTGCAATGAACATAGGGGTGCTTATGTTCTTTTAAATTAGTGTTTTGAGTTTCTTCAGATATATTTCCAGAAATGGGATTGCTAGATCAAAACGCAGATCCATTTTTAATTTTTGAGTTACCTCAATACTGTTTTTCACAGTGGTTGCACCAATCTGCATTCCCACCAACAGTGCAAAAGGGATCCCTTTTCTCCACATCCTCTCCAGCACTTGTTCTTTGTTGATTTATTGATGATAGACATTCTGACAGGTGTGAGGTGATATCTCATTGTGGTTTTAATTTGCATTTCTCTGATGATTAATGACATTGAGCATCTTTTCATATGTCTATTGGCAATCTGCATGTCCTATTTGGAGAAGTGTCTGTTCAAGTCCTTTACCCATTTTTAAATTGGATTGTTTGGGTTTTTTTGCTATTGACTTTTTTGTTAGTTCTTTATAAATTTTGGATATTAACCCCTTACCAGTGTTTTGGCTAATATGTTCTCCCATTCTGTGGCTTGTCTTTTTATCTTGTTTATTATTTCCTTTGCTGGGCATAAACTTTTTAGTTTGATGTAGACACATTTGTTTTTTTTCCTTTTGTTTCCCTTGCCTGAGGAGATATATCCAATATAATATTTCTATGAGCAATGTCCGAGATTTTACTGCCTGTGTTTTCTTCTATGATTTTTATGGTTTTGGGTCTAACATTTAAGTCTTTAATCCATTTTGAACTTATTCTTGTGTGTAGTATAAGAAGGTGGTCTAGTTTCATTTTTTTGCACTTATCTGTCTAATTTTCTCAACACCATCTTTAGCCCATTGCATGTGCTTGCTTCTTCTGTTGAATATTAATTGAATATAAAGGTGAGGGGTTATTTCTGGGCTCTCTATTGTGTTCCATTGATCTATGTGTCTGTTTTTATGCCAGTACCATGCTGATTTGATTCCTATAGTCTTATAACATAGTTTTATATTAGGTAGCATGATGCCTCCAACTTCGTTCTTCTTTCTCAGGATCGCTGTTGCTATGTGTGGACTTAGTGGTTTCCAAATAAATTTTGGAAATGTTTGTTCTAATTCTGTGAAATATGGCATTGTAATCTTCATAGGACTTGTGTTGACTCTAGAGATTGCTTTGGGTAGCATGGGCACTTTAATAATGTTAATTCTCCAGTCCATGAAAACAGCATGTGCTTCCACTTACTTGTATCTTCTTCAATTTCTTTCTTCAGTGTCTTATAATGTTCTGAGTACAGGTCTTTTACATCCTTGGTTAAGTTTATTCCTAGGGATTTTATTCTTCATGAAGCAATTGTGAGTAGGATTGTTTTCTTAATTTCCCTTTCTGTAAGTTCATTATCAGCATATAAAATGCAACTATTTCTGGATAGTAATTTTGTATCTTGAAACTTTGCTGAATTCATTTATCAGTTCTTGTAGTTTCTTGGTGGACTCTTTGAGGTCTCTATGTAGAGTATCATGTCATCTAAAAAATGATAATTTCACTTTTTCCTTTCCAATTTGGATGCCTTTTATTTCTTCTCTTATCTAATTGCTGTGGGTAAGACTTCCAGTACTATGTTGAATAAGAGAGGTGATAGTGGACATCCCTGTCTTGTTCCTGACCTTAAGGGAACACCAGTAGTTTTTGACTGTTGAGTATGATGCTGGCAGTGGGTTTCTCAATTATGGTCTTTGTGTTTAGATATGTTTCCTCTATTTCTACTTTGCTGAGAGATTTTTCATAAATGCATGCTGGATTTTATCAAATGTTTTTTCTGCCTCTGTTGATATGATCACGTGGTTTTTATTTTGTTTATGTGGTGAATCACATTAATTGATTGGAGAATGTTGTGCCAACCTTGCATTCCTGGAAGAAATCCCACTTAATCATGGTATATGATCTATCTGATGCTTGGCTGTATTTGGTTTGCTAATATTTTGTTGAGGATTTTGTTTTCTATGTTCATTACAGATATTGGCCTATAATTTTCTTTTTTTGTACTTTCTTTATCTGGTTTTGGAATTAAGATAATGCTAGCCTCATAATATGGGTTTGGAAACCTCTTCTCTTGAATTTTTTGAAATAGTTTGAGGAGGAGAGATGTTAACTCTTCTTGGAATGTTTGGTAAAATTCACATGCAAAGCCATCTGGTCCAGAGCTTTTGCTTATTGGAAGTTTTTTCACTACTGCTTCAATTTCAGCAGGTGTAATCTGTCTATTCAGATTCTCTGACTTTTCCTAATTTAGTTTTGGAAACCGTATGTTTCTAGGAATTTATACATTTCATCCAATTTGTCCAGTTTTTTGGTATATATAGGGTAGTTGTTCATAATATTTTCTTACAATCTGTTGTATTTCTTTGGTGTCAGTTTTTATTTCTCCTCTTTTGTTTCTGATTTTATTTATTTGGGTCCTTGCTCTTTTTTTCTTGATGAGTCTGGTTGAAGTTTTGTCAATCTTGTTTATCTTTTCAAAGAACTAGCTCTTGATTCATTGATATTTTGTATCTTTTTTTAGACTCTAGTTTGTTTATTTCTGCTCTGATCTTCATTATTTCCTTCATTCTACTCACTTTTGGCTTTGTTTGTTGTGCTTTTTCAAGTTCCTTTAAGTGTAAGGTTGTTTATTTGAGCTTTTTCTTTTTGAGATAGCCTGTAATGCTATTAATTTCCCTCTTGGATTGCTTTCCCTGGGTCCCACAGATTTTGGATTTTTGTGTTCTCATTTTCATTTGTTTCAAGGTATCTTTTGATTTCTATCTTGATTTTGTTGACCCATTCATTGTTTAATAACATGTTATTTGTCTTCCATGTCTTTGTGTGTTTTTCTTCTTGTGATTGATATCTTTCACAAGTGTTCTGTGTTCTTCTTGTGATTGATATCTAGATTCATAGCATTGTGGTCAGAGAAGATCCTTGATATGGTTTCAATCTTCTCAAATTTATTGAAACTTGTTTTGTGTTCTAAAATGTGGTCTATCCTAGAAAACATTCCAAGTGCACTTGAAAAGTATATATATTCTGCTGCTTTGGGGTGAAATGCTCTGATGATATCAATTAAATCCATTTCATTGAGTGTTGTTTAAGGCTTCTGTCTCCTTGTTGATTTTCTGTCTGGAAGATCTATCCATTAAAATCAATGAAGTGTTAAAATCTCCAACTATGACTGTATATCTATCAATCTTTCTCTTTATGTCCATCAAGATTTGCTTCACATACTTAGGTACTTCTACATTGGGTGTGTAAATGTTTACTAGTGCTATATTCTCTTGTTGGATTGTTTCCTTTATCATTATGTAGCATCCTTCTTTGTTTCTTACTATAGCCTTGGTTTTGTCACCTTAAGTATATTTTGTCAGTTATAAGTACTGCTACCCTAGCTTTTTTCCTTTCCATTTGCATGAAATATCTTTTTCTATCCCTTTACTTCCTTTACTTTTAGTCTGTGTGTAACTTTAAATATGAGAGGGGTCTTTAAGAGACAGCATATATTTGGGTCTTATTTCAGTATTCATTCAGCTGCCCTGTACCTTTTGGTTGGAGCATTTAAGCCATTTACATTTAAGGTGATTATTGATTGATGTGTATGTAGTGCCATATTATTGTTAGACTGTTTTCTTCTGTTTTTCTTTCTTTCTCTTTTTCTTCTTCTTCTTAAAGTAAGCCCTTTAACAGTTGTTGCAGTTCTGGTTTCATGTTAACAAATTCCTTTAGCTTTTTCTTGTCTGGGAAGCTCCTTTTTCCTCCTTCAATTTTAAATGATAGCCTTGCTGGGTAAAGTAGCCTTGGTTGTAGGTCCTTGCCTTTCATCACCTTGAATATTTCATGCCACTCCCTTCTGGACTGAAGTGTTTCTGCTGAGTAATCAGATGACAGTCTAATTGGTGTTTCTTTGTAGGTAACTATCCGCTTTTCTCTTGTGGCTTTTAGGATTCTCTCCATGTCTTTAAGCCTTGTCATTTTAATTATGATGTGCCTCAGTGTAGGCCTTTTGAGTCCAACTTGTTTGGAACTCTCTGAGCTTCCTGGACTTGTGTGTCTTTTTTCTTCACCAAATTAGGGAATTTTTTTTTTGTCATTTATTCTTCAAATAGGTTCTCAATCCCTTGTGCCTTCTGGTATACCCATGATGTAGATGTTGCTACACTTCATGTTTCCAAAATGATTCTTAAGCTATCCTCATTCTTTAAAATTCTTTCTTTCTTTTTGCTGTTCTACCAGGGTGTTTTTTTCTACCTTGTTTTCCACATTATTGATTAGATTCTTGGCTTCATCTAACCTACTGTTTATTACTTCCAGTGTACTACTTATTTCAGATATTACATTCTTTATTTTGACTGGTCCTCTTTTATAGCTTCCATGTCTTTTTTCATGCTTTGAGTATCCTTGTAATCATTACTCTAAACTCTCTATCTGATAAATTGTGTGCCCCCATTTCATCTAGTTCTGGAGAATTCTCCTGCTCCCTTATTTGAGGTCTGTTTGTATGTCTTACTATTTTGACTGCTTTTTTGTATTTGTTTCTATGTATTAGGTAGAGCTGCAAACACTCTGTTGCAGATCTTTGTCAGATGCTGCTTGTGACTGACCCTGGACAACCTATTTGAAAATATCAGTGATCCACAGCATGTGTCACCTTCTGCTGGGCCAGCTAGTATGCAGAAAGCACTAGGCTGCATACCACAGCCAGCTTTTACCAGCACTAGGCCCGAGGGAAGTCAGCTAAAGTCTCAGACTTCCAGAGGTACACCTTAGTTGTTAAACTTAATCTGTAATATAGCCTGAAGCTGAACTCACCAGCCAGGCATAAACTCTACAAAGTGGAGCAGAGTAATTCCTGTGGGTGGGGCTACTGCTTCCTCTCAGGCAGGTGCCACTTATAGAGCAGTGCTCTGTCTGAGAAAGACGGCTTCGGTAGTATGGCAAATGACTCAGCACAGGGATCCTGGCGGCTGTTCCTTCAGTTCTCTCCCTGGAGCCACAGCCTTAGATTCTCCTCATATGTCTCTGGTCCACTCTGCCCTCCCACTTCCAGAGCCCAGGGTAAGTGGCTGGAAACAAATTTTTGTGTGTTGTCCCTTTAATAGGCTCTCTACATCTCTAGTCATTCTCCCTAGCAGACAGAAACCCTGCTTCCTTTCACAGCTGGATGTTATCTGGGTTCCTTTCTTGGCTTTGGTGCTGTAGGCTGGGGAGTCCTGCTTGGTGTTTAGACCCCATGTTTCTCAGGGCAAACTCCTTGGCCACTGAAATATCCCTCCAGACCTTCAGCTGCCAACTGTAGGAGACCAGCCCTTTCCCCATCCTCTGCACTCCCTACCTGTCTCATTTTAGTGAAGTGGTTTCTTCTGTCTGTCCTTGGTTATAAGGCTTCTCTCCAGCTAGTGTTCAAGATGATTTTGTTTGGTTATTCAAGATGGTTATTCAAGATGATTTTTCTACAATTTAGTTGTAATTGCAGATTGGTCCTGGGAGGAGGATAGTTTAGCTTCCACTTAACTTCTCCACCACCGTGGGTGTCCGCCCTTATTCTTATTTTAAAAGATAATAAAGCCAAAGTAAAGAAAGTTAAGTATTGTCAGGTCACACATCAAAGAAAGAGGTAGAGCTGGGATTTGAAAGTAGTGAGTCTGATTCCCAAATTTTGACTCTTGAGTAATGTAATGTATTATGGTACCCTGCACCTAACATTCAATAAGATAGTTCAATTACTTTAATTATTAGTGGTTAAATTCTTTCAAATTCTAATAAATAAATCATTTCTATAAAATGCAGCCTGGCTTTACTGTAGTTTTTTAAAAAACTTTTTGGGATTTCCATGATGTTTATTTTTATATTAAATTAATTGAGGAGACATTGATTAATAAAGTTATATAGGTTTCAACTATATATTTATATAACATATCATCTGTATATTGCATTGTGTGTCCACCACCTAAAGTCAAATTTTCCTCTGACACTGTATGTTTGACCCCTTCCCTCTTTACTGCCCCACACCCCTCTTTTCTCTGGTAACCACTATGGTGTTGTCTGTGTCTATGCATTTTTGTTTGTTTGTTTTTCTTATTTGTTCATTTATTGCTTTCAGTTTATTTTAATTTTAAAGACACACTTTTGGTGTACTTTTTAGATAATTATGAAATGCCTATAGTTAGATGCATCAAGAAATGTAAGCTGAAGCTGTTGTGATAAACTCAAATTTCAAATGAGTTTCACTGATGTTAGAGTGAGGAGAGGGAAGTTTCAGTGAAGACCTTATTTTAAGTTTATTTTTCTAATAAATGTAACTTATTTTGCAGAAAAAAACATGGTCTCAAAAGGCCAAGATGTAAATGCATCTACATAGTAACTACAAAGAAGGGGACAGTCGGGTTTTGGGTGAATTGAGCCACCATACTTCCTTCACTGCGGCATTAAATGAACAATATGAGGTTCCAATCTGTCTAGTTCTTCAAGATGAACCTCCAAATGTAAGTTGCTGAATAGTATCTCTACTTACCTTTGTACCAGGAAATCTGGGAATGTAGCCATGCAGATTGAACTTTGGTGTATTTTTGAATGATGGATCTCTTTTTCTAGGAGAAGCTAATAGCAAATTGAGGAGAATGATTGTGTTTATATTCTTCCTGCTTCTGGATGATGCCTACTAGAACTATTCTTTTAAAAGCTGATCAAAAAATACTTGCTGAAAGGGTGAATGAGTGAACTAATTAGTCAACTGAGAAAGTTTAACTATTCCCAGTTTTTTAAAAAAAGGAAAAGCCATTAAATTTTGCTGGATTTGAATATTAGTTTGACTCAGATTTTAGACACTGTAAAAAAATTTAGTTTTCTCTCCTCTACTTCATACCTGTCCTCTTTTTGTTTTTCCTTTCTCATTTTTTCTCTACTCAATTTCTTTTCTTCTCTCCTTCTCCAACTACTAAGTATGTCCCCATGATCTTTAGCATTTAACTAAATAGATATCTGTGTTTATGGGGAAAGAAATGGAATTTTAAAAATGTGATTTTCATTTTAGATTTTTGGTTTTGAGGTGTTAGTAAGGTATCAGGAAGGTATGATTTGGAATATAAATCAGGAGAGAAGTTAGAGCTCTTACATAAATTTGCAATTTATCTAGCATGAATATTTGAAGGTATGGGAATAGAAGTGATCATGTTGCCTTAAACATAGCACCAAAGTTTGCTCTGAAACATTAGTTCTACTACTCTAACACCAAGAATAACAGTGCTGTTAGTAGCATTTACTACATGCCAGGCACTGTACCTAGTGATACACAGTTATTTAATTTTCATAGTAATGTTGACACTAGCATCTGATTTTGCTGAATGTCTGAGGTTACTGACAGTATTTATCAAATTGCCAATTGTCTAACTTCGTTTTCTCTATGTGATTTAGTACAAATTGTTGAACTTTTCTTATGTATATATATATATAAAGATATTATATATATAATTTTATGTTTCTATGATCTTGTCTTTATGGCTTTCATCATTACCATTACCAAAAATCATATGCCTTTTTACTTTGTCAGTTAATTTTGTGTGTATAGTGACCATAGAGATTGTTAGTTGAGTGCTATATTTACGCTGTGACAGACATTATGCTGTATAGTATAGTAAAATATGTATATATACACACACTTGATCTTATTGAAACTTTGTAACAACCATACGGGGCAGCTTCTATTATTATTCCCATTTTACATATGTAAAACATGAGATTTACAGAGGTGTCGCCTTGTCCAATATGGTACCTCTAGGCAGGTAGAATTAGAAATGGTGTGTCAGGATACAGATACTATGAAATTCACCAGCAGTCTGCTTTACCTATTGGACTGTCTCTTCTTTTTCCCACAGTCTATCATTCATGCTTAAGGCTCTTGCATTTTAAAAACATTTTTTATTAAGGTATAATTGACATATAATATTATATTAGTTTTAGGTAAACATCTTAATGATTTGATATTTGTATGTATTATAAAACAATCACCACAAAAAGTCTAGTTATCCATACATAGTTACACTTTTTTTCTTGTGATGAGTACTTTCAAGATCCACTCTCCTAGCTACTTTCAAATAGCAATAAAGTATTACTAACTAGTCACCATGTTGTACATTATATCCCCATGAAATTCATTTTATAGTTAGAAATTTATACCTTTTGATTTCCTTTACCCATTTCATGCAGTCCCTATTCCCCTAAGCCCCTCAGCCTCAGGCAGCCACCATTTATTCTCTATTTCAATGAGCTCAGTTATCTTTGTTTGCTTATTTTTTCTTTTGTTTTAGTTTTTGATTCTACATATAAGTGAGATCTTATGGACTTGTCTTGTTCTGTCTGACTTATTTAGCATAATGCCCTCAAGGTCTATCCATGTTGTCATAAATGGCAAGATTACATTCTTTGTTTATGGCTGAATAATATTGTATACATTCCCATAGGTCCTTTATTCATCCACTGATGAACATTTAGGTTTTTTCAGTATATTGCCTATTGTGAATAATGCAGCAATGAACATGAGGTGCAGATATCTCTTTAAATTAGTGTTTTTATTTTCTTCAGATAAATATCCAGAAATGTAATTGCTGGATCATATTGTAGTTTTATTTTAAAATAAAACTGGAATTTCAAGGAAATTCCATACTGTTTTTCATAGAGGCTACACCAGTATACATTCTCACCAACAGTGTACAAGTGTGTCCTTTTCTCCATATCCTTACCAGCACTTGTTATTTCTTGTTTTTTTTTTGTTTTTTAATAACAGCCGTTCTAACATGTATGAGTTTATATCTCATTGTGAAGAATCTTGCATTCTTGAACATATTCATTCTTGTTTCCACTTTTTCTTATGGTTTCCTTTCTTAGCCAAGCTCCTTTAAAAAATACCCTGCAATCACTTTATCTGTTCCCTCCTTTCCCACTGCACCCTGGTGCTCACCCCACTGTTGGACTTGCACTGCTTTGGCATAGTTGCCCAATGGCCAAACCCAGTGGATACTTCTATCTTTTCTTCATATGCTCCTGTGACCTTTTAGGTTTTTTTGAAAATGCTCTGATCATGTGGTTTCCTTGCCACAATTTTCCTTTGATCTTCTTTTACCTTGAGCTTTTCTTGTAGCTGGTGATGCGAAGAGTTCTTTTATAGTTATGGTAAATGATGGTAAGTGCTCTCCCTTTGTGATCCATTTAGGCTTACTATTTTAACTATTATCTATATATTAACCACTCCACAATCTATATATTTATTCATGAAACTTCCTCTGATGTACAGGTTCATGCCACTTCCTTTCTGGATATATACATCTGGATGTCTCATGAACACTTTAAAAATAATGAGTCCAACTGTATGAATCATATTTCTTTTATAACCTGCTTTTCCTCCTGTGCTCCTGATCACAGCAAATAGCAGTGCCATCTGCCCCCTTATCCAGACTGCACACCTGGAGTCACCCTAGATCCTTCCTTCCATCAATCTCTACATTTCATTACCTAAATGTACTTATACCTGTTTCATCACTGTGTTTGTATTGCTCAAAGTCATCTGTCTAGTGTCCAGTTTTGCCTTTAACAAACCTATCATTCATTCTGTTACCAGAGTAATTTATCTGATAAAACTCTTCACTCCTTTATTTGCTTTGTGTTCTGTGTAATGTATTTATTACCTCAGTTTAGCACTTTGATGCTTTAAAAGTGCTGTCTTAGAATCAAGTCACACAAATATGATCATGTCACTTATTTCTTAAGATCCCACGATGGATTCCTATGGCTGATAAGACAAAAATGTAAATCTTTTCATGGCCTTCAAGCTCCTGCTGGTGCTTCCTGCTTGTGTGCCAGGCTCATTTTGAACCACTTGCCACCTGTCCTCACTCCAGCCACGCAGGCCTCCTACAGTGTGTGGGGCCTGCCATGCTACTTCCTTATCTGGAGGTTTGCCTCCCCTCCTTCCCACTCTGGTACATTCAGAAGAAAACCCCATATAAACTTCATTGTTGTTATTCTAGGATCTCATAGAACTATGCCCCTTTGCTTCAGAGTACTTAATTCACTTTGTAATTAGATAATCATAAGTATGATAATTTGATTAATGGCTACCTTCCTCATTTCCCTGCTAGGCAAATGCAACAAGAGGTTTGCTTATCGTAGTAAATCCACATCAGTACTGTGCGTATAGTAGGCAGTTAATAAATATTAATTGAATAAATTCTTTCTTCAGTATTTCTGATGTTTTGGGAGACTTCCTTCTTCTTTCTTGGAGAATCATCTTTAACAGACAATTGTTTATCTAGGATAAATGGCAAACGGGTTTTCTTATTGTAAAGAAAACTTGATCTCACTTCAAACATGCATCTCTCACTGTCTCTCTCTCTCTTTGAGGAAGACAGCACATGTGGATAAGGTGGATGTTTTCACAGTTCCCCATGTTTTCATTTTATTTGCAGTTTTCTCATAGGAGGAATTCAGAACTCCTCTTTATATTCTTTATATTCTGTGTCAAGAGGGAAAAAAATCCCTTCCTGTACATACTGTTAGCCCTGTTAATATTTTTCCTCTAAAAAGCATTTTCCTAGTAATAATAAGGAAGAACTTGAGGGCAGTATTGACGTTTCCTAGGCCCAGACAGGTTGCTGAGCACAGGATCACTGCAGTGTGGGGATGGCAGAGTGGCCCCCTCTCTCCTCACATCTCTATGATTCATTGGTAGGGGCCTACTGGAGACCTGCATGAGAGGGATTCTGAGGGCACGGCCAGTCTCATTGGGAAAACATGCAACGACAAATTCATTCAATATATGCTTATCAAGTGCCTGTTATGTAATCAGCAGGGCAGCCAGGGGCATGGGAAGAGAGTCAGCAACCTTGCTAGCTAGCCTTTTTTTTACATTGAAAGGACTAATGCAATTCTGTAAGCATCTCGGTAATTTTATTTCTCCCTCAGTTCAAAGTTTACCCCTCAGTTATATGACTTTTGGCCAGGATTTTGACCTGTTGACCCCACAACCAGGTCTAAGAATGAATTTTGTTTTGTCATTGGATAGGAATCAAAAGCCATTTCCTCACTAAAACTCCCAAATTTTCATGGCTTGAGCCTCCCTCCCTCTTTTTTGCCAGCTTTCTCTTTGAGAGACACACTTTGTTCCCTTTAATTTGTACTGACAAGGTCATGACCTGTAATGAACCTGAGTGAATAATGTGGCCCTTAATTCCTTTCTTTTTTTTTTGTTTTATTTGTTCGTTTATTTATTTATTTATTTATTTATTTATTTATTTTTTTAGATTCCACATATAAATGATTTCATGTATTACTTGCCTTTCTCTGACTGGCTTATTTTGCTTAGCATAATACCATCTAGGTTTACCCATGTTGTTGCAAATGGTAAGATTTCATTCTTTTTTTCCCTCCCTAATTCTTGAGCTGTGGTAGAGACTGCTGACTGTTCATCAAACATCCATTTCCTTTTTTTCATTTTTCTTAATACGGATGGTCAGTAAGTGGCCACTGGGGAGGCATTTGTATACGTTTTGCCCTTTGCTTTTGCGGTCTTTCCCACCGGAAAGTGCGTGTGAGGACTAGAACTTCAGGAATCATCCTGAGATTTTGAGGCTGGGAGACATGAGGGCAGAGTAGGAGAGACTGACGCTGGGTCCCTGCTGAACCAGGTGGCACTCCCCTTTAAGCTCTGGAATGCCTACTTATGGGCATGATTTTATGTGAAAGAATGAAACCCTAATATATTTAAGCTGCTATAGCCTGGTTTCTATTACTTGCATCTCTTGGCACTTCCTAGAAATTCGTGGGTTATTTAGCTCTGGTTTCTCTTTTATTATATGCTTATTCAGGTGAGACCTCTCTCTTCAATGCAGGAAGGAATCTTACACCCATGCTTCTCTGTGACCATGAGTGCCACGAGGACAGGGAATGTGCCCATTTTGTGCACTGGCATTTCCACATTGCCTGACACTTAGTAGTTGGCTCAGTGAATATTTGATGTGTGAATTAATGAATAATAACACACACTTTACCCAAACACAAGTGATAATATATTAAAAAGACTTAGCAATCATATAATTATTAGCCATCTCTCAATGATTAATTAAATATCTTCTTATCTAATGGTCAATAAATACCATCTGTGGTTATAAATTTTGTGTCATAAATAAATATGTTTGACATTAAAACATAATATAGTGATACTGACATTTATAAATTAGTTATAATAATGTTTCTTTCTCTTCCTTTTTTCTTGCCTATCATTTTTTGTTTTAATTTTTTAAAATCAAAGGTACTAGTTTACACAGTTTAAAGAGTCAAATAAAGGTAGCTTTATCAGGCTCGTATGACAAAACACAGCTTCTTGTCCATGCCTTCCCCTCTGCCCATTCCCACAGGCAACTGCTTTCAACTCTTTCAGTGGATTCTTTTGGTGTGGAAGGAAACCAGAATGTCACCCTAAAAATGCCTCTTTGACATAAAAATTGTTTTGAGCTGAAGGCAATGAAGAATCAGAAGATGCAGGAAAAGTTTACCCGACCCTTTTCGCATTTCTGTCTAAAGGCAGGATGTAAATTCTCCTTTTTTTTTTAAGATAGATTTCTATCCTCCCAGAGATAGAAATCTCTATGTGTGCCAGAGGAATCTCCAAACAAACCTTAATCCATTAGGTTCCTCCCATATATTTATTTGCCTTCCAACAGCTTGCCATCTTTGGAAGCCTAAAACTGATTACTTTTGTCCTGTTATCTCTCTACAAACCTGTTCTATGTTGATGCTGCTTAAGCCAGAGTTCTAAACTGCTGCTTTGCATTGTTTTTTATTGAGGTTTCTCCCACGTGTGTGTGCTACATGTATTAAAAAACTGTTTTTCTCTTGTTACTTGGTATAGCTGAGACCCTAAGATGCCAAATTTTGCTTCCCTTATATTGTTTGCTCCCACTCTTGGCGTTGTTTGTATTTTTACAATGAGTATGCATTGTTTTGCTTTTCTATGTGGTCTACAGTTAGAATGAACTTCTGGGTTTAGCACAGGTCTGGGGTGCCCAGGCATTGCAGCGTGCCCCAGTAGTCACTGGGAGCAGGCCACCAGCTCCTCTGGGGCTTGCTGGTAGTGGTTGGCATGGACCAGCAGCACCTCCTTGACCTGGTCCTGCTGGAATCCAATGTCATTGAACTTCCCAGAGGCACAGGAACTGCCCTGCTTGGTTCTTAGAGAACTGGAACATCTCCATGGTCTCCTCCACTGGGCCCTTCTCGTAGCCTGCTGCTGCAGCTGGCCATGGGCCTAAGATAGCTGAGAAACTGACTCAGACTCTGCTGCCCCGATTTCTGCAGAGCCATGATGGCCCTAGGCAGTGGATATCCTAGCCTAGGGCAACCACTGACCCGATGAGGTCTAAGTAGCCCAAGGAGGAGAAGGAAGAAGCCTCCCCTGCCAGCCAGGAAAACCTGGGTCCTTGCATTTTCCACAGAATGCTCCTGAGAGACCCAGCCCAGACCATCACTGGTGCTCACTGAATGTTCTGTGTGGCATGAGGCTGGAGCTGGCGAGTACCCAGTGGAGGTTCTCGGAGGTCCAGATGGCCTCCCTTCCCGGTGCCCTTCTACAGTGCATCCCTCATCCTCAGCCCCAAACTGTCCCTGCGGCCCTGCATGGCCAGTGCCAAACCCCAGCTGTGGAGTCACAAGCCCATGGTTGCATCCCTCTGCCTAATGTTTCTTTAATATACCTTAGTTTCAGAAAACTTCACACTCCTCTGGCTTAGAGAATAGGAAGTATATTTAAAGTTTTTCACAATGCATACCTGCATTTTATAACTTTGGTATTTGTTGAGTACTTCCTATTCGGTTGAGTTATAATTGTTTTATACATGCTGGCAGATTTAATCTAACTGATAGAGTAAGAACTATGTTATCGTTGTCTTACAGATGAGAAAACTGAGTTACAGAAAGCTTAAGTAACTTGCTAGAGTTAAAGGTAACAAGCTATATTTTATTTTATTTGATTTTTTGGTTATGTGTATATTCACTCATTTGTTTATTCATCAAACAAACATTGTTTGCCTGTTTATTGATTGATTTATTGAATGTAGTCATTGTCAGGCACTGTGCAAAGCTTTGGGGAAGCAGAAATATTCAGTGCCCCACATTAAGATGCACACAGTATGATGTAGCATAACACAGGCATCCCTCAGAAATAGTGCGTGTTTGGCTCCGGACCACTGCACTCAAGTGTCTATCTCAGTGAAGCGAGTATTGCAATAAAGTGAGTTGTAATCTTTTTGCTGGTGGAAGCCCTTGCCTTTAATTTGTAAAAAATGCAGCACCTACGATGTTCAATCAAGTGAAGGGGAAGAAGAAGAAGGAAGAAGAAGAAGAAGAAGAAGAAGAAGAAGAAGAAGAAGAAGAAGAAGAAGAAG
>CM052538.1:80324421-80348486 GCA_028533065.1 Trachops cirrhosus | reverse complement strand
GAAGAAGAAGAAGAAGAAGAAGAAGAAGAAGAAGAAGAAGAAGAAGAAGAAGAAGAAGAAGGCGTATAATTGCTTTGTTAGAGAGGTGCACCAGGGTTCTTCATCCAGGTGAAATTGGATAGAGAACAGAGGAGATCCCAGAGTCTTCCAGGAGTAAATGGTATCTTACAAAACAATATAAATTGGTCAGATAAAGATTGGAGAGAATGGTGTTCCATATCAAGGGAGGAACATGTGCAGAAGCATGAAGGTGAGGAAGCATACCTTATACAGAAAACGGGAAGTGATTAATGTGACAGAGGCACAGCTCGGAATGGGCAAAGCAGAGGGACATGTGAATTTCAGCTGTGATCAACTGCAGCCAAGTCATTGAGGGATTCTCCTTTCACCCTAGAGTTCTCAGACTAAAGTTCCAAAGAGACCAAAAAAGAGTGCTCTAGTTACCTTTATATTTAAATAGAGTAATTCTGGCTGCAGAGTGGAGAACAAAACAGAGTAGTGTAACACCTGAAGACTCAGTTAAGGTGAATGAATTAGAGGCCTGTCATATTGTTTGAATTCAAACTAATTGGAATGAGATCCACCGCACAAGTTGAATAGCTATCCTCACTCAATACTGGCACATTGTATACCCAGGAAATATCTGCATGTGGTTATGCATTTCAGAAAGGGTCAACTCTCTACCTCCATCTCAGTGAGAAGGGACAGAAAAGGGAATAATACAAAATGATGCAGCACATCAACTAATTCTAAATTAGTACATATTGACTGTTTTAGAATTTAGGAACATCTAATACCTTGACATTTGTTCCCAAACAACAAAGTGATGCTATGGAGACACCCTGGAGAGGCTCAGGAAGTGTCCTTTCATTCTGTTCTGACCTTGCCTTTCCAGTAGCCTCCCTCCATCAGATTCTGTTCTGGGAGTTGCTGACTAACTCCACAAAAAGGATGCACAAGAATAGATTTTTCTCAAACCTTCTGTGATGGAAGTATTATATTAAAAATTGCAATGCCCCTTAATTTTTCTTTGCAGAACATGAAGTGAGGAGAAATAGGAGGTATCAAATAGCTCAGTCTTTTATCCATCCATGCCTTCCTCTGTGTGCCCAGAGCAGGACTTGGACTTGTGCTTCTTATCTGCAGCTCCAAATCCAAAAAGCTCTGGAAAACTGAAGTGTTTTCATGGCTGATCTGGCAGCAACACTTGACTAAACCTGGTTTCACATGGCCGCAAAGCCTGACCTGTGCTGATGGAAGGCTATTTATAATCTGCACTTCAGTTGGTGTGAATAGTCACCACATGCTTTGCTGAAGAAATATTAATGTGTTTGAAATGTTACATAATATACTGAATATGCACTTTGTTGATTATCTAAATGTTTCCTTAAAAATTATTTTAAGACTTGTAGATTCACATACAGTTGCAAGAAATAACAGATATAATATACCCTTCACCTAATTTCCTCCCGTGGTAGCATTTTGCATAATTATAGTATAATATCACAACCAGGAAATTGAGATTGATACAAATCATTGAACTTATTTGGATTTCATCAGTTTGACATATACTCACTTTTGTGTGTGTGTCTGTGTGCATTTAGCTCCTTGCAATTTTGTCACATGTTGATTCCTGCGACACCACCACAGTCAGATGCAAGAGGTCTTCACAAGGGTCCCTCATGCCATCCTGTTACAGCCACAAACACTTTCCTCACTACTGTACGCCCTAACCCCTGGCAACCACTAATCTGTTCTCCAGTTCTGTGACTTTTTGTCATTTAAACAATGCTAGATAAATAGCATCATATATTATGTAAACTTTTGTGATTGGCTTTATTCACTCAGCATAATTCCTTTTGAGATCCCCACAAGTTGTTGCATGCATTTTAATATCTGAAAATTCTGACCTCCAAAACACATCTAGCCCAATGGGTTTGGATGGGAGGCTGTGGGATTGCACTGAGAGAGCCTGGCCTACTCTTTGAGAGCTGGGCTGGCAGTCCCTGAGGGGCTGTGTTGTCACCAGTGAGTGGGGGTTAGAAATAGTTTGAAAGGTAAGTTTCTGGTGTCTGGTTTGAATGTGGCTCCTCCTGCCTGTGTGACATTTGCATCCTGTGGCAGCCTCCTTATTCAGTGCTACAGTCATCTGCCTCACTTGCCTTTGCCTGGGTTTTTCATTCCCCTGGCATTTCCCTTCTGGGCCTGAATTCTAGCCCTAATTTGCAATCTGCTTTCCTTAGCCTTGTTTCTATTAGACTGTTTCCCTGGGATTGCACCTGGCTTTCTATATCACTTACACCAACACCAGTCAGCACACAGATCTGTGATTCAGGGCTCAGGTTTCAGTACTTGCCTGCCTCAGGTTGTGCTGTGTTCTCTCTGCGCCTCAGACTGCAAGAGTTGGATTGGGGGTCTTCTCTGGAGATCTTCCTGGTGTGGCTTCTCATCATCGTTACAGTGAGTTTTGCTGTCAATACAATTAATCCATATAGTTAGTTATGTTCTTAAGCAAAATTTGCCCCATTCAGACTGACATATAGTTCAAAAGATACTTCAGTAAATTCTACAGTGGAAACTGTCACTAAATGTAACAAAATCACATTCTATTCTTGACATTGGACTTCAATGACATCTCTAAGAAATGTGTGTGTTACTCTAGAGGATCCACAGCACAATGGACCAAGGAGGGACATTCATTTATTGCCTTTATCCTTGCACCCCAGTACTCTTTCCAGTCTGTTGCAGTGGAAGACACACATCAAAATAGTTGATGTTATAACATTATGGCCCAGCCAACCTTGATTAATTTACATCTTCCTTTTGGAGACGTACATTTCAATAGTAGGATCATCAGGATTTTGCCTCTAGCTCTACAGCTATTATAAAAACAAAATCCAGGTGGAAAGCAAAAACTTCATTTTTAATATTTCATAGAATTTGTTCGAGTGAAACAATTATCTGGGAAATTTCCAGATGTTTGAATGTTTCACTTTTCCATCTGGTGTTTGCCATTGAGCAGAACAGCTTAGCATTGTTCTGTGATACTTTTGGTTAGCACTGAGTTGCCAAAATTTTGCTTTGAGAATAGGAATTGGATCCATTGATTCCCTGAAGAAATCAATTAAAAATAAAAAGAATAATAAAAAGATAATATCTAAACAACTTACTTTTCATCTAAAATATTGCTAGTCCTCTCCACTCCCCCAGAAAAAAAACAAAAAAATAAATGACGTGATTTGGCAACTAAGAAAGAACATAAGAGAAATTTAAAAAATATAGTGTAATTTGAGCAATCTTTTAAACATCTGTACAAAACAAGTGGGAAAACTGAATACAAAAGTTATATAATTCTTAGGGTGCATAGGAGAAAGGAAAAAAGGAATAAACTAGTTTTTCCTCCTTTAAAATGTTTCTTCAGTGTTTTTTGTCTCAAGGTTCCCTCCAAAATTTTGACAACTGAAAATTTCCCTATTTTCTCTAAAAGTTGCAGAATAGCAATGCAGCAAATTCCTGTCAAAGATTTTACCTTCAGTTGAAATAACTTTGACTTAAGCAAGTACATTAGCACAGAAGAAACAGCCCCATTGATAGATCTTTGCTTTTGCTTTGGATGTCAAAACTGCTTTCTGAAAAATAATTATCACATTGCATTGTAAATCAGTCTGCAACTGAGTCATAAAGTACATAAAACAAAAAGTACACAGGAAGTGCATGTGTCTGGCTGGTGGATTTCTATATTTGAGCCTAAATTTATAGACAAATTTATTTGTTGTCATTTGTTTATTTCTAATTTTTAAATCAAAACTTCAAGTGGACCTTAGAACCTTGTGATTATTTGGTGCCCAGAACAGTGGCTGGCACAAAGTGGTGCTGAATAAACATTTACCAACTAAATGCATGCATGAATGAGGATCTCAATATTTACTCCCTCTCAATCTTTAAAAAAATATTGAATGACAGTTCCAGAACTGTGACCAAAGTGAGTATTAATTTCTGAGTTTGGAGCTAAACTTTTACTTATTTTGAAAAGTGCTTTGTTTGTGAGATTTTAGTTGCACATAATATAATATCAGCTCACATTTTATAGCTACAAAAATAACGATTTTTGCTATCTGGTTTAATTATGTAATTAGAATTCAGTAAGCTACGCTGAGGTTGCCCTTTGGGACTCATTAAGCCAGCAGGCTTAGGAGTGTTGCAAGTGAAGAAAATACATTTTGGAGTCTAGTGTGTTGTTGCTGAAAGGTCCTGTGGTAACAACAACACTGTCTGTGAGGGGGGAGCGTCGTTAGGGCTGGTAGGCAGGCAGTGTCCTGGGAGGCTGAGGTGGTGCACAGCTCTGCGCTGCACAGGAGGAGATCTGCTTACAGCGCGTTAGGATGACATGCTCCAGGCAGCGGGTTTCTGAGTGTCTATGTGCAGGGTCAAAGGAGCTTAATTTTTTTGTGCTGGCTGACCCCAGCTTCACTGCAGAAACAGTCTGAATCACAACAGTCCTTGGATTGAAATATTAGCTCCTATGGAACACAAACCCTTTACTGTCGCTGCTGCTGCGCTGTTTGTGCCTAATGATGGAAATTAAAGCGTTTTAGTCTCTGGGACGCTTGGGTGTAAATCTTTCTACCAGCTTGAAAGTCTCACAGAGTTGTTAAAAAAAATACAAAACCACAAGCCCCTCGTATTTAGCTTTGTTGGACAGTGAATCATGCTAATTTGAAAGTAGACCTGGCATAGACTATGTTTTATAAATTGAGAATTTTGTTCTTTGGTTTTTGTGTTTTAATCTTATGATTGCCATGCCATGAATTTCTAAACCAGGAAAAAAAAGAGGCATTTTGCACCTGGATATAAAATGTCACAAGTCTTGATAATATGGGCAATAGGCTACTCTCCTACAAAACCACTGAGTTATTAGCACATCTTGATCCAAATGGCTGGATTAAAAATATAAGAAGAGATTTGTCATTTGATGCTCCTGCTTCTATAGTATAGTATGTAGCTTTATGACAGTTCTTTTCATCATCTGAAATGGTTTTGTTTAGTCAGGTTCTTACTAAAATGAAATGCATTTCCATGGGACTTTATTGGGTTTGCAGACACATACCATGGCCTGCCTCCTTGATTTTGGCTTCAGTAACAGCTTCTTTATTGGTTTTTGGCAAGTTGCTGAGGGCATATGTTTTGGACTTCTCTGGCCTGATTTGTGAGATTCTGCTGACACCCTGGAAAGTGCCACAAAACCCTGTTGCTCATATCCAAGCTCGTGTGTTTGATGGCAAATCCACTAGCACTGAGCTCAAGTTTCTTGTCAAGTCTTACTTATGGAGAAACAACGTCAGGCAATATTTTGTTGAACCATGCTGCTCTCTTCCTGGGAGTAACATTTGGCATTGCTATGCAAAAGGGCACATTGTTTTCAAACAGCTCATATTTTATGGTTATGACGGGGGAAGTGATGCTGTTGCTCCTGTTAGTGATGACAGCCACCATTTATTGAGCATGTGCCACATACCACACAATTTGCGTTGACTCGTCACTGGAAAATTCTAAGGGAAATACAATTTACCCATTTTGCAGATGAAGAACCTTAGGTTAAGCAACTTTCCCAGAGTCTTATGGAGGGGTGAAGCCAATTTAAACTTTGGTTTTCTGTCTCTAATGTTTAGTTTTTTCCTTAAAGAAACCTGAGAGACAAATACTGCAATCAGTTTTATAAATAAAGAAAAATTTCCTATGTAATTTCCATTCTATTTTATAACAATTATTAAATATATACCATTTATAGCAGTTGATGCCATGAGGATGCAGTAATGACTAAGAAAGTTCCTGGTCTTTAGGGACTCCTAGGCTAGAGCAGTAGATGTTCACTGGGTGATTTTGCCCCTCCAGGCCACACTTCCCAAATCCTGGAGCCATATTTGATTGGCACAGTGGGTGAGTGTACATGGAGCTATCGGCATCTGGTGGGATATTGCTGAACATGCTACCATGCGTACACAAACCCTGCAACAAAGAATCATCTGGTCCAAAGCGCCAACAGTGCTGAGGATGAGATACCATGGCCTAGAGCAAAAACCGAAACACTGAAAACATGGTGGGATTTATGCTATGCCTTTAATGATGGTCTGGTAGAGCATATTATTTGTTCAAAATATTTGCTGATAATTCTTATTAGGATCTTCCATGTGAAAGAATTGCACTTCCTCCCCACTCATACCAGGTATGGCCATATGACCTGCTTTAAGCAATGAAGTATGGGTAGAAGCTAATGGAGACATTGTGCAGTTTTGCCATCATTTTTCCCCCTGTGACTTCTTTCTAGCAGTCTGTCTGTAACTTCTGCAGCCACCAGCAGGATAATGGTGGAACAGTAGGTGGGTATTTCTCTGTCAGGATGTCCTAAGACCTCAACATACCAATATGTGAAGCGCAAGAAAGAGAAATAGGTGGTGTTCTGACTTATTTTTAGGAAATGTGACATATAACCAACATTTTTTTATCCATTGAGTTGCCTTGGCAAAACTTCCAAACGGATGAGTATATGGTCTGTGAACCCTGGTGGGCTGGAAAGGGCGTGGACAAGACATTCAGACCTTCAGTCACAGTTGTGTGCATCTGCTAGTTAGATTTCCCTGAGGTGTGGAAACTGGGAAGGAAAACTAATAGGCCATTATCTAATCATGAGCACTTTTACTTAAAATCATAATCAATCAATAAAAAAGAATGCACTAATCTCATTTCTAACTGGTAGATATAACATAGATATGATAAATAAAGTTTAAAATTGATGTGGACCCCGGCTTGCGGGGTCCACGACACTGTGGATGGGGGAGAGACATTCACATGGACTACCGAGTCCTGTGGAGGAAAAGGGTGGGCGGCTTCGCTCTCAAGGGGAGCAAAAGCCGAGGCCTCTGCCGTGACTGGACTTTATTTCTTTTTCTGTGCACATTACATGATGGCCCTCATTTACTGTGCACAGGTTCACTTTCAGTGGTTACCTTTTATAGAAAACAAAGGAGCCGATGTCGATAATCACATCACAGAGGAAGGATATTTGCAAATGCAAAGGGAAAAGTGGTTGAACCGGCTACACTCCATACTGGGGAGTTTTAGCTTGGATTTTAGGAAGTTACAGTAAGCACTTGCTGTCTCAATTCAGGGTGAGGGAGTTTTAGCAAAAGCAAGTCTCAAAGTGGCCTAGGTACATTGCAGGCCAGATTCCCCACAGGAGAACCTATCTGTGGGTGTGGGTCCTGTGCATCTCCGAGTGAGAGCTGGGCCCACGCAATGCAGAATGGTCTCCTACATAAAACTATAAACTTTCAACTGTAAGTTAATATTTTTTTCAAGTAAGTGCTACTCTTTTTCTGGATTTCATTTTACACTGAGGAAAACTTCAAATTCACACTTTTGTTTTGAGTGTTTATAGATTTCTGACCTTATAGATGTGTATGATTTTTTTTTAAACCAAAGCTTAACTGCTTCAAAATAATAGCAAAATCATTTAAGTGCCTATTTTCAGTTAACCAAGGAGTGGCATTCATTTGCCTCCTTATACTCTTAATTACCTGTGCAAGATCCAAGTATAGCTCCTTACCAGCCAGCCATGGCAGCATTTTCCTCTTAAATGCCTGGCATGCCTCCCATCACATTCATTTTCTGCCCCAGCTGCAACTTCCTTAGGCTTTTCTATCACTTCCAGGCACTATCCCTAGATAACCTTGTTCAAAAGTGCACACTTTGCACAGGATGCCCTAATATGTAAATCACACCGCAATGCCCACTGTTTAGACCCTCATAGCCAACTGCTTATGAACATCTCTTCCTGGGCAGCCCATCTTTACCCCAAGCTCAATAAACTCTGGAAGAAATTTATCATATGCATTCCAAAATATGTTCTCTCTTCCAAGATAATCACTCTTGAAATCTTTTTTAAAAGATTTGATTTACTTATTTTTAGAGAGAGGGGAAGGGAGGGAGAAAAAGGAGAGAAACATCTATCAGTTGCCTCTTGTGTGCACCCTAGGGACTGAACCCATAATCTAGGCATGTGCCCTGACAGGGAATTCAACCAGTGACCTTTTGCTTTGTGGGACAATGCCCAATGAACTGAATTACACTGGTCAGAGATACTCTCAAAATCTTGATATTATCTTTGCATCATCTTCTCATTGTTCATATCTGTTCGGAACTGCCCTGCCTGATTTCAGAAGCTGTAACCCTCATGACTAAGGCTGAGTAAGGGACCTTGGGACCATAAGCCACTAAGGAGACAAAGCTTATCTTCCTGGCAGGAGGCTGCCTCTGCCCTCTTTACCTCACCCTGCTTGGCCCTAAGCGGATGACTGGTTAGCCAATGATGGGTAAGATTCCTCAAGGGAGGGATGAACTAAGACAGGCATGGTCGCGAATGGACCTTCAGGGAAGGAATTGGGGGGCTATGGAGAAAGTGGGTGATGGACCCTCTTCCCTGGACTTTGACATAGCCTGAGTCCTCATTCTGTTTTCAAGAAGTCTCCTAATCTCTCGGTTGCCGTACTTCCCTTGCCTGACTTAAGCCTGAAACAATGCTGGAGGGCGGTGCAGCCCTGGGCTGGAATGGACGATTCTCTGAGGCGATCAGGCCTAAGAAAGAATACATAAAATCCTGTGAAACCTGCTTTGCCAAGAATGTCCTCAAGTTTCTGATAAAGGTCCAAGAATGAAATGAATTTGTTTCCCAAAGTTTTATGGCCCTTTAGCTAACTGACCCTGACTCAGAATAAGCCCTCATAGTTCTTTGAATGTTATCTATTGTTTGATCCTTATTGCCTGACAATGATGAATGAAGACCTTCCCTGAGGTAATGCTCCCAGAAAAGCAACAAAAGCCTGTTCAGGCAAGGGTTGGGGTGCTCTTTCACCAAGAGAGTGGCCATGTCGTCCCTTTTTCTCCACAGGACTTCTCCAGTCTGTGTGAATTTGTTTGTTGCATCCACAACACCATGGACACTGCTGGTCAGAGTCAGCATCACATATCAAGTAAATTTTTATGGCCAATGATCATTTTTCTTTCCCATTCTGCCATAAGCCTCCCACTTGTTACTTACATGAACCCTGCCCTTGTTCTGATGCTTGCTCCTCTCACTGGGGACTACTGTTACTGCAGCCAAACTCTTCCTGCCTCCTCTACCTGTCCCTTTCTCATAATCTTTCCCTCTGTTCTAAGAATTCGTTTTCTTTCTCACCCCTACTAAACTTCCCGCACATAGTATTAAAATCTACCCTTTGCCATCTGGCATATACTGGCTCCCGTCCTTTCTTCCAGGTTTTCCTCCTACAACAATGCCACCTCATCCTCACCAATTGAAGCAATAAATGTATCTGTATTAGCCAGCATGGACTATGTTACAGTGCACTAACAATCTCAAAATCCCATCGGCTTCAACATTATTTTTATTCTTGCTTACGCTACCAGTTATTTGGGTAAATTGCATCTTTACTCCATGTTGTTCTCATTTGAAATCTCTGATGGAGTCCATGCCTAGAACTTGATTTTGTGACAAGGCAGCTCAATGGATAAAATAGTTGGTGATATGCTACATTCCCTAAAAATAAGTTGGAACACAACCTATTTGTCTTTCTCAGGCCTCACACTTCAATATATTGGGGTCCTGGGACATCATGGTTGAGAAATGCTCACCTAATGGTCCGCTATCAACCTGCTGGTGGATGCAGAAATTACTGTTGGAAGGAAGTCACAGGGATGCATTAATTTGCCTAGGGGAGAAGGCATTAAACTGTTGGGTGTTAAATACTACTCATCTGTGTGAAGATAGAACCTGTCCTTCCTCTGACACCAACACTAACCTGTGCGATTTCATCTGAATTTGTAATTTCTGTTCATTTCTTCAGTTAACCAGTCTGTCAGCTTTCATTTACTGTAAGTAAAGAATTTAGGCCCTTTCTCAAATTTGGAGAGGTTAGGACTATGTCCTCTTTCAGGTATTTATCAAATATTTATATTAAATAAGTTCAGGTTTTTGCAGATTTTTCAATTTACACCAGAGAAGGCTGTCTAATCTTCTATTTTCTATGCCTAGGCCATCCTATTGTCATCAGTAAAATATCCTCTCTGATTGCACAGTAATTGAGTTGTGGAGTTATGTTAAAGAGCCTTATATTCCTGGTCCTCAAGACCTGACCTCACTTCCTGTTGGGAACCCAGCATCTTCAGCTGGCCAGCACCACAGCCCATATTTGCTTTATGTTTCTGATCTTTCCCTTCCACTTCATTGAAAGTTTTATAAACAACATCACATACATGGAAGCTCATTGGCATTGGTGGCACAGTGCAAATCTGATCAGTTAATCACTGGGATATATTCCTAAGAGTGGCCCTGTTAGTTGACTTTTCCCCAGGATCTTTCATTTTCCTAAGAATGCAAGCCTTCTGGGGACATAAAGCCTTAACCAAAATCACTCTCATTGACAGAAGAATGTTCAGGAAGATGGATGAGATATTTTTGAGACACCTTTAGACCTCCTTTAAATGATTTCATTTTAATGATTGGCAACTTTGCCTCTCCAGTCTGTATGTGTGGAGAATAATAAACTAAATGCCAGTTTGATGTGGGTTGAACTGAGATAAAACCATGGCCTATTACTAATGTTGCATTTTAACTAATGTTTAGGGGTAATCAGATGATTTAGCTTTAAGCAGTTTTCTAGATTCAAACTCCTCCATCATAATTCATATTATAAAAACTCTCTGAAGAAACTTTGACTAATTCACAAGGCTCAATTAAAACAGACAAAGAGGCAGCAAGGTGGGTCCTGGTGAGGAAGGTGAAGTCTCTAATGTAGTGATTTTCTCAGTGATTGTCCTGCTTCCCTGCCCAAGCAGCACAGCAGGGATGATATGGAAGTTCCTCTGTGAGGGGTGGTGGAGCGATGTATCACTCTTATGCTCAGAATGAAGACAGGGAAAACAAAGGTGGGGAATGAGGTAGAGAAGAGTGAAGGTTCAGACATCAGAAGGATGTGCCCTTCCTGAATCCATTCAGAAACTGGTCTGAGGCTGGGAAATAGACGGAGCCAGGGATTGAAGTAAGGGCTATGTTGACAGCATCAAACAATGCCAGGAGCAGGGGCAGGGCAGAGGAACCCTGGGTGATTCCCCACAGCTGACTGCTTCACTGTGGGACAAGAGCTGCTCTTTGCCTGTGCTTTGAGACCTTGTGAAGTTCCTCCACAAGTATACATACTTGCAACACCCAGGCTCTAGTATCTTTGGACTCTAATGGGCTAGAAGAGGGTCTCAGACCTCCACGTTTTGGAGGCTAGAAATGACAGAGGGAAATGTATTCTTCTATTATGTACAAATGAAGAAAGGGGGTCAGACAGGTTAACTTACCCAAGTTCTCACATAAAGAAAGAAGAGTTAGCATTTGAGCAATGTATTTTTTAATGTCACAGCTTAGGCTTTCCACAATCATTTCATTTTGTTAAATTGCACAAAATACCAATGTCACAAACACTAAGATCTAGCTAATGGTTTTCCTTATGTATCTTCACTTGTTTCGGCCGTATACCTCTTGCAGCGGGTGGGATGGATCAGGCAAGGATGTTGCATCAAAGGATCTGCATGAATGTGTTGGGTGCTAGGCTAGCTAGACAAATAAGGGATTTTCTGTGATGCTAACAACGTTCAAGTTGAGAGAATTTGTGGTCTGGGGTAAAGTTGCACGGTCTGAGGAAAACTGGAGTAATCAGAAGAGGACTTTCTCAGACTCCCACCACCCTGTCTAACCATGAACAGCATGCGTACTGCTCTAGTCTGCCATCCTACTTGCTTCCGTACACAAACTCTGTGCCCTCACTTCCGACTATCTCTCCAGTTTCTCACTAGATCCCATCAATGTTCCAATAAAGGACATCACTCCTACAATTTTTCTTCTCTCTCTGACCAAGTGTTGGTTCTCTAATGATCCCTAGCAGTAACCACACATTCTGTTAATGCCCCCACCTTTAAAAAATATTCCTTTGATTTCACTTTCGTTTTTTAGCTACTGACCATTTGGAGCAAATTTTTAAATTCCTTTCTTCCTGTTCCTTTTTCAACTCAATTCAGTTTGGTTTTGCCCCTGACCATAGTACTGAAATTGTTCTTGTCAAAGTCACAAATCACCTGCATGGCAATAAAGCCAATGGTCAATTCTCAGTTCTCATCTTACCTCACTTATCACAGTAGTTGATACAATTGAGCACAACCTGCTCTCTGACTTTCTTCGCTTGACTTCTAAGACACTGTGCTCTCTTAGTGGGTTTCCTACATTTCTAGATTCTCCTTTCCTACTTTGTTGCTTCTTCCTCTTTTCTTTGACCTCCAAGTCAGAGAACCCCAGAGTTCACACTTAATGCTCTCTGTCTATACTCACTCCCTTGATGTTATAGTTCAGTCTCATGGCTTAAAATGACACCTACATTCCAAAGACTTCCTCATTCACATCCATAATTCAGATCTCCTATATTAAACTTTCTGCTTGATGCCTCCTCTTAAAGGTCTAATGAATATATTCAACTTTATATATCCAACACTGAACTTTTGATCTTCCTCCGAAAAGATTCTACCATAACCCTCTCCCAATTCACTTGATGGCAGCTTCATCCCTCGAGCTTCTCAGGCTGAAGATCTTTATAGGTCTCAAATTTATAGGTCTCTTTTGTTCACATCTCACATCTAAACATTCAGGAAGCCTTGATTGCTCTACTGTCTCAGTACCTACACCACCACTATGCTGGTGTGAACTGAATTATTGCTCGCCAAGATTTCTGCAATATCTCAGCTCCCATCTTGATCCCGAAGAATCTGTCCTTCAAACAAAAACTAGAGTAATCCGTTAGAAGTATGAGTCAGATTGTGTTGCTCCTCTGCTCATAATGCTCCAATTGGTTCCCACCTTAATTAGAATAAAAGCTGAAGTCTTTCCCTGGCACCACTACCTCTTAGAGCTCATTTCCTTCTATCCTTCCTTTTCTTACTCCTTTCCACATACACAGTCCTTAGGGCTTTTGCACTGGAACACTTTTCTCCCATGTAGCCAGGTGGTTAACCTCTTCAAAATTTGTTCAACTGTCATCTTCTCACTGAGGCCTGCCCTGACAACACCAGCTAAAGTTATAGCTTTATTGTCAGACCTCAAATCTCTTGACACTATTCTATTTATTCCTAAATTCTCATAGTATTTATCAACTTTCAACATACCCTATAATTTACTTATTTGTAATATCTGTTGTTTATTATCTGTCAATTTCTAGAATGTTAGCCCCACAAAGACATGAATTTTTATCTGTTTTGTTCACTGATGCTTAAAATGCTTAGAAAACTTGCCTGGTATATAGTAAATGATCAATAAATGTTAAATGAATGAATGATTTCCTTTACTAGGAGAAGAGCTATTATGAGGGCAGAAGCTGGGAAAATCAGGAAACGGGGTGAGGGGCAGGGCAATTAGAACAAATAGTCCAGGATGAGGACCATGTACAAGCATAGGTGATAGAACTTTATGCTGTGGAGGTGGGTTAGGCAGGTGTAAGTTACTATGAAGCACTGAAACCCTAGTTTCTTCACAATTCTGAATATAATGTGGCTTCCAGAATCTCTACTATTTTTGATTGTTCCCTTTGCATACATGTTAGTTTGTTGGAATCCCTTTAAAAATATACTGCTCAAAATTAAATGCAGTATTCCAGATACACTCAGACCAGCATCCCATTAATGTTGGGGACCATCATCTTCTTTTGTGAACCTACATGTTTAGCAATGTAGTTACAAAGGTCATTAACTTCCCAGGGTTAAATGACACATGACTCAGATGGAGCCTGTTGTCAGCCAAAACCACAAGTTACTTTTGCTTATTTTTTTTACACAAACCACACTTAAACAGAATCTGCTCAATTCTACTCTTTTAACCTATGTGTGTGATTTTTATATTTTTTCTATTAAATTTATCTCTTCAGTTTAGACCCATTATTTTGAACTATCAAGATCTCAATCAAGCATTTTAGTAAACTCTCACAACTTTTCATTTCCTGGCAATCTGACAATTAAAAAAAAATGACAGTGACGGTATTGACAAAATGTTGTCCGGGACAGGGTCGATAGCAAAACTCATGCAGAACTATTACAAACTTTTATTTCCATAATAACAGGATCCATTTAATATTCAGGGTATATAAAGTTAAACCTGCTCTTTTGTGATTTTGTCCACAAAATTGTTACTGTGTAATTTTTCAAATGCTTTGCTGAAATCCCAATGTACTATGCTTACGGGATTCTTCTGCTTTTCTAGTCTAGTATTTTACCCAAAAGAGAAAGAGGCCAGTGTGGCAAAATTTTATTAGATGAGCCCATATTGGCTCTCAGTGAGCCCTTTATGTAAGCTCACAAACCATCTTTTATTAATCCTGTCTTGAGGTCAGGCCTAGTCTTGGCAATTTGAAGATTTGACCTTTTTCATCACAGTGACATCTTATCTCTGTTTACTCTGTGGCTTATGTTTGGAAGGAGCTATTCATATACTTTTTTTGATGAGTGATCCTTTTTTAAAAAATATAAGTTTTTTAATATTATTTTATATAAATGCATATTATAAAATCTTATCATCCAGATTTTAATGTTATCTTTCTTTTCCCATTTTACTTAACTCTCTTCTCTCCTTATCCCTCTTCCTCCACTCATACTGTTCATTTAGTCCTGACCCATGCACTATGACCCCATGTACATATTACATATTTCTATATGTTTTGCATACTCCTATAACCATAGCTGATCTTCTTTATGAACTCTCAGCCTATTTCAAAGAGAATCAGTTTAATTATCCTTCCCCAAGAGATAATATTACCCATAAAACTGTCCTTGAATCATCTCTTTTATACTTTGAGACCCCAACCTAAAAGTAATAGAATAATTCATTTGTCCTTTTGTTAAGACTCACTGAGCTTCTCCTATGTACTAGACATTGTGCTAGGTTATACAGTAATTCCAAGCTTTGACAGGTGTTGTGTTTAATTTATCTGTGTATCTTTTCTTTTGCCTCTGAATTTAAACAGAACAAAACAAAAAAGTCTGATGCTTAGAAGGCTTCTGTTATGAACTGAATGTTTGTGTCTTTCCAAAATTCATGTGTTGAAGCCCTTACCCTACAATGTAGCTATATTAAATGGTCTCTGAGGAAGTAAAGTTACATGAGGTCATAAGGAGGGGGCCCTGATCTGATAGGATTAGTGTCCTTATAAGAAGATCACCAAAGACTTCTCGCCAGAGGGAGTCAGAGCCTGCTGGCTGACAGCCACAGATTTTTTGCTGTTGATATTGTATGGGGAGGAATGTGGGGTAGTTGAGAAGAATGTATTGTACAGTATACAGGGGAAAATATCTTGATTTAATAACATCAATAAAAATTATAAATATTCATCATCTGAATATAGTTACCTGTGTGGTTGACTTTCTCTCAAGACTCAAGCATGCAAATTCCTGCTATAATATTCAGCGAGATTAAATATTAGTGTATTATAAGTTAAACTATTTTTCCTCCTGCAACCTCTCCCCATTACCTCAGAATGTGACTATATTTGGAGACAGTGTCTTAAAAAAAGGTAATTAAGTTAAAACTGGGTCCTTAGAGTGGGCTGCAATCTAATCCGATCAGTGTCATTATAGGCGGAGGAGATTAGGATGCAAGAAGAGACATCAGGATGTGTGCTCAGAGGAGAGATGAGTGAGGACACAGGAAGAGGATGGCCATCTGCAAGTAGAGAGAGAGGCTTCAGGAGAAAGCAAGCCTATTGACACCTTGATCTTGTATTTCTAGTCTCCACAATTGTGAGAAAAAAATTTTCTGTTGTTTAAGGTACTTAATCTGTGGTATTGTACTATGGCAGCCCTAGCAGTCTAACACTGACAGGATAAAAGTGTTGCATTTTTTTCTAACCCTTTCTTCTCTTAATATTCTGAAGTTATTGCAATTGGTCCCTTTGCTATTTAGGGAACTACTTCTGGTCTTCTCTCAGGTACTCGGAGCACAGTATCACTTCTATGAATATTATATACTGGCATATCACATGAAGAACTCAATTTTCCTTTAACCAAAAAGCTGGTCATCAAGGGGTTAACTAGTTATTTCAAAAAAAAAAACATGTAGAGTGCAATATTACATCTATTAAAATTCTGTTCTTCCAAAATAATGCATAACCTTGCCTAAGGCATACTTTTAAAGCACTTTTCATTTATTATGAAGTTCATTGTTCCATTTACTTTAATTTCCCTTCCAAGTTCTGCCTGTGACATTCTGCATCTTCTTTTTATAAGGACAAAATAGTGTTGTACCCATCCAGATAGTGGGAGGTTGGTAAAAACAGATCTTAGAATGAGCTTTAGCTGTTAAGCCTACACTTAATCTTCAAGGCCAAGGTGACTCAATGTAGCATGCAGAAAGCTGAAGCCAGAATCCAGGATTAGGCCATGTAGTATTAAAAAGTAAATAGATAAAAAGATAGATACAGGAAATAGCTGGACTGGCTCAGAACTTATTCCCTGGAGTCTAAATCTCCCTGAGGTTCCTCAGCTGAATTCCCACACTTAGTGTATTTTACTGAGCCAGTTTCTAATCTATTCCCTGTTTTAACAAGGAAGCCTTTGCCCCACAGCTGGGACTCATTTGGTTCAGATTTTCATCTACGAGTTGCTGTCAGCAAGAATCTTTAGGAGCTAATTGGTGAAAGTGACCTAAAAAGGGAACCCTAGAAGACAACTAGAAACACTGAATTTTCATCCTTTCTTTCTTCCCCCAAGAATTTGTGTAATACTTTGCCAAGGAACAGCTAGCTTTGAAACTTGAGTAATCTCTTTTATGTAAAAGCTAAAAACCACCTTAGATGAGACACCATCAAACAAAAGTGTGTTTCTCAGTTTTGTAGTTGAGGAGTGTGAAGCAGTTGGGGAGTGTGAGCAGCAGTGTTTGAGATTCAAAGTCCTAACTGGACACACTTCAAAGGTAAACTCCAGGCAGAACTGCTCAAAGTTTGACCAGCACCAGGACATACAGATTTCCAATCACGGGGGCTGTGCTCAGTTCCTGCATCTGAGGAGGATCATAATTGCTTTCCTTTTAATTTTCTCTGCAGCTTATCAAATGGTGGCCACTTCACAGCAGGACACATAGGTTCACAATAAGAGCAAAATTTATAATGATTTGATTTCCTTTAAAAAATATTTGTGGTAATACTGGGGATTACTTAATACAAATGTGGGAATTAAATTGGAATAAAGGAGTTCAGGAGTAGCTCAGAATATGGAAAAGCAATTCTGGCTCTAGAGAACAGGTAGTATAACAGGTAAAGTAGGTGTGAATGGTAGCTTAAGGCGTACAAATGTATTGCTTTCCATTTGATATAACAACAAATTTTTATCTCTGGGTCCTATTTCATAAAGGTGGTATAACTTGATCTTAGTCTCTTCAGGGTCTTCAATGTCCTAATGGTTGTTCAAGGTCATTTGTATAAATCTCTCAAATGGAAAGTGTAGAGGTACCCATTATCCTGCTGGGACTTGGTCATTTGCCCACATGACTTGCCATTTTGATGCCCTGTGTGCCTATGCTTAACCCCATTGACTCCAGCAACTCTGTTTCCTATTTCCATGCAGAGTCTGGGACACAAGAGTAATTAGGCCACTTGACAAAGTGCACAGGAAGCTCACCATGGGCCTGGAGCAGCTATTTAGGCTTTGTAACCGAACCGTTGTAACTTTCCACTGTTACAAATCCCCACTGTCAATTTTTCTTCTATTTCTATGGAAGTTGGTTGTAGTCAAAACATTTCAAAAAATTAGAATAATTCAGGATGCAGGCTAGCTTATAGTTGAAAAATAAAATTTTATAGACAATTCACTGGATTAGAGTTTAATATTCACAATTGTGTATAAGTGATTTGACTGAAATAATTTTTCTTCTAAGAGCACCTTCATTTTTATCAAAGAGTCAAATCAAAACCCAACCATTTACTGTTTAAGTCTGGTTTCAATTTAGCCTGATTAGTTGCATGAATACAAGAACAGCAAATGATTATATAGGCTTTCTTAAATGTACTTTGCTGAGATGTTACAAGGAATTTTCAGATTGAACTTTAATTAGCCCTGCAGGGTGAGAAGCCAAGCAATACAGTTGCCACCAGGCTTTGCCTGCATACCTACAGTATTGGGTAAACTCTTCAAGTTCTCGAGGTCCCCAGACTGTCTTGAGGTTCTTCCCTTGCTATCTCCCAGGAAAGCAACCTTTGCTCCTCACCAGTAAAGACTGCCATGGACAATATGAATAAGCAAGTTATCAGGCCATTTCTCCAAGGGGCTTTTATTAGCTTCAAAGTCAGTCTATTCCTTAAAGCTTTTGCTGACATCTAGAGTTTAGGCATATCTCTTTCAGACATGACATTCCAGTCAAAGTCTTGGTTAAGAAATTCACAATCAGAAACTGGAAAAATCAGATTCCCATGGAATTCATGCAAACAAATATATTGCCATGAAAATAGTAATACTCACTTGTTAAGCATTTTCAAATTCTGGAGGGATCAGGTAGGGAGAAAAATATAAATGCTTAAATATTGCTACAATTTGCCAAGTCACTCTAAGAAAACAAAGTTTTTAGAGATCAGCAATATTTTGAACAAAGTCACAAGAAAAATAATTATATTCAGTTTATCTAGTCCCACAATTAACTCCTGATTATTCTAATTATTTGCCAGTATCTCTACAAACCCAGTCATTCCTCAGATTCCTACTAATCCCCATCTATTTCAAAGTATTTTCTGAAAATTTACTCTCAGAAAGTCATATTTTAGAATAAGTCAGAAGGTGTAACATTTTTACAAATGCATCAGAGTAAAACGATGACTGTCTATAAATGGCCAAAAACATATTTGAAATGATATGTTGTAGATCTGATTATAATGCAATTGACAAAGGAATTTATTTTCCTTATGACAATCAAAATTACAAGTGAAAGTACATCAGAAATCAATTAATTTCTTTCCCACTGTCAATGGTACCTGGGGTTTCTGTTGGGAAATAGCATTGGTTTTCGAAAATCAAAGGGAGAGTTTGTCTTTTTCATTTGTCATTAAAATGATCACTTTGCTTTACCATCTATCTTTGTGCCTTTCTTTTTCTTTCTTATTCCTGTGTCCCCATTCCCATTTCCCTTCTTGAGGTTACTACTGCAAATGTCCTTTCTTCTGTAATATATATATATATGATACTTTTTAAAACTTCATCAATTCGTTCTCATTTTCTTCTTCCCTCTACTACACAATCCTTCTTCAACTTGCACAGATGCTCTTGGACTTATGCAGACCTTCTGCAACTTTCAGAGTCCACTTTAGTTTGTCCTTTTAACTCATCTAGAAAAAAGCAGTCCTCTTTCAATTCTATTTCTTTTGCCATTATTTACACTTTAATTACCAAAACCATATATTCCTTCCCAACTTAATGAGAATTTTCAATTTTTAATGACAACTAAAGTAATTAGCATTCTTTAAACTGCCACATTTATGAACACACTTCATAATTGTCAGAAACAAGTTTTTTTCTCCATTGGGAAATGCACTTACATTTTTATTGGTGGTGATTACTGCTTCCTTTAGTGTGCTCAACAGTGAGCTGTTTCATTATCTAGTGACCTTGATGACTTTTAAAAGACTAGAGAAGAGGTGGGGAAGATATCAGGTTTGGCACCATTTGAACTGCTTAAGTTTAAAAATACCCTTTTTTCCCCTTTTGTTCTGATTTTTGTCTGAGAGGGGAGTGAGATCTTTTCCCTCTTTAAACCAACAATTTTAATCCTTTTTGAGAAGAATACTTATGATGTAATAATATGAAAGCTTGCACATTAGAGATCTTATTCCACTTACTAGACTTTTGGCAAAAGAATTCAAGATTGAAATCAAGCCTTTCTTTTCAAAACAGAAACAAGGACAATGTCTAAAACAAAGACAAAGTTTAAACAGATGAGTACTCTCAAATTAAATCCTCAAAGATCAAACCAAGTCTCCAAAAGATAAGAAAGCAGGCAACACACTATAACCAAAGTTTCATTTCAGACAAACAAGAGAAATAGACAAGAGCTCTCAAACAGAAACAGACTTTCCCCCTGGCAGGAACAGAGAAACAAAACTGACAAAGAGCAGTATGCAACAACAACAAAAAAATAAGCAATACCCAAACCAAAACCAAAAGAGCGTTCCAACCAAATCCCATACTGAAGAACTGAGATTTTTTTCTGTCACTAACCCATGCCTACTTCAAGAAGTGCCTATTGATTCCTACAGAATCCCAAATGGTTTAGAGAACCCAGGTGGTGGGGCAAGGGGCTCCTGGTCATGCACACCAGGGGCTTGCCCTGTCTGAGCTCTTCAGCTCACCAAGAACCCATTTTCTTTCACCAACAGTGTTGAAAGATGACTGATACCTTGAGAGGGAGAGCAGGAAGAGTTTCTGAGATAAAGAACTCCCAGAAGCTGCTGGGGAATTGCAGCAATTGCTGCCATGGGGTCAGCCTGCCACAGGCAGTTGGGACCCCCCTGCCTGGGCCATCCAGGCTTTACTGTGGTCCACATGTTGCAGAAAAACGAACTCCCACATGATTCAGGGTGGTGGAGTAAGCCTTTATTCACACGCGTGGTCCCAGAGAAGAAGAACTCCAAATTCTGGGCCCCGAGGAAGGGTTTGGTAGGTGGTTAAATACTCTCATAGCAGGGTTGGGGAGAAAGCAAGGAGGGGCTACACGATGCAAGCAAGGGTCACAGAGGTGGAATGAGGAAGCTAAAGGTACAGAAGCCGAATGCGGAAGTTATCTGGGGCCTGGAACAAAGAGAACAAAGAGCCAGCCGTTATCTGGGGCCCAGAACAGGGAGTCAGCAGTTGTCTGGGTCCTGGGATAAAGAGCCAACTTTATTTCTCATAACATTGCCCCCTTTGATGCTAGACTGAGTCTTCTTCAGTCATAGCATCACTAGGTATGGGCTGGAGCCTCTGGTAGTGGCATCTCCGGAGTGAGTATCTTCCCAGTGGCTGGTCAAACGGTGCGGTACAAGGTCCCCTTGCACCAGAAGAAGGTCCGAGGAGGGCTGGTGAGTCCTCCAGAGCTCATCAGGATGGTGAGGTTACAGGTCTGTCCAGGTCTGTAGCACACTGGAGGGATCCTGGCTTCACTCTGAAAGAGAGGTACACTCTGGAAAGAAAAGGAGACAGGGTTAGCAGTGGTGTTCAGGGAGATTGGGGTAGGAACTGCCACTATGGGTGGCTGTTCCAGGGAGGCACAGAGGGAACAGTTATTGACATCTCCAGGGACAGTTGGTTGAGTAACCAGGCTCCATTTGGTAGGAGGGTGAGCCAAGAGAAGGGTCTGGTCTGGGTGGAACCACCCAGGTCAGAGGCCAGCGATTCTTCCTGACTTTGAATTGAGTTGGTAAGGTTATAAATCTCAACCAACTTAGGTCTTTGGGTACATGAGCTTTGAAGATGAATATGTCTCCAACTGGCCCAGAATGCCATGTATTTACATAGATTTTCCCCCAGACTCCGGTTTCCCAATCTTTGCTCTTAGGGTCTGGTATGGGAATTCTCAGCTGTTCACCCATCCTAGTGGTATGTTGGTGACAATGATTGTAAGGTCATCCACCACAGACCTCAGGTTTCCAGTTGCAGCCTTCACGGAGATAAGGGACATAAGTGTACTGGTCTCTGGGTAGACATATAAAAGGAGCCGCTGTCCACTCCCATCCTTCGAGGCTTTTAAGACCAGAGGTGGGAATAGTAAGAGTCATTGGGCCTCTGCACCCAGCTTCATGACAAGTCATGGTGCCTACAGTGTGTGTTATTACATTCCTGTCTCTAGTGTAGGTCTCTTGAGCGGAAAACCTCCATACATAGGGCGTTTGTAGGGTTTGGCTGGCATGTGCCAGGCCTGGTATAAGGAGTAGGAACCAGAGCTCCATGCCTGGAACTTGGTGTGAGTCGGGGCAGTTATCTTTACAGCCTAAGCCAGCCTGACAACGGCACCTACAGTGGCTGTTTAGGCAAGGCAGATTAAACAGGCGAAAGTTAGGACTAAACACAGATGTCCTATTCCCAAGTCAGTTCGTTCAGTGACGCTCCATTTGGGTGGTGCTACGGTTACCAGTCTGACCCCTAGAATTCCGGTGCCAGTGCCAATCAGGAGTAGGTACCCCACGGAACAACTGTCCATTCTTGGAGGGAGTTTTCTCCCTCAGCTGGGGACCTCCAGAGCTTTAGGGCCAGCAGTTGCAAGGCGGGCCTGGTTCCTTTCACTTTGGGGTCTGCAGCTGCCTTGGCTCGCTGTAGTGGATCCAGGGGATGACACCTGCAACTTTAAGGGCTGTTGGAGTGGTTAATAATACTAGGTGGGGACCTGTCCAGGTTGGCTGGAGGGGTTCCCTCTTCCAATCTTTTACCCATACATATTGTCCTGGCTGAAAGGAGTAAGCTGGCCTCTCTCGAGGCTGGGGCTCCGGGCCTAGTCTGGCCTTACTTATGACATCTAAGGTCTGCCCTAATTGCTTTAGATACTGAGTCTGGTCTAGCTCCCCCCCTTAGCCTCAGATCCTGCACTTTCCCTAACTTTATTATAGGAGTAGGTCTTCCAAATACTAACTCGTAGGGAGTGTACCCCAAGGAGTTCAGGGTGTTTCTGACCCTCAGCAAGGCTAGTGGCAGCAAATCAGTCCAAGGCAACTCCGTTTCTTGGTGGAACTTGGCCAGAGTCTCTTTAAGAGTCCGATTCATCCTCTCTACCTTGCGTGAACTCGGGTCGGTAGGCAGTGTGGAGCTTTCACTTCACATGCAGGAGCTGGGCAATGTCCTGTACTACCTGAGAAACAAATGCTGGTCTGTTGTCGCTGCTGATCGTGAGCGGGAGTCCGTATCTGGGGATGACTTCCCTCAGGAGGGGGTATTGCCGCAGGTGGCAGGGCTTCGCTCCAGGCTTGAGGTCAATCACTCCCGGGGCCTGGTCTCTAGCTAGGCCTGGTGGGTTGTCTTCAGCCCAGACCGCTGGGAATTCCCACAGCAGGTTGCTCCTGACCTCTGGGCTTGGGCTGGGGCTCCCTTCCTCAGTAGAGTATAGCCTATACTCTTCTTCCCGTGGCAGGATGACCGCTAACAGACTTGGGCCACCTACCTGTAGGGAGGCCTCACCCGTGGGCTGGAAGGTCAGCTGGGCCCCAAGTTTGGTAAGGAGGTCCCGTCCCATTGGCGGGTCAGGGCATTCTGGCAGGTACAGGAACTCGTGCCTGATTTTGTGACGACCGAGTGTTCCTCCCCGGTGTCTACCATGAAGGAAAAAGTCTGGCCCCCGACAGTGGCATGGACCATGGGCTCGCAGGAGCCGAGATTCAAGGAGCCTGGTCCCCCTCAGTCTGAGTCTAAGCCAGCCAGGCTGAGGATGGTGGGGGCCAGCTCAACGGTAGGCTGGTTGGCTTTCTTCCTACGGTTTGGACATTCCCTCTTCCAGTGTCCTCTTTCTTTACAATATGCGCACTGGTTTCATTCTACCTTAGGGTGCCCTTTCCCTTCCTTTTTTTCCCTTATTTGTCTCCTTGGGGGGGTGGTCCAGGGCTGCTACCAGCAGGTAGCTTTTCTTTCTAACTTCTTCCGGGCCTCTCTTTCTGCCACTTCCTCTTGACTTTTGAAGACCTTGTTAGCAATTTCAATTAGCTGACTGATGTCCATTCCAGCAAACCCTTCTAACTTTTGGAGCTTCTTATGGATATCTGGGGCAGACTGGGAAACAAAGGTGATGTTGACCATCCGCTGATTGTCCGGACTTTCAGGGTCAAATGGAGTGTATATGCGATAGGCCTCGCACAACCTTTGCAGGAAATCGCCTGGACATTCATCAGGCCGCTGCACCACATTGGCTACTTTCGACATATTGGTGGGCTTTCGGGCCCCTGTCCTGACTCCCCGGAGCAGAGCTTCGTGATATCTGTCAAGGACTGCTCTCCCTT
>CM052538.1:80312775-80324321 GCA_028533065.1 Trachops cirrhosus | reverse complement strand
GGTGGTAAACGGCTGATAGTAGAAGACCACTGCTCCAGGCTGAGGTGTTCCATCAGCATCTAGCTGGGGCAGTCCCCGGGCCTCCCTAAGGAGCATCTGGAGGGGCAGCCGTTCCCTGAGGCGGGATGCTATGGGTGATTCTGTCAGGGGATTCTGTCTGCTGACCTTTCTGGGGGAGGAGGCAAGACCGAGCTCGGCGGAGTGTCCAGGGCCAGTGGCTGGGGCCTTGGATTATTCATTAGATGTGGAGGCGGGAAGGTGGGTGGCTTGTCTTCCTCCGCTTCTCCCTTGAAGATGGGGGCGTTGCTGGGCCTTGGCAACTAGGATTCGGGGCTGATTTCCTGGTCATGGGCAATAGGCTCAGACAGCCTTCCGGCGGGCCCCTGATGCACCTTGTAACCGATGCCCCTGCCCAGCACACCACTGGAGCCACTTCGGCATATCCTGCGCTAGCTCCTGCCACCTATCTATATATACATACTGGTCCAGGTGTCCAGGCTTCCCTGTCACTATCAAGTGGACTGCCCTAATAGTGGTCAAATTAAGGGTTCCCTCAGGGGGTCAGCCCACTCCAAATGTGGGCCATTCTGAAGAACAAAAAGTTTCCAACTGATCAGGTGTCATACGGGGGTCCTGTCCCCTGAACCAGTTAAAGTTCTGGAGCATGCAGTCTAGGACAGTAGACTGCCCTCCCCCATGTCTCCTGCCCAATGTGGCACAGACAGACAAAGGGAGGGGGGATTTCACTCGCACCCGCCTGGCCTCTCCTCTCGCAAGGGACTTGGGTCCGTCTTAGCTAAGGCTGCCCGTGTAGAATTCGGGTTTAACTCCCAGCCGTTATGCCGTATGACAGACCGAGGACTCACAGGTTGGGGCCCACACAGGCCCCGCAGGCACAATGCCGGTGGAGCCACAGGCACATTCACTCCAACACGCGCACACACAGTCACACCGAGATTAATACTTTTCCCTCTCCCAGGGGGGAAACCTTACCTGAACCTGAGGCCAGTGGCTTGAGAGGTGATCAGTCTCTCCTTCCACCCTTAGGGTGGGTCTGTTCTCAAGCCTGGTCCCCGGGGCACTTACTGATCTGGTGCCTTCCCAGATGGCCTTAGTCCTCTTTCCCTGAGTGCCCGGGTCGAAAAGTAGCCCGAGGTCCGGGCTAAGGGGAGCCCAGCTTCTCGGGACCCGAAATCACCGGGGCACGTGCTTCCCTTCAGTCACTGGGCCCCCCCTTGTCGACCCCAGCCGCCTTCACTGGAGGCAAATGGCCTGCTCATGTGAGTCATTTCCTGGTCAGGGAACCAAATGTTGCAGAAAAACGAACTCCCACACGATTCAGGGAGGCGGAGTCAGCCTTTATTCACACGCGTGGTCCCAGAGGAGACGAACTCCAATTGTGGGCCCTGAGGAAGGGTTTGGTAGGTGGTTAAATACTCTCGGAGCAGGGCAGGGAGAAAGCAAGGAGGGGCTACGCGAGGCAAGCAAGGGGCACGGAGGTGGAATGCGGAAGCTAAAGGTACAGAAGCAGAATGCGGAAGTTATCTGGGGCCCAGAACAAAGAGAGCAAAGAGCCAGCAGTTATCTGGGTCCTGGGATAAAGAGCCAGCTTTATTTCTCATAACACACATAGTCCCATCTGGAGTCACCAAAAACTGTAACGGAACACATGTCCAGCTGCCTGCTGCTACAAAAGCCAATACTTGAGAGGCAGGGGCTTATGTGAAGGAAAGTGGTTTATTCAGATGCTGGTCATCTGAAAGATGGGGGACTCATGTCTCAAAGCCCATCTGCCTCTCTCAGTGGAGGCAGAGGTTTTTATAAGGAGGGAGAGGGGAGCAGAACAAGGAGATCGAGGAGGGGGTTGAAAACTTCTCCACGTGCTGACTAGCACGGTCCATTCCGATAAGGCAAGTGATGGTCTGGTGTGTGTCATCCTGGTTTAGTCATCCTGGCTTCGTAACATCCTGGCTCCATGTCACTCTGGCTCCATGGTTGAAGGTCAGCAAATCTCCCAGAGCTGGGATGCCTGAAGGTTGGGTCTGTATCTTCTGAAGTTCTTAGGATTCTTATACAAACAAACATGCTGTTCATCTACAAACTATATATTAATCAGAGTCAGAACTAACAGAAACAATATCAAAAGAATGGTGGGTGGATTACAATTTTTCACTGTTACCACTTCCCAAGGTCTTACCACTTCCTTGATGTTCTACAGGGAGAGCATTTGTTCTTTGGCTTTTGCAATTTCCATACCTCTTTTGGGTTTGGCCCTATTTCAGAGGCATAGCCTCCTCTAGACTCACCAATGTTTACGCCCTCGTCATTTTGTCACCAACTCTCTTTCTCTGCCCCTGTGGGGAATATATATATATATAAATATAAATATAAATATATATATAAATATATATATATATATATATTTTTTTTTTGCTTGAGGTAGAGGCAAGGGCATAGTGGGGAACCCTAGCTTCCTTAATCTCCTTGGGTTGGGAAGCCATCCTTAAATCTTTTTCTCTAAAACATCCGTTTGTGTCGAGTCATTTGTGCACCTGAAGACTTTGTCTCTGGAAACAATATCTAGAAAGATATTTCTTGTTCTTTGCTTTTGTTGTTGTAGTTGTTGTTATAACATTTCCTTCCTCTAAGGCAAGGAATAAAGGCTTTGTAGAGTTTGGCGTGAGGTTGAGGGCAGTAGGAAGCTGAGGAGGGACAATGGGGACATTTTTAGAGAAAAACAGTATTAATTAACATTTCAAAAATATGATTGCATCTTAGTAGCTTCCTGTTGTAATCTCAAGGCTCATAGGAGACTGTTCTGGGATAATGGCCAGCAACCAAATCTCATCTTCTACTTGTAACTTAAGAGATTTTCCTTACCTGTTCTCATGCCCATGCCTCTGAACATATTGGCCCCATGCTTACACTCTGTTGATCTTGAGCAAATCCTTGGCTGGATAACCAGGACCCCAGAGCCTCTCCCCACATGCATGCACTCTTACTCCTGAAGTCTTTTCTAACCATTCCCCCCAAAACTAGGGTAGTCTCTTCCTGTTATTTACTGTTTTGGTACTTCATAGTTCTTTTATAGCACACACTACAGCAGAGATTATTTAATTGAGCTACTATTTGCTACATAATTTTTTTGTCTATTATAAAGATAGAAACCATTCTTTCTTATTCACCATTGTGCTTATAGCACTTGGCCTATAATGAGTATGTAATAAATATTTATTGGGTGATAGAATGATGAATGGTAAACCAGCTAGATGTTAAAGGGGAGGGAAATAGAGGCCCAGATTTGAGTTCCTACTACTCCAGGCACTTTGACAGATACCTTATCTATTTCCTCACATCTGAACAAAAGCCTCATTATCCCTATAATGAGGGTCCAATAGCTGAGGGAGATTCCTCCCAAGGTTATTCAGTTAATAAGGGGTAGGTGTTTCATCTATTCCTTTCTTAATATGTGTTCTTAGCATGTGGCTTGTCTTTGAAAATGACTCACACTCCATAGCTTCTACAAAAAACTGATAGTTTATCAAGTGATATTTGCCTTTTTTAATAGAATGAGTCTCTAGCCTGGTGAGTACTCTGTTGAGAGAGTTTTAGGAAGAGTATGGTGGCAAAGTCAATCCAATCTCCTTCCCTGGGTTATTTAAACACACCGTGGGGATGTGCCCGTGTTCTGCCCACTTTTTCCCTTTTGGGTAAATAGTCATATTAGACCTAGACCTGTTCCATTTTTAGGAGCTTGTTTTTAGAATATGAGTCTGGCATTGGGTATAGAGCATCAACTCTATGCAAACCATGAAAAAAAACAGATTAAAAATTTTAAAAGGACATATTTCTATTATAATGGCTTCTATTGCCAAATGTAAGAAATGTGATTGCACAAATAATTAATACAAAGAAATCAAATTTTTGTTTTAATGTATCTCTTAATGACCTGGATGGGCACTGACTGGTTTTGCTAAAATTAGGTGAAGTATGTAATTTTTGCTAAAATTAGGTAAAGTATCAATGTAGTATAATTACCTATTATTTATAGCTAAATTGAGAGTGTTTAACCTCAGTTTTATTCCCCTACCTTTTGTGTTTTATTATTAATGTAAATGTTTAGCAAAATCTGTTCATGTAAATAAGTGGCTGGGAATAGGAGTTTTGTTACAGCAATGCCCTCAGTTTTTTTAAAAATTTTTATTGTATTTTTCCACTACCATTTATCCCCTTTAGCCCCCCTCCCCAGTGCAGTCACCACAGTGTTGTCCACGCCCATGAGTCCCTTTTCCTTTGTGCTTGATCCCTTTGCACTCTGTCAGAATCATATGCCAAAAATCATTGAGAAACCTAGCACCAAAATTTGCTCTCAATGCTTTATCAGTTGAAAACTTGGTAGCAGGTCTTTGAAAGCAAAACAGGGAACCATCTAATTGCAAATGGAATTGTTACTCATTTATTAATGTGACTCCTTTCTCAACACCAATACCAATATATGTATGCTGTGTTTCTAATCATCCCTGTGGGTTACTGAGGTTTTTCTACCACAAGGTAACACATTACAGAAAGACCAGGGTAAGAGGTGGTCTTTCTTTAAAATATGACACAAAGAGCAAGAGGTGAATGAAAGAAGAGGTGGAAATTTTGTATCCTCAAGCAGATCAGTTTTTAAATTATTTTTCAGCTTCATTAATGTATAACTGACAAACAAAATTATAAAATATAACAAAAAAAAGAAAACAGTTGATGGATTTTGTGACTTAAAAAAATGCATCAAGGGCAGGGTGTGATTGACTGAGGGAGATTAACACAGAGAGGAGTGGAAAGGTTCTTGGAGGAGAGGAGATTTGGCCTGGGCCTGGAATAAAGTATAAAATTTCTGCAGGCAGATAAGAGGTGATTGCAGGGCTAATGGGCATTCCATGAAAACCTAGTGGTTTAGTCTGGCTCTGTTTCTTCAGCTTAGAGAACTTCCAAGAAGCATAGGTGGCCCTGGGTCAGCTTACAAATTGGAATATGATACATGGGGTTTGAGTTCCTCTGAGGTTTCAGTGCGTCAAGGCCAGCTTAGGTGTACCTCCAACAGAGCCAAAACTCTAGCTTAGTTTCAGAGCTCTCCTGATCTCCTGGAAGTGCTCCTGACCACAGGACTGTCTCTGGGTCAGAGTAGATGAGATCGGGAAGCCTGCCCCAACAAACAATCCCATGCACTCCAGATGGAGTTAATAATTATCCTCATGCCAGCAACCTTTGCAACTCTTGCTTGCCTCCTTCGCTGCCATCATCACATTGTTCACTTTGTTTACTGGGTGATTTTTCCTTCATCTGGACTCCTTGAGAGCAAGGCTCTGTTTTATTCTCAATGTCCCCAGGTGTCTTCAGCATCTAGTACTTTTCTAGCACCTAGCCTAGGAGGGACTCAATTAAATGAGGAGAAATGGAGACATCCCTGACATCCCCAACTCCCTGCTAGTCTTTATGGAGGCAACATATTTTTGTATATGTAGTTGTGAATCTCATCTAGCTCTATGAGTTAGATATCCTTATATTAGTATCTGACAGATGAAACAATGAAGGCTGAGTGATTAAATGACCAAGGTTGCATAGTTAATAAGAGCATACTTCTGGACTTGAATTCCATTTCTTTTTGCCAGAAAATATTGTGCTCTCCCTTGTAAAGTTAATTTCAGTCCTATGCTTAGAAAGAGGAGCCAGTTCTGAAGAGGAGTTTGATGGGGCCCACAAAACTTCCTAATTATATTACTCTCAACCACCATTTGCCATGAATTAAAAAATGCCCTTCTTTAAAATTTCATTGTTGGTTAAACTATGATGTTCAGAAGATCTGTTTTAAATTTCATGCTTTCTGATAGTTATTATTTCATAATAGAATTTAGATAATAGAATCTGAATGTTACTTTTCCAATAATAACAAACACTTTATTAGTACTTTTCAGTTGCTTTATAGATTTTATTTTGATTAGTCCTCACAACAACCTAATGAGACAGGCACTATTATTGTCTTGATTTTATAGATGAAGAAACTGACACAAATGTAGATTAAGTACCTTTACAAAGATGATACAGTAAGTGACAGAACTGGTATCCCAATCTAATAGACACCCAGTGTCATCAGATACTTATTAAGGGTCTGCTCAATGCCTTGCAGTGCCATGGGCTGGGAGAGTGATGCACCAACCAGATGGGTTTCTGTCTTCATGGAGCTTTTCTTCTTGCAATAAATAAATGTTGTAAACCAGACAGTGGTAAAAAACAATGGAGCGAATAACTAAGGTAATGTAATAAAGTCTGATCAGGTTTAGGGAGAAGTGTGGCTACTTCAGATAACATGATAGGGAAGGAAGGGGGACCTGAATAATGACAGGGCACCACCTATCAGAAGTTCTGTGGGAAGGGAATAAGGAGGAGCTTGTTCCTTGTGACTGGAGCTTGGGAAAGAGTTGGGCAAGGGGAGGAAATAGGGGCAAGGCCATGCTTTATATATAACGGTGAGAACTTTAATTTATTCTAAGCACAGTGGGAAGAATTTTCCACAGGGGAGTCAAATGATCTGAGTTATACTTTATAAACACCACTCTGTTTTAATAAAGGTGATCTGTAGTTGGTATAGCTGCGGAATAAGAGAGGCCAGAGCACAGTGTTGGCCAGAGCACTGAAACTAGGATGGCAGCTGTGTGTATGGAGAGAAGGGAACAGGGTGAGAAATATTTTAAAGGTTGTGCCTACAACTCTTACTAATGGATGTGGAAAATAGGAAAGGAAACCAAATTGGATGACTCTAAACATTTCTACTACAGTCACTGTTTAAATATTTGCTTCATCTCACTGAGATAGGGAAGGACTGAGGGAGGACCCAGTCTTGAGAAATGAGTTGGAGTTCAAAAATTTTCATTTAAAATCTTATTTTGAGTTCCCTTTAAATATCCATCTGGGATATCAAGGAGGTAATTTTTTTTAAAGATTTTATTTATTTATTTTTATAGAGGGGAAGGGAAGGAGAAAGAGTGGGAGAGAAACATCAATGTGTGGTTGCCTCTCATGCACCCTAAACTGGGGGGACCTGTCCTGCAACCTAGGCACGTGTCCTGACTGGGAATTGAACTAGTGACTCTTTGGTTCACAGGCCCACACTCAATTCACTGAGCTATACCAGCCAGGGCTCAAGGAGGTAATTTTTGATGGCATCAGGAGCTCAGCGTTTTCCATATTAAACAGGAGCTTCTAGACAGTGAGGTTTGATAGCATTATAATAAAATGTCTGTGGTTTTAACATTTTTGCTTGAGAGGAGAATCTACTTTTTCAAAAACATGCCTTGACATTGAAAATGTCTATTGTACAAGTAGACTGTAATTCCCAACACCGCCTCAGGGAGGCAGTAATGTTAATCAGCAAGAACAGAGAAGAAGCAAGTTGGGCAAAACTGGGAGATAAAAACTGCAGATGTGAGTGTGCCATAAACAAACCTGCCAACACCATTCCTGGGAAAAGTAGGTTACAGCATGGCTTGTATAGTGGAAGTCAGTAGAACCTCTTAACGATAAGACTGCTTAAGATATTGCTATTAAAATCTGAACTTTCTGCAAATACAGAGACTACACCTAGTAATACGGATACAAGAATGCACCCCATTCCACAGCAGAGTGTTGTAGAAAAGACTGGACGATGTTGCACAGATTAGTAGGATGAAACAATACAAGGTGAAGACAAATTGAGACCAAATTAGAGCTCAAACCGTTCTCTCAGCCATATCTGACAAAGGATTGTCACCAGCTTGTAGGGATGAGGAACTAAATTTACATCGGAATCTCCACTGTGCATCCTTTATAATTTTTTGAACGCATTTATGCCTAAGTTAACTGTATAGTGAAATAAATATGTATTTAATTCTATTTTTGGATTACTCTTTTTAGACTAATCCATTTTGATTTTTTTACTCAGTAAGTCCAAGATAAAGAGAACACCCAGATTTTATTAGCACCCTGCTGGCTATGACAATTAAAATTTTGGTGTCTCCAGGGTGGGCTGAACCAGCTGGAGGAACCTCTCACATGCTGCTCTCTTAGGTAGGTTAATCTCTTCCTGGCTATGCTACAAGTTTCAACTAAAACCTTAAAACATGGGCACAGATAAACTGGCCACATTTCCTCTGAAAGCTAGCAGAGAACAACTCTAAGCAAGTGGGATCTCGCCTGGGTGGATTTTGCCCTGGGAAGAGGGGATGTGCAAAGTACGAAGCAATCAGCACTTCTAAAGAAAAATGGGCCCAGGTGGGCTGTGTTTGCTGCTGGGAGAGCAGATCTTCACTTCCGAGATGACACTTAAGTCAGTCTATCTGTCCTTTATTGTTCGAGAATCCAACTATTTCCCCTTCAGACCTTGACCAAGTCACTAAAATGCTCAGGAAGTCAAGCAGAATTATTCAACCTTGTCAGTTAATGTTTACAATTCACTTGCTTTATGCTGGTCATTTTACTGACTAGGCAACTTGCTATGGACCATGCTCCCTGAGACAGGGAGGATTAACAGAGTAAGACAGAGGATTTGGCAAATTTGGCACCCAGTGGCCTGGATATCCATCTGCATTTTCCAGGGTATCGAGAATTGCTGAGACAATGCCTAAGCCAGAAGCTCATCTTCCATAGGGTTCTATTTGGTTGCAGTTATTTTATATCACTGTTCAGAGTCTGCATTTATACAGTGTTTATTTGCCTACTTATATGTCCATGAACAAACATGAGAAAATGTATCACAGAGCCCATAGGACAAAAAACAAAACCAGAACCCATGTTAGGCCTTATCAAATGCATTCATGAAAGCATGTACACATATATATGGGGCATGTTTGGATATTAATGAGAAATGCATGCTTAAATTATACAAAGAGATATCAAGGATTGATAACACATAAAAGCTAAAGGAAGTTTTGAGGCAAATGATACAGTCAGATGTTTCTCAAGTAGTTTTTTAAACATAGAACATTTTTCTCCAACTGAAAGTTGATGCAGAAGACCAGTGTGTAGAGTAAAGCTTTCCTGTGTAAGGAGGGGTGGTGAGGGCTCTGCCTTTCTTGGCCTCCCCTGGGGCACTTCCACAGAGCTGGAGAGATTCAGCAGGATCATCTTGCAAATCTAGCTGCCTGGTTTACTGCTAAGGAAACTGTGGCCCAGAGGAGCTGCGGGATGATTGGCCCAAGGTCATGTTGTAAATAACTTAAGAAACTATAGCTATAACTTGGTTCTACTGACTCCAGGTTCATTGCATCATGTGCTAGGAATCAGTTTTTCTCACTCAAAAATAATGTGGAATTGGTGAGGAAGGAACTCTATGCTTATTGTTACTGCTTTTGTTTAGATTTTTCTCATTTTCAAAAAGGAATTGGGTGCTTTTATAATTTGGCATTTCTATCTGGTGTTGGGAAAGTCCCGCTTTTTTAGCTAAGGACACAAGTTCCTCCAATTTATTCCTGGGTTATCTCTTCAGTCTTGTTGACAACTCAATAATTTGCCCACCTGGTACACCAGCTTCTCAGGGTCCCATGCTAACAGCTTCCCTTGACCCCACATATCTTTTGTGGTTCTGACTTGCCTACTCTGAATGCCTTCCTCCTATGTCTCTTCCACTGGAATACTAACAGCTTGCATCTCAACTCTTCCTTGAGGCTTTTCTGATGCCCTTCTCAGCTCTGATGTTCCTTCCACGGTTTTTTTAGACTAGGACATATCAGAGATTGCCTTCTTCTTCTTAGAAGAAGAAGAAGTGATACTTCTTGTGTTTCTATCTCCTTTTTCAGCTGTGAACCACTAAGAACTGGATACATGTCATATTTATAGCATTAGATAAAATGCATGCACACACTAGAAGCTCCAAAACTCTTAGTTGAATGGAATTGCATACATATATAGAAATATTGTAATTGCCTAGTTTTGCTTACATGTGGCAAGAAAATTACAGTATGAATAATAGAGATAATCCCTATTATGCAAGTGTTATTCAATATTAGGCTTTGGAATTTTATATTTATAGGTAAATATAGATATTCAATATTCAAGGAATTAAACACTATAAAAAATAAAAACTAGGTAGGACTTGAGGTGTTCAATCTATGTCTGTGGTTCTCTATTAAACTCCCTCTGCCCCAGGTTTACTTTCTTTCTGGAATATTGTATCTCAGTTGGTATACAATTTCATGATTAGAAAAACTTTTTTTTAATTTAAAAATTTCTCTAAATAAAATGTTTTTCTGACTCAGTTTTCCTAGAAACCATAAAGGTATCAGCAGTTCTATTTTTTCTGTATTAACTATATACTCATATCTCGAAAAGCCATTCTTGATTGAGATGTTGGTGATGTTAAAGAAGTGCAAATATATATAATTAATGGGTGAATGATAGGGAGAAGTGTTTGCTGATTCAGCCAATATTGAGTTCCACCTGACTGATATTATTTATAGCTCTCTAAGAAACAAGTCCTCCTGCAAACTCTGAAATGGTTATAATGATGCCTTTGCTTGCCATTTGTCTGCATAGTTAGACTAACCTTCATAGACATTTTCCCTGAGTTTTGAAACTGCAGATTTTTTCCTTACCCTCTTTGTATTTTTAAAGCATATGTGTTCAGTAGAGAAATTGTGCTCACTGTGCTTGATTGGACATGATTTTTCCACTTGGGCCTTTCAAAAGATTTTCAGATTAAGGAATCCACAGAAATAAAGCTGCCCTATGCCTTCCTGGCCTCTTTAGTCAGATAATTCAGCATCCACCAAAACTTTCCAGTTATGTTTTCCATGTTTATTTGTAGATGCAAATTCTAAACTACTTGTTTACCCTTATTTTTAATATTATTAGCTACAGAAACAAAATTATAGATCATTCACAGGAACTGTAATAAGCAAAGAAGAAGGAGAAGAAGGAGGAGAAGAAGAAAGAAGAAAAAGAAGAAAGGAGATAAGAGTAAAAGGGGTTTGTATGTAAGTTGAGTTATTATTTTTTGAGCCATACAAGTCATGGCATGACTAAGGAGCCTGGAAAATGGTTGTATGGAAAAGTATAGACTTCCGGCCAAGATGGAGGCATAGGTAGATGCACTGTGCCTCCTTGCACAACCAAGATAGGGACAGCAACAATACAGAAACAAAATAACAAACAGAACTGACAGAAAATTGAAGTGTATGGAAGTCGGACACCCAAGGATTTAAAAATAGACACTTTCATCCAGACTGGTAGGAGGGGCGGAGTCGGGCAACCAGGCGAGGGACACGGAGTGGAGAGCTGAGCACCCAGGGTGGCACAAGCCCGCAGCAGGCAGACCCTGGGCGCACAAGCAGCGGTGGCTGGCAGGCCCTGGCCAGGGGGTGACGACCAGCAGACCTAGGAGGCGGCCATTGTGAAGCAAGGCACTGCATGCAACTCAGGGTCCCAGCACCGGGAAATAGAGCTTTGGGTCACTGGCTGGGAAGGAGGGTCCCGCGGGGTGCACGGGCCCACCCACACCGGGATTGGTGCCAGAGGGGCCTGGTTGGCTCGTG
>CM052538.1:80284443-80312275 GCA_028533065.1 Trachops cirrhosus | reverse complement strand
TCCTGGACTTCCTGGAAGTCTATTTCCTTTGCCAGATTGGGGAAGTTCTCCTTTATTATTTGTTCAAGTAAGTTTTCTGCTTGTTGTTCTTCCTCTTCTCCTTCTGGTACCCCTATAATTGGGATGTTGGAACGTTTAAAGATGTCCTAGAGGTTCCTAAGCCTCTCCTCATTTTCTTGAGTTCTTATTTCTTCCTTTTTTTCTGTTTGGTTGTTTTTTTCTTCCTTCTGGTCTACTCTATTGATTTGAGTCCCAGTTTTCTTACCATCACTATGGGTTCCCTGTGCATTTTCTTCATTTCACTTATTGTAGCCTTCATTTTTTCATTTAATTTGCTACCAAAATCAACCAAGTCTGTGAGAATCCTGATCACCAGTGTTTTGAACTGTGTATCTGATAGGTTGGCTATCTCTCGGTCACTTAAAAGGACAGGTTCTCAGGCTTTCATTTCTTCTTCTGTTTGAGCCATCTTTTTTTTTTTTTTTTTTGTCTGGTCATGCCTGTTAGGTATGAGGGTTGGAGCCTTAGGTGTTCACCAGGGCGGGGCAGCCCAGTTGCTGGGTTGTGATGTTGTATGTGGGGGCGGGGTCTGAAAAGGAACAGTGGTGCTTGCTCCTCTCTCCATGGGACCTCATTCCCTACCGCTGCTTCCCCCAAGCAAACTGGACCTTTCTGGTGCTGATTCCTGTGTGAGTGGGCTTGTGTATGCCCTGGGACTTTCCAACAACCTCTCCTGTGAGGCTGAGAGTCTCTCCCTGCACCTCAACCTCCACAGGTGTTTTCAATCAGTGCCCCAAGGCTCTATTTCCCAGCGCTGGGATCCTGGGTTGCACGCAGTGCCTTGCTTCGCAATAGCCACCTCTCTGGATCTGCCAGTTGCCACCCCTCGGCCGGGGTCTGCCTGCTGCGGTCTTCTGCACCCCGGTTGCGTTACGAGTCCACTCCCAACACTCTCTGCTCTCTGCTCCACGACCTGTGCCCGGCTGCCCAACTCCGTCCCTCCTACTGGTCTGGATGAACGTATCTATTTTAACCCCTTGGTTTTCTGACTTCCATACAGTTCAATTTTCTGTCAGTTCTGGTTGTTATTCTGTTTCTAAATTGTTGTTGTCCCTATCTTGGTTGTGCGAGGGGGCACAGTGTGTCTACCTATGCCTCCATCTTGGCCGGAAGTCGGAATAAGCATTTCTTGAAAAGCAATTCTATGTTTTAAAATGCAAACCTTTGCTCATCTTTGATATGTTTCAATCTCCTTTAGATTTTTCCAGAAAACCTTCCACTAAATGCAAAAAAGAAGATGCCCGTATGGCTCCAGAGAACTGAAGGGCTACAGGACAGGTCAAAACATTTCATTATGGCCATTTGGGTGATTTCAGTGTGTTCCCATCTCCCGGACCTAGTGGCCCCATGGGGAGTTTCCTGCCCAAAGCCCTTTGGTTTGACATGTGTCCTTTTGTGTTAAATTTCCTTTTTAAATGTATATTGCAGCATTAAGAAATTGACTTGGACCCCCAAAATTGCTCTCCCATTTACCTTCAGTTTCCAACAAATTTGTTACCAGCCAATGGCCAATGGAAGGAAATCCATAAGGGCTTGTCTTGGTTAACTTCATCCAAAACAAATTCATTTCACACCTTATCAGACTGATAGAATATATCACAGTCATATAAAAATACTTTCAAGCTACACGAGCTAAAGAAATAAAACTATATTGACATAATGAATGAATTGAATTGAATCCCTCTGGATCATGTGTGTGTGTCTGTGTGTGCACATAAAGGGAATGATTTTGCTTGATAACATCAGTAACTAATTTTTGTACGTCACTTTATAGTTTACAAAGAATTTTTTCATAGATACTTTTCTATCAAACAGCAGCCTTTGAAACATTAATGTCTGTTGCTTACAATTCAGGTTTCGTGAGATGAACTCTCTCATGTTCACAAGGCAGGTAAGTGGTGTTGGTGGGCCCCACGTGGAGTCCCAAAGTGCTGTGTTTGCAGCACGTCCCTCCATCGTGCTGGCTCCCCACCAGGGGCACAGGAAGCCGTGTTTGGGCAGTGTGGGGTCCCAGTCTGATGCACTAATCAGCAGATGCAGTGCTCTCCTTTCAATTTGACCTTCCAAGAGATCTTTCCCTGTGTTCAACATTTTGCTACTCACTCTATGGACTGGGCACTGACCTACAATGTGAGGGTTAGAAACTTCTATGTCTGGAAGAGAGCTTCCCCAAACTGCTGTAGGTAAGGGTCAGGAACCCTTTTCTCTCATCAAAACTGGGTCACATTGCAGACAGTAAAGATGTCACTGGACAGGGGCCTGGCCCTGACAGGATCTGCCTAGAGCCAGCTGTAGTGTGTGGGCTCTCAACTTTGTGGAGGAAAGATTTCACAACATGAGTCCCAGGGACTATGAGGATACATTTAGTAAAGCTGGGGACAGTGAAACAGGGAAGGGCTTAGCATAGAAGAAGCAATAGGAGAGCCTAGGCTGGGCTGTCTTGTCTCACTGGGAAGGCAGAGGAAATGGGGGTCTTAGGGGCAGGTTTCAGGGGATCAGCCTGGGACAAGCTGCCAGCTGCCCATTGCCTTGGAGTTTAGGAGACACGTGCCAGTGAAGAAAGAAGTGGGACGAGAAGAAGGGAATGGTGTGTGGTGCTCCCCAGAGGGAGAGCACATGCACTGGGTCCTTTGTCTTGAAGCTTTCTCTCTCTCTTGTAGGAGGGAATCTTAGGGGGGGTCTCAGACAAGGGTCTGAGAATACTGAAAAGGGTCTCAGTAGAATACTCATCAGTTCTCCAGGTGGACCCCTTCAGGGTTGTGGTCTCCACTGATCAGTCAGTGGCAGGGTAGGGGGTCCTTAGTTACTGTGGCTGGTCCTGGTGTCACCACCTGGTTTTGCTGCTTTTCTGGGCCTGGAGCTGAACTACACCCAAGGCCTAGATGTTCTCTCCAGGGAAGAAAGACCAGGTAAGAAGAGGTTGCCCTGGGGGTGAGGTTCTTGTTTTCTCAGTTCTGCCCCCTGCCAGACACTGGGGGCCTTCTGCCCTGGTGGCCATCTTCGCCTGGCTGTAAATTCCTCAGCCCTTGTGTTCAGCTCTCTGCCTCAGTTTCCCTGTTCCACTTGCCAAGAAATGTTCTTAGCTTTTCACTATCCTGTCTCAAGGAGAGGTAATGTGGAATTATTTCAGAGTGGCAGCTGACCAATTTCTGCTGCTGGCAACAGAAATGGAAAACAGCCTTATGTTAAAGTCCAACATGAAATTTCAAATGATTAAAATAATAATAAAAGTAATACTGCCAATGGTATTTTTTAAAAAACCTTTCAAAATTTGAGGAACATAGTGTAAAGCATATTGATTTACTCTGAGACCTCCTGGCTATGTTTCTGGGTCTGGTCTGAGGAGGAAACACAGAAAAGGGAAGAAGGTGGAAGCACTAACCTCAGCTCTGTGCTTTCTTGACTTTTGGAGACTTGCATCCCCCAAGAGAATTGTCAGAGTTTTCAAAAAAAAAATTTTTTTAAATGTAGCTTGGCCAAGGCTGTAGAAGTGTTATATTTCTTGAACCCTTGCAGGACCTGTCCATTGACAGAACCGCATCCATCTGGTCCCGTACAGCGGCCAAGGCGGGGAAATGTGTTCCGTTGCATAAATTCGTCCTAGCTCCTTTTCATTGGCTCCTACTTTCCATGGCACTTTGATCCTTTCTCATTTTCCACTCCAAATTCGTCCCTGCACATCCTGTGCCAATTGGCACATTTCTATTAAAGAAATATTTTCCTTATAATATCCTAGCTGTTCTGAATTCTCCTCCACAGTTTCTTTCATCCTATCTGGGTATAATGTTGATCTAAATCCCACTGTTGAATCTTAGGAAGATAAGCTTGACCAGTTAGTTTTATGTTCAATTTGTTTACCTGTAGATTCACCAAACATCTTTATTCCAAAAATGTCCAATTTTTTCAAAGTTATTTTTATTAATGCTTCATTTTAACAAAAAGATAATTGTTAAAGAATTCATAGTGGTTCGCTAATTTGTAAATATCACCTATCTGTGGTTAGGCTAGTTGAACATTTTTTATAGGTTTTAATTTGAAAAAGTAAATCTTATGAAGGGATACCTTAATAGAATGACTCAAAAAGCTCTTTCTAACTGGCTGTGCCTCATTGGACAAGTTACTAGACCTTTCCAGACCTTTATTTTACATAAAAAAAAATAAAGGGTGGAAGCTTCCACTTGCCTCTGGGCAATAAAATGCAACAACTATGAATCCATAAAATAAGGAGCTCACTTGGTGTGTTGCCTGAGGACTCCTAGGAGTTACATTTCAGATGCTCTTGGCTGTGTGTTTCTAGAAGTCAGTTTCCTCCTTAGCACTCTTTAAACTTATTTTGGAATGCAGCTTCTCAATTTTTTTGTCTCCTTCCCACTGCAGCCCAGTGCATTTCTAGAAACCAGCAGCCTCTTTCTGTGCTTGGAAACAAAGCTGTGTCAGCCACTGAGGGCTGCGTGTGGGATTTCTGTAAGGGGGTTTCATAGAAGAATAGGTTTTCAGGCAGTGAACTTCTGTTCTTTGTTTTCTTTTCTTTCTTTCTTTTTTTTTTTTTGGACCATTGAACTATTATGAGGCACAAATGTAATTTCTGTGTTTTGTTTGAATTGGGAGACTCTGTTTACATGAATACTTTATCATTATACATTAACTTTATCTGGCACATGATTGTTCAAAAGAGTTCTGTTTGAGTAAGAATGTTTATTATGTATGAGGCCTCATTTTCCTATGAAAATGTGCTTTCAATGTTATAATAGAAGTCTACTAAAAACAGGATTAATAGAAACGTTTCATTTGAAAGCAATTTTTCAGTAATACTACATATACCTAAGGCCTTGATAAAGTTTTTAGACTTCTGATATTTTATAAGGTAGTTTAAATGTTTGAGAGAAAACTCTTTATATTCCAAAGAGGCAGTAAATGTCTATATTTCATAAAGGGAGGCATCAAGAAATGCTTTAAAATATGCTGTTTTGAACTTCAGTCTCATGCTGCCCTTAGCTAAGTGACTTGAGACAAGTCATTTTGAGCTTCAGTTTTTTACTTGTAAGTTGAAGACAATAATAATTACCTCCTAAGATTAGAGCTAAATACCATGCAGCTCACGGGAGACACTAAACAAGTGCTGTTGGGATGATTTTCTATTGAGAACTAAGAGAGATTTTAGTCTTCCTAGCCTCAGGGTGCTATATGATTTTTTCAGTTGGACTTGCCATAAAAATTCACTGGGTACAATTGTATAATTTAACTACAACTTTAATAAATTTGTCTTGAAATGATATCTAGCAATGGTTTCCTTCATACCTAAAACCAGCCTCTTATCACATCCTCAGCCTTCTTAAAAATTAACCATCAGCAAAGCAAATGATGTATAATATGCTTTTTAAAAATCCAATATTTTCAGTGTATATTATCCAAATTATATTATCCAAATAATATTTCAGTGTATAGTTCAAGTTGCATTTATATACTTCATTTTGCTTCTCTGCTGGTTTTTTTTACCTAAACCGAAAAGATTTATCTCTTTCTCTCTCCCTCCCTCCTCTATACGTTTTTTGCTTCCTCTCATTCAACATGTGTTTGTTGAGTATCATCTACTGGCCAGACATTGTTCTAGGTTCTGGGGATGGAGCAGTGAACAAAGTAGGAAGCCTCTTTTAAATAAGATGGTCATAGAAGGCCTCTCTGGAAAGGTAATATCTAGGCTGAGAAATCTTTATATTACATTTGATACTGACGGATACAGGTACAGGTTCTTGGCAGTCCGAAACAATAAGTTGTACTGACTGCGCATCAAAGTTACATGTGTTTCTGAAATGCCTCCACCAGTCTGTTGCAGAAGAGTGTAGGGTTCTCTTTTTTCCTTGTGTTATTTCTTTAACTTTATCATAATTCACTGGACTTTTTGACACAACTCCTATTCCAGCCAATAAGCACTACATCATAAAGTATTTGCTTCTATTCCATCCTGGTGTATTATAGTCCCAGTTGGGGTAATGATCTGGGACAGCCTCAGCTACAGGTCTTGCATTATCAAGATCTTCAGTATGAAATTGGTCCTCATGTTTGTGGGCCCATTCCAAATTTGTTGCTTTTCTTCTGGAGAGCAACATGTGGTCAGGTCTATATAAAGGTCTCTCCAGGCCATAGCAAAGGCAAGGATTAAGATATGGAAGTTACTGGTGAATCGTGAAGGGTCCTCTGAGACATTTTCTAGCCTTTCCTTGCACTGCTGCCGGTCAGCTATTGAGAAAGGTGCATGTACACGACCAGGGCCTTCTGCACCTGCTATTTCCCTCAGGGGTAGCAGGCTAGAAGGTAGAGGGAGATATGAGGCTTCACTGGAAGTATGCACTGCTGGACTAGGCTTCTCTTCCTCTGGTAATTTTGGGTATATTGGAGAGTAGGGTGGAGGAGAGGTTGTAGCTGTCAATTCAGGTGTTGTCCTTGGGGCTCTGAACCCTCCTAGCTTCCCCCTGAGAGACAGGTCGGGGAGCCTCCCTTTCCTCTCTCTGAGAGACAGGTGGGGAACTACAAAGGGGTCATCTAGAATATCATTGGTAGGTCCCCAAATAGATGTTTCCTTCGACCCAGAACACAGAGATGGAATACGACATAATGCCATATTGGCTTGCACATAGGGAACCTTCGACCCCTTGACTGGCCTCCAACAGAATAGATCTAATTGGAGTATGGTGTTGTAACTGTTGCTCCCATTTTGGGGCCATATCTCCCCATCTCCTAACTTATATTGAAGCCAGGTTATATTAAAAAAAATAGCTTCCTTTTCTTGAGATTTTCAGGATCAAACTTATCCCAATTCTTAAGAATGCATCCCAGTGGGGATCCTGGGGGCATAGAGGGTGTACTTCCCGTCTGATCTGTGGCCCACCTAGGAAAAGAAAACAAAGAGTAGAACTCCTGGGCCCCCTAGAGGTGCCCCCCTTGGTTGAACAAAGAGTCTTCTAGTGGGTTATAGGGAGTCCCCTGTTTTTCCACTACCAAGCTGCCAGACATCTCTGGTGACACAAAAGCTTGGATGCATTGGCTAGCTGAAAGACTAAGAGCTATGCCTACCATGGACTACTAGTATCCCCTTTGATACTGGTGAAGTCAATGACTTCTATTAAACTGGACCCTTTCTGCAGATCTCAAGGCTTTTACAAGTGTGTCCCCAGTGAGGAGTTGGAGAGAGGGGATGGCACTAGTCTTTTGATACATTTCCTGCAAGGATTGGAGGCTGATGTAGTATTGTTCAACCCAGTAAGATAGGTCCCTACTGTGGTGAAATATTTGCCACCTATGTGGCTCTGGGTCACTCAGGTTTGAGGGGTCTATTGGATTAAAACACAGAAGGTGCCTAAAGAGGAGAGGCAAGCCTGTCTCTGGAAAACACCAGGGAGGAGGGGCCTGTCCCACACTGCTTCCCTTTGTTCTTCATGAGCACAAGGGTGATCATTGAAACATAAAGTCTGCGATATGAAGCAAAGAAGGTACTTAAACACATATATCTCTTTTTCTCTGTCTGTCATACTCTCTACTATACACCTAAACAAATTCTGACTAATAGGAGTATTTCAAGAGGCCATAGAGGGAATGGGAATTTAGAGATTCTATTCTGAGCTGGTGGGGAAGAGTGAATCCAGCAAGTTTAAATTCATACCTGTGTTCATGGCACTAGGCTCGAAATCTAAACCAGGAGTCATAATTCTTACTTGGGTATTATTTCTAACAAAGGACACTGACTCTGAATCTTTTAGAGGCCCACAAATTTTGGTTGTTCAAGGAGGTACACTGTATCTACCTGTGCCTCCATCTTGGCCACAAGTCTCCTAGAGACCCACAAGTTTTGACAGTCAATAGGAGAGGTAGAGAACATTTACCATATCCCAGGAGCCATGCTGGGTGTTGTCAGCAAAGATGAACACTGATCTCATGGAGCTTATAGTCAAGCAGAGAAGATGAACCATTAAACTTGTATTGGTGCCTGCAATGTTCTAGGTATTACTGGCTCCCAGAGTGAGATCTAACAATTAACATGATTTTTAATGTAATACATAAGTTTTAAGTCAGTGATTTTGTTCATTTATTCATTCTTGAATGAGGATGTAATGATTTTGCAGATCAGTAAGGTGCCATTGAATCCATATTCATTGATGGCCTGTTATGTACCCAGTTATTATACTGAAGAGTAGAATATAATGCTGAGGATACTCAAGTCTTGCTCTCATGTGGATGGCATTCTTGCAGAAAGATTAAGCTTCTAAACACATAATACTCTACATTAGTTCTATTATTTTGGCATGTTTAGAACAATTCTGTGAGCTAGTTACTGGCTACAGGCCAGGTTCCAACACTGGGAATGTCCCCTTTGCCATTTGTGATAAGGCTCTTGCAACAACATCTCATTCTTGGTCAGCATCTCTACAGGAGTGAGCTCAACACAACTTGCATGGCTTCTGCTTTCATTTGTCATAGTGATATTTATGTCGATGGTGGAACGCCTGAATTCTTACCCTTCAAATATGAATTTCTGGAACCTTCAGTCACATGACCACACTGCTGCCCAGAGTGAGCCTGACTTGAGTCTAGCCACATTTCCCTCTGTGCCAGCTGTTAGGCTGCAGAAAGGGAGACACTCTTAAAATTTATAGACTTAACATGCATATAGTGGTAATTTTTTTTGCCTACTAGATGGAGCAGCTTGAGCATAGGGTACTTAACCTAATGTTACAGCTCTATTACTAAAAAATATGGTAGCTAAGCTGAATGCTTGCAAATCAAGCAGGTGACAGTGGTCATGTGGCTTTCAAGGTAAAGAAATTCTATAGTGAAAGTACTTATAAAACATACTATTTCTTCCTGTATATTTTACTAAAAACCAGCTTTATGAACACTTGGCCTAAGGAAATGTGATGTCCCTAAACTACATATTTTGGACTGGGGTTGTTAGTAGAAGCTGCAGTCCAGGGCTCTTTGTCCTGGGTTTTTTTAAGTGTCAGTGCCAAAGCAACTTCCACTTGCCTGTAGAAAGAAAGGGAAGATCTTAAGGCTGGTCAATAAGACTTCTTAGAATCTGGACACCACCTACATTTTCAGTCTTATTTTTCTACTATTGGCTATTTTTCTTTAGCCATTAAAGTATATTTATTATTAATTCTGCAGGCCCCAGTTTGGCAGATTGGCAGGATTTACCAAAAAGCTGTGGACTCAGCATTACTCTTGCCCTGCACCAGTCAGCATGAAGTCTGGCAGGTATATGAGGAACATTGTACTTCTGGAATCGCCCTTCTTCCTGGTCTTTGGACCTTGCTCCTTTTTAGTATGCAAAGCTACTTATGAATTGTCCTGATAATATTTGTCAATTTCCTGCTTCAAAATTTATCCTGTAGCAACATATACCTTCTTATGTACACATTTTCTTGTCTCTAGAACTTTGCTCATATTGTGCTTCAGCCTGGAATATCTTAGCCAATAATACTTTCACATCTTTGAAAACCAGGGTCAGATGCCAATTCCTCCAGAGACACTTCTCTAGTCCACAGGGTAGGTAAAACTTCTTCCTTTATTTTTCTGTAGTAAACTAAATTGTAATTTTCTATTTATATACATTTTATAGTAAGATCCTACATCTGCCCCATCCCATCCTTACTCTACTAGCCTGTGAAGTTCCTGAAGATAAGGACCAACGAATTCATCTTTGCATGCCTAACACTCTAAGATAGTGTTAGCATCTCGATAAATGTCCCTCAAATGACTGGCTGCTCCCTGACTCTCTGGTCACAAGCCAAGGTTTTTATCAACCTGGAAAATCTTTTTTGGGACAATAACTCTTACTTATTGGTTATGAGTCCTTACCATGGACTTACCCCTTCCTTCCTCCAGTCAGACTATGAAAATCAGACTATGAAAAATTGTGCTAGATTAGAGAAGCTCCATCTTTACCATTTCCTCATGGATATTATGATATGCCAGGCCCTTTGGGGAGTGGGGCAGCTGATAGACACCCTTTGGCTGGTCGCTGTCACTTGGATCCATTTATTCTTGGATGACTCCTTGCTTCACAGCAGGGAGTCTGCTCAGCAGATTTTGTTGACTGCTGAGCAGACCTTGAAGTCATAGATGTATAAATTATAATACAAGCTACTCTCTCCAAATGCCATAGATGTTCCCATCTTTGTACTCATTTTTATGTTGTATCTTCCTGGAATGCTCTCTGCTGACTTCTCAGCTTAAGTAAACCCTCCTCATTCAAATTTTATTTCAAATTCTATCTTCCTTGTGAAGTTTCTCTAAACACCCTAGCTCACATTAATCCCTTCTCATTTGCATTCCTCTTAGTATTTAGACTCCCAAATTAGCCCTTCTCTTTCTCTCAATTTACCAGTTTTTTTCCTACATACCTATACTATTTTCTCAATTGGGTTATAAACTTCTCAAGCTTGGGTGTTTTATCTTGGGGATACCTAAGTTTAGAACATGTGGACACTTCAGTAACACATCCCCTCTCAGGCTTGGGGTGGGGGCAGGAATTATAGGACCAGATCAGAGATGGACAGAGGAAAGTTGATCTGCCCATAGATGTTGGGATTTCAGGGAGACTGAGGCTGACCAGTGCTCTGTGTCCCAGAGGTGAGGTGGGCAGAGGTGGTTCATGCCAATGTTGAGGAGAAGAAGTCTGATGTGTTGTGTGGGATGGGGCAACATGGTAAGAATTGGGGTAGTGGATTTTATCATGGCTCTAGTTAAACAATGTCCTCCTGATAGGATCTAGTCAGGATGTGCCAGCAGGGAAGGCTCTGGGAAAATCTAGGTAGACTGGGAAGAAAGTCTCAGTAGGAAATGGGATTGGACTAGTAGGTGAGGTAAAAGCTTAAACCATGTGATTGAGGTGAGGATAGGGTAAGAGGAAGGGGAGAAAGAGAGGAAAAAGTGGATAGGAGACTTCAATGGGAAATGAGGGAAAGGTAGATAACTTAGAAGTGAAAGAAAAGAGAAGAGAGGAAGAGCTGGAGAGGAGAAGAGAAAAAGAGGTGAGAAATGGAAGTGAGAGAGAGAAAAGATGGTAGAAAAGGGATTAGAAAAGAGAAAGCAAGAAAAGAAAAAAGAATATCGGAAGGCTCATCTCTACACAACACCTGCCTGAACGAAAACAAAATCCAACCCAGTAGTCATGGTAAGGCAGGGGGTCAAGTTGCATTATATTCCTGCATTAGTTTTCACCTACTTTGACATGGACAGGTGCCATTTTTCTCACCTTTTGTAGACTGTTAGCAAAAGAAAATCTGGTTATACTTAATTTGCATTATAATACATTACATATATTATGCATTCATTCTTTATTAGACACAAATACACTGTGATTGCTTCTCAAACACAGCTTCAGAACAAATTTCCTAACCAACCCACTGTACTGTCTGCCTCTACCTTAGTCAACATTGCTGTCATGAAGCCTAAATTCCTATGTGCAGTTCTGGGTCTGCTATAGTTTCAGTCACAACCAGCTTGCAGCTTTGAGGCTGCTCAGGCATTTCCTAGCATCTTTAAGTTAGATGGCTCATTTCTGGGCGAGTTCAAGATGGCAGATGGTTGAGAAAGTGGTCACGATGGAGCTTTAACATCCAGCTAAGCCAGCATCAACAATCATTCATTCCCAACATTCTAATATATTAGATATCAAATAGATGAATACAAATAAAATAATACCAGCATGTAAGGCAACGCTGCTGTCAGGACTTAGAGACAAGTGCTTAGAGCAGTAACTTTGCACAAAGTGCTATTTAATATGATCTATTATGAGTTTATTTTATTATTATTTGTTTAGTGCTTATACCTTATAATGCAGTACTTTGCCTGATCTCCACAACACTTATAAGGTGGAGCAGGCATTATAACACGTTGTGTGAATGAGGAAACTCAGTTTCACCTATGGTTTTGCAAAGGCACGCTGGGAGGAACACAGCCCCAGAAGCCCTTCTGTCGCCTAGTCCATTCTTGTCTATTCCCTAGTGAGCTACAGCCAATTTGACCGGCAACAGAAAAATGACTTTCTATATTATTTCTAAATGGCCACAAAATAATATATTGTATGTCCTGACAGTCCTCCAGTAAACAATTTCACAGCTGTATCTGCTTGATACACTTAAACAAAATTTAGTTTCAGCCATAGTTTATTTCTGTGCTCCTTCTCCATTATGTTTCAAAATTGAGAAAGTAATACTCACAATTTTAAGACTATTGGGCAACTGGGAACAAGGTTTCAAAATAAAACTGGCTTCCACACTGTGCCCAGTTTTATTAGTGTGTGTAAAACTGACATTCAGTGGTGCTTGTGTGTGGGTTTAAAGTTATCTTCTATTGAAGTGAAAGGACAAGATAGTAAGTCTGAGGCTGGAATCAGGACAGCCAATTTCTGACTTGCTCTCTCACTTTTGAGAAGTCAGTTGGTATCCATACCTTGTTATCTTTCAAATGCAAACTAGGACAAACACCAGGACAGGAGTGGCATGGGCCATTGTGATTATCAGCAATCAAAACATTTGTTGAAGCAATTCGTGGAAGCAGTGTTTCCATATGCATGTCAGCATGTTGGATGGATTTAGGGCTCACAGTTCAGATCTCTTCAGGCAGATGCCATCGCAGGCACTGATGCTGGGCCTTGGTGATTTTATAGGGGATGTGCTATGAGCATAGTCACTGCCTCTGGTGGATGCATATTCAGTCTCCTCCTGTAGCCTCCAGAGGATTGCTGAGGAAAATCTTGAGAAATTACTTTGGATTTAACTCAGACAAAAGGCCTACAGCTAAGCACTGGCTGTGCCTCATTCATCTTCTGGAAGCCCTGAGGATGCCCTTACTAAGCATTTCTGGCATATTTTAAAGGTGTGAAACCTGAAAGAATAAAAAAAATAAGTTAAAAGAGATTATGTTTCTCTCATATCCATGATTCTTCTTCAGCAACTTGGCCATGATACTTAACAGACTTAAATAAGGATTTTATATAATTCCATTGACAAGCAGAATTATCCCTTCACTTTCCACAATTTTAAAGATCTTCAGAATATAGTGTTGTTGGATAAAATTTGCTCGGAGACCAATTCATATTTCAAATTTATGTGTCTCTTTTTTCATTATTGCTCACTCTGGAGATGATCTTATCTAGCATCAAGTCTTTAAATACACTCTATGTGTTGACACTCCCATATTTATATCTCTGACCTAGGCCTTTCCTCTGAACTCCAGATTATATATCCAATTGCCTGCTTCACACCTCCACTTAGTGTCTAAAAGCATCTCAAGCCTAAGATGTCCAAAACAAAATTATTGTTTTTCCCCACCAAACCTGTTATTTTCAAAAGTATTCTCCAACTCTATGAATGGCAACTTCATTCTTAAGTTGTCCAAAAACTTGGGGCTATTATTTGCTCTTTCCTATCTCACAACCCATACTCAACTCATCAGAAATTCCCACAGATTTACTTTCAAAATGCATCCAGCATCAGACCACTTTGTGCCATCCCTCCACTACCACACAGGTCCGAGTCACCATCGCATTTCATCTGTGTTATTGTAATAATATTCTAACTGGTCTCCATATCTATTATCATCACAGAGTTTCCCATGTGCTCCTTTAAAATGTACACCAAATTTTGTCATCCCTATCCTCAAACCTTCTGGAACATTCCCAATGTGTGGATAGTAAAATAAGTCTTTAAAATGACCTACAAATCCTACAATATCTGCAAGCCCCCTCACCTACCTGTCCTCATTTCCTAACAGTCTTTCTCTAACTCTCTTCCAGGTACTGTCCCACCTGCTCTTCCCCAACAATGCCAGGCACACTATAGTCTTAGGGCTTCTGCATTTTTTTTTGTTGTTGTTGCCTTTTCCTGGAATTTTCAGTTGGGGAGGAAAAATTTCTCCTCTACCCTTCTAGGTTCTTCTAGCTGGTCCAATAACTAAATTGATATAAGACAGATTAACAAGAGAAAAAACAAATTTAATTTTGTACATATGAGGGTTCCGTAAAATATGAGGGGCCACAGATAGTCAGGCAATTGGGACTTACATGTTATTCTGAATTAAGGAGAAAGGGTAGGAGTCTGGGACTTCAAAGGGGGGAAGCCAATTAACATGGAGATGAAAAACAAATGTTTGATAAACACATGTTTGCTGAGCATGCAGAGACAATGGGACATAGAAAGGATTTGGGTCTCCAAATCCTTGTGAGTCCTACCTCCCACCCGTAGCCCATATTCTCTCTGGATATCTTTGGTGATAGTGCTTTTCCTGGATGGGGCCCTTAATCTAATTTCTTTTAGGAAGTAAGGGAGAGGTAAAAATCTCATATTAAACCATTTGGGCCTCAGTTGTCTTCAAGTCAAAATAATCTGCATGCCAGGGGTGACACACTGTGGAAAGGCTTGTTTTGAACCTTTGTAGCTCTACCAAGTCCTCTCAAGATGGCATTCTGTGCTTGTTTGTCAACTCCCGCATTCTGATAGCTGCTTTCTCCCATCGTTGCACTGTTGGACTGCAAATGATAACAAAGAATCTGGAATAATGCATTATCATTTGTGGTTCTCTCTATATCTCATCAATTGGCCTTTTGTAATAAACCTTCCTTATATTTTCCTAATTTGAATACGCCATCTCTTTCTCTCTGCGACCCTGCGTTACACAATAATTAGTATTGTTACTGAACCCAGTTAGTGGGGTCCTACTTCTTGCCACCAATAGGCAAAACTCTGGAGACAGAGTTGGGTGGAAAGGAAGGGAATCTTTTATTTGATGAACACACAATTTGAAATAAAGACACATTTCTGCTCTAGAACCCATTCCCTTGTAAAAAAGAAAAAAATCCAAAGAAAAATAAACCTATCACCCTCTGCCAGGCCAGACCAATCTTAGGCCACACCCTGAGTTCCCTTTCCCTTTAAAAGTACTGTCCTTGGGAAAATGCAGGTAGCTGAATCATGCTTCCAGTCACCATCTGCTCCAGGCATAATATTGGAGTTTGTGTGTGCTGCAACTTCTTCAGCTTCTGCTCATTGGTCCAGCCTTGGCTTCCCATCTTTTCTGTGTCATCTCACTGGTGCAATTGTGCTTTTAGCCAGGCAACTTCCTGGACTGGCCTAGGTGGCTATTGACTGCTACAGCAGATGTACAGTATTTCTGTCATGCAGGTTGTGGGGCTGAGGCCAGTGCCAGTCACCTGGCCATGTGGCTTCCATGCTGTCCAGGGCACAAAGCACTGACTGGCTAAACACCTTCCTGCATGTCAGTGTGGTGGGTCCGAGGCCCTGCCTGGGCTGGAGTGCATGGAGCAGCAGTGGCAGCTCTGCCACTGACAGTACGTGTGCTGGAGGAGCCCACATGGTTGTCAGGTGAGAATGATTGTCAGGTGGGTGGCCTCCTGCTGGCCTGGGAGCCTGAGTCTCCAGTGTCCAACTAGACCAGCGAGAGGAAGGGTATTGCAAAAGCATAGTGTTTTCCTGTGCTGTGCTTTTAAAGACTGCCCCTAGAATGAGTTGTCCTGGTTGCGAGGCAATGTATGCTGGTTCGTACTGTAGCTGCTGCTCATGCAGTTGTTCTAGGCACTTCCCAACCCTACCCCCATTTCCAAGAAGGGTTTCCCTGTTACAGATTACATTTAGCATTTATTGGTACTGGAAGTGGCCATAGAAAACAGTCCTGCCAAATGGGATTCTGACATGGAATTTCTTCTAAATTCATGGAGCACAGGGATTGTTATCTCTTGCCAGGGCAAGGTGGGACATGAGTACTCCATGGAATGGTGAGGCATTATTATTATACAAATTTTCACTGATGGTGGTATAAAATGATGTGCAGATCACTATGTCAATAATAAGAATGTTAAAGATTGTGGAGTAAGCTTGCTTCTTCTTCCCCTCAAGATCTTACTTGGAGAAAAAAAATTAAGAGATACAAACTTACAGAACACACATGGGGAACAGGAAAGTCTCTGTGGAAGTTCTGAAGGTGTTCCTCATCTCCTACTCTGGGTATTCCTCATTTCCTACTTTGGGTGGACATGTTTGGCTAAGGCAGAAGCCCAGGACATGGTTGTAAGAGGTGTGGGATTAGAGCGTCAATCGAATGCTCAAGTCTGTCATGTTTTTCATGTAAGGAAACTGGTTGAGCAGTTATTGGGCTGAGAGCTTCAACCCTCCAAATTCTCCTGAAATTCTCTTGCCTGGGAAGGTAGTCGCTGCTCTGTGCCATCCCTCTAAATAGTCCTCTTATGTATAAAAGCTTTTCAATGATTGAGCCTAAGTCTGTTGCAACATAACCTGGTGCTGATTTTTTTCTGACTCAATCTATTTATCACTCATTCCTTCTAGACCTAAAATGAGAGTTATTTTCTAACAGATCAATTTGAGAAGTTCAAAGCCTGCTTCCATAAGGAAAGAACATATAGAAAAGGACAGAAGAATTGACCAATCTGTATTAGCAGATGACAATAGAAGATGTGGGAGAATGAATTCTAAAGGTTTTAAAGCAAATAAGAGAATGACAGCTGAATCGAGATAAAGTCAGTTACATAGGTCCATTCACTTGGCTGTCTAGATTTATGGTGTTATCTCCAGGACTTTGGAATGCTACTTATAGTCTAGTAGGTTTATTAATTGAATTCTAGATTCATATGTGGAACTTGCCTGGCATATTGCAGAGTAAAAATTCTGAAGACTTGTGGAAAATGGAAATATTGGAATGAATGTATTATAAAGAAAACTGCTTAGCTACTCATTAGTGGGAGGACCTAAAGGGCCCACCATTCACCTAAGCATTAAGAAATACCTTGGTGTGAGGGACAGCAGCAGGCTTGGAATATTCTATGCTTGCTCTGTTTAGGTCAAAGAAGATAGAAGCGATAACAAAATGTAATTGGATTCACTGATCCAGTGTGAATTGTGGGAATTTCAGATTTGTAGAGGAAATGAAGTAACAATTAACTATCAGAGAAGAACTGGGTGTTACTACTGTAATAAGCCATGAGACTGGCATGATGTAATCACAGAATTCAGATTTGAGGGATCTGTGAAATTGCTTATTTGATGAGGGAACCTTCGTATTAAAATAAGTGGCATACTACTAGTGGACTGTTTGACATAAATAAGTGGAAAAATTCTTGGTTCACAGTGCAAAAACCTAACTCAAATTTTTGAAATGGACTCCATGACTTCCATCCAATTTCTGAATCTAAATTGGCTCAAAAACCTGTAGCTTCTTAACAGAGGACTAGTGCAAGTCCCTTTGATGAAAGACCTTATAATATGGACCTATCAATCCTGCTAATCTTTCTCCAAGACTTCCTGAGAGATCTGAAGTCATTTATTACTGTGGCTGTGCATTGAGAAAAAGGTAAATGCCCAGCCTTTTGTATGAACTGAAGCTAATCCCTCAGGACCCAAAATAACTCTGTATCCTATTGAGCAGGGACTCGTAGACACCAGGTGATAGATATAATCATGGCTTAAATCTAACAGTAGTTTTAGGAGGACTGGGAGTAAATACTGCCATTGATTCCTAATCCAAAAAGTACAGAGGAATTAATACATCTAGGAAGAGATAAAATTCACATATTGGCACTCTGACCTGTGAAGTGAGGGATTTTATGGTAGGAAAGATCAAGTAGAAACCCCTGAAACTACTTCCAATCCTTCCTCCTCCTCTCCCCAATAATATAACCAACCAAAAACAATGTGTAATTACAGGAGATATTGTAGAGATTAGTGTCAGTTTCAAAATTTTGAGAAATAAAATGGTTATGCTTACCACATATTATTTATTTATTTATTATTGAATTTATTGGGATGGTGCCATTAATAAAATTACACAGGTTTCAAGTACATGATTCTACAATACATCATCTGTATATTATATTTTGTGTTTAACATCTGATTTCCTTCCTTCACCACTTATCCCCCGTTTACCTTCTCCTACCTCCTCCCAAGCCCCATCCCTCTAGCAATCACTATACTATTGTCTGTGTCCATGAATCTTTCTTTTTTTAAATGTTTGCTAAATGCCTTCACCCTTCTCACTCAGCCCCCAATCCCCTCCCCTTTGATAGCTGTCAGTGTGTTCTCTCTGTATCCAGGAGTCTGTCTCCACTTTGTTTGTTAATTTATTTTGTTCATTTGATTCCTCATGTAAGTGAAATCATAAAGTACTTTCTCTGACTGGCTTATTTCACTTAGCATAATGTTCCCCAGGTCCATCCATGTTGTCCCAAAAGGTAAGATTTCCTCCTTCTTTACAGCTGAGTAAAAATGCCCATTTTGTAAATGTACTACAGCTTTTTTATCCATTCATCTACTGATGGGCACTAGGGCTGCTTCCAAACCTTAGCTATTGTAAATAACACTGCTCTGAACACAGGGGTGCTTATGTCCTTTTGAATTAATGTTTTGGGTTTCTTCAGATACATTCTCAGAAGTGGAATTGCCAGGTCATAAGGCAGTTCCATTTTTAAGTTTTTGAGGTATCTCCACACTGCTTTTGACAGTGGCTGTGCCAATCTGCATTTCCACTAAAGTGCACGAGGGTTCTCCTTTCTCACATCCTCACCAATACTTGTTGTTTGTTGATTTATTGATGATAGTCATTCTGAAAGGTGTGAGCTGATATCTCATGGTGGTTTTAATTTGCTTCTCTCTGATGATTAGTGCTGTTGAGTATCTTTTCTAATGTCTATTGGCCATCTGTATGTCCTCTTTGGAGAAGTGTCTATTCAGGTCCTTTGCTTATTTCTTAATTGGATTGTTAGTTTGTTTGTTTTTTGGTGTTCAGTTTTATAAGTTTTAAAATAAATTTTGGATATTAAGCCTTATCAGATGTATTGGTAAGTATGTTCTATTTTTATTATATATGGCTTTGGGCAGGGGAAACAAAGAAATAAACACATGGGACTAAATTGTAAATCAAACTAAAATGTTTTTACACAGCAAAGGAAACCATCAACAAAATGAAGAGACAACCCACTGAATGGGAGAACATATTTACCACATATTATTTAACATGCCTATTTGCTTGGTATAAGATCAGATATACCATGGAAAACAATAGTTGACTATAGAAAATTTAATGATGTAGTGATTATATTTGCAGCTGTGCATTTCAATCAATGAGGAAAATTGGAAGCAGTTTGCATTTTCATGGCAGGTACTGCAGTATATTTTTATTATTTTGCCCAAAGGCTATGTCAACTTTCCAACTCAATGTTATAATATAATCTAGATGGACCTTGATTATTCAATTTCACAAATATTTCACTCACCTACTGCATAATTATGACATTGCTCACTAGGTCTGGTAAGTAGGAAGTAGCAATCACTCTAGATATCTTAATAAGACATGTGTATTCTAGGGGGTAGAAACTACAAACTATAAAATTTCAGGGTCTGAAATACCAGTGGTGCAATAGGAATAATATGACTTCCTTCCTGATGTGAGGGACAAGTTGCTATATTTTGCACAATACTCTCTACACAGAAAAAGGTATATACCTAAGAGCACTTAAGGTTTTGCCGACAATGCATATTTTGGTGTGTGATCCTCTCATCCATTTATTAGTACTTCATATTGTTATAAGTTTTGAGTGTGAGCTATAATAAGGATGGGCTCTGTAACAGCTCTAGGCTGCAATGTAGACTGCTGTGCTATCTGGGTCTTATAGTATGGGCCGGTATAAATAAAAAAATTATGATAGAGATTCCCCTTGAGTGTCTAGCAAATTCAATAGAAAAACTAGGGATCTGGAATAAGGTCCTTATTTACTGACAACTCTTTTCCAGGCTCTGGGAGACACCGAACACTTGACATAGAATGTAAAATTGCAATGCAACCTGAAATTCCCATTACATATGAAGTATCATTTAATCAGCAGAAGTTAAAGTTGAACAGAAACAATAATATTATGTTATAAAATCAAAGTAGTGTCCAGCCCTGAGGATCTTTGTCACTGCAGGAACAGGCGGCTCAGACTCATATTGTACCTGCTTCTACAGCTTTGCCATTTTTTCCTCATCCACACCAATGACTTCAGGGAGAGTTCAAAATGACTTGTTAATTATGAAGGCAAAAGCATAGGTCTGATTTATGGATAGATGATCTCCATGCTTTGCTGACACCAGCTGAAGGACAGATACTACACAGCAATCACAATCAGTGGTGACCTTGAAAGACAGATGACAATATGACAGAATTATTATCACTCCATGATAACAAAACAGTTGATGGGACTTTATCAGATGAAACCATGTATTTTTCAACTGGATGAAGGACAAGAATGAGTGGTAAGAGGTAAAGTATGTAGGCAGTGCTGAATATCTCTCATTTGAAACTACAGATCACTTCTCACCCTTCTAAATTTTGATCCCTGCCCTGGCAGATGGGTTTGTGTGGGCTACATCACAGGCTTCTCAGGCTTTCAGCTGACTGTGGCCAGCAGGGATCCCAGGCAGAAGGTTAGAACTACAGGGATATCGACATGTTTATCCTCATGGCTCTTTTCTTGTGAGGTCACTTTAAACTATCTGTATCCCTTGGCTCAATATCACCATTAATTTCAAGGTAATTTTGTTTGCCTGAGTCTATTCTTTTATGTTTTGGTAACTGGTCCTTACCCTCATCCTTTTAGGCCTATGGGTGATGACAGCACTGTTCTAACCTACTATGGGTTAATGCACAACCTTTGTGATTCTGATCTACCCTATCTACACTTCTGCAATAAAACCTTAATTTAAACAATTCCCTAGGATTTTCTAATTTGAGAGGGCCATATTTTTTTTATTGGGAAATACACTGTTTATTATTTAGAGATCATGCATTTGCAAATGACAGAAATAATCCAACTCACCTTGCTTAAGCTAAGAAAGCATAGGGTTTTATTAGCTCATGTCACTAGACAGTCCAAGGGGTAATTCTGTCTTCGGGCATGGCTGAATCCAAGAGCTCACGTGGTATTGGCAGGGCTCTTCCCTTCTCTTGGCTTTAATTTGTGTTGCCTTTTTTTTAAAGGCAAGTCCTTTTTACAAAATAAAAATTATGGACACTGGCCGTTCTGGCCATTGTGTCTTTACAGATTGCAATCCCAGAGAAAAAGAGCGTGTGCGATATTGCAAGTGTCTAACGCCCATTGTGATGCTGTTTCAATGGTGAACTGCTGGGTGGAGTTGAGGTTGCTTCCCTGGCTGTCACATGGGCAGTCATGCAGCATGAATTAACAAACCCACTGCAGTTTGGCCCAGGAACAGCTGTGAATATAAAAGAACATTGCCTGGCTCCGAGAAGTACCATCTTCCGATCCTCAATTGGGGCGCCTTCTCTTTGAAGTTTAGATTTGAAAACAAGGCAGAATGCTGATAATAGAGGTAGTAGGGCAAACCAGAGGCCAACTTCTGTTTTAACTGAAATGCTCCTCTTGCCAGAAGACACTGTTACTTGTCAGCCTCAAAATAAAAACTGATTTAGCAAATCCACTTGGAATGGCCTCTCAGCCTCAATCTGATTATCAAATTCAACAATATGTGAAGAGGGATTCCTTTGTGTGAACAGTGAAGTAGATCTCTTCAAAGGACTTTGTAAAATACAAGGAAGCCTTTGCCAAATTTGCATTTTTCTTTCACAACTCATGCTGCAAATGTGACTTGGAACAGTGCATCTGACTTTGGGACGAAGGGGAATGTAAGAGAGCCAGCTTGTCTAGGATGGAAGGTGTATTCCATCTTCTGTAATTGATAATCTGTAACCCATAATCCAAAACAGCTGTGTTATAGCAGCAGCGAGAACAGATAGATACGGTCGAGTGAGTTCCTGAAGGAAACAACCACCATTAATGTACTTAGTAGAACCATGGAAAACCTTTGGGATTTCTCACTGAAGTACAACATGAGAGTGGTAAGCATGGAAAATAACTTTGGCTATGGAGTTAGTAGACTGCAGGGAAGGAGGTTAGAGCTGTTAAGAAAGAAGTGTCTGGGCTGTAAACAAGGAATGAGCAGTTTACTGGAGAGAAAGTAAGACAAGAGGTAAAGAAATTGTTCTGTGCTGGAGACAGAATGAATTGTGCTAAGAAATAGTAAACAGAATTCATCGGCCCTGTAATTTCTCACTTGCAGCCATCAAGCCGGGAATGAAAGTACCATAGACGTACACATTGCGCCTTTCACAGAACACGTAACATTTTGTGACTGGAGCCTTTGGAATGTTTTACTCAACAGATGTTTTTTTATGTTCTTTATTTTTACTATGCATTCAGTAGCTACTATGAAATGAAGTATAGTATAAAGGGGAAAGTATGGGTTATGTTGTCTGGTAAGACGGATTTTTAAATACTTATTCTGTCACTTACTAGTTTATGCTTTTGGTAAAATACCTGACTGTCAAGTGTAAAATACAGAACACAATTTCTACCTTATGGGATTGCTGAACACATTAAGTTAGTGCATACAAAGTGGCTGCTGCAATAATCACTCAACAAATGGTTGCTGGTGTTCCTACCAATTCCTTAGGAAGGCTTTGTTAAAAGCAGGATGACATCATACTTATGTTCATTGGCATGCATATCAATATTTACTCCTACTCACCCTGCCTGCTTCACTTTAAATTATTTGAACAAACTGAGCATGGTAAGGGTCACCACCTGTTACTTTTCAGCTTGTGGTCTGGGGTAATTCCCCACTGGGATCAAAAGGTAGTATGTATGTTGTCGGCCTGGCTCACACACTGCACCAGTGGGGATATAGATGGCCTCTGCTGAGATTTAGAAATCTAGCAGGAGTTTAAAATTTCTGGCCTCCACCATGAACTCATTCCTATATATTTTAATAACTCAGTGTTTTCCACATGCATTTCAATACCCCTGTAGTTTGACACGGCCCTTCCCTCATTTTGCCACCACTTAAAATTATTGGTGCAGAACTAGCTGTTGTCTTTCCATTAGCAGAAGGGAAAGGAGCACTTAAGTGGCATGTTTGGTCCTCTGGTTCAGTGGAGTGAGTTAACCAGGAGCCACAGCCACCAGTTACACAAGTGTGCCAGCAGGGGGAAATGTGTGAATGGAGGGAGTGTGCCATTAAAAAAAAGTTAACTTTTATGCATACTATTTAAAAAATGATTACAGCAATTATATGTCCCCTTTTGCTATTGAATGTGTCAGGATGGCTCCTCACTTTAAAATTGGACTTACTGAAAAAATATTTTGAAAGTTGGAACTCAAAATTGAATATAAGAAAATCTTTTTCTTGATTATTTTTTAATCAGAAAAAGTGGCTGGTGTTTGTGGAAGTATTTATTTTGGGAATTTTCTGGTTGCTTTTTGCTAATTCTAATTTAGAGCTTAGTGTCCTGTGTTCATTTTCTTGTCAGTTACCATGTACTTATAACCTCCTTCTGATTTTCCTGGTTACATAAAATAAAGCTCTTGAGAACAACAGGAACATGGTTGTGCAAAGCAGAAGTGCCTCATTAAAGTTACATTTAAAAATTACTTAAAAATTTTAGAATGACCTTGTAAAACTCGAAAGACTTTTTTGGCTTTAATTAGTAAGTGTATTTCTTTGTTTAAAACCTGCATGCTAGACATTTTCAGGTTACAAAGAATAGCGGTATGTCCAGGGTACTCAAACCTGAGTCTAATGCTCAGGATTAAACTCAAATTTTGGGAGTTGCATCCTCTAAAGAGAGAGAGCCACAGAGACAGACTGCAGGACAGAAGCTGGAGAGGAGGTACAGTGTAATGCTCCCTGTGAACGCCTCATCTTCACCAACACACCTGGTTAACCTGTGGCGCAGTTGTCATTTCTTGGTCCAGTCAGTTGTGGCCAGAAGAGCAGGGTCTCAAATATAAAGCATGAGATTACATGCCTGAGGGGCCATCCGGTACAAATTGTGGAATCTTATGCCTATTACATTTTTTCTTAGCAGGACATGGTCATAGCAAATGTTCAAAGCAAGATGAAGTTTTCTATAGTATATGTCATTCAAAATACATAATCTAGAAACTTTCAATAATTTAAAACACATACCCTACTTCACACCAATTAAGATGACTACTATTTAAAAAAAATAACAAGTGTTGGCAAGGATATGGAGAAATTGAAACTCTTTGTAATGTTGGTGGGCACGTAAAATGGTACGGCTGCTATGGAAAACAATATGGCGCTTCCTCAAAAAATTACAAATAGAATTACTATGTGATCCAGTAATCCCACTTCTGGGTATAGAGCCAAAATAGTTAAAAACAGGAGTTCAAAGATATTTGTATAGCCATGTTCATAGCAGCATTATTCATGGCTGCAACCTAAGAGTTGGTTGACAGATGAGTAAACAAAATGTGGTCTATACATATAATGGATACTCCTCGGCTTTAAAAAGAAAATTTTGACACATGCTATATAACATGAATGAAACGAGGATATTATGCTAAGTAAAATAAGCCAGTCACAAAAAGACAAATACCATACGATTCCTCTGATACAAGTATGTGCAGTAGCCAAATTCATACACAGAAGTCAGAATGGTGCTTGCCAGAGCCTGAAGAAAGGGGAAGAGAATGGTGAGTTGTTGTTTAATTGGATGCAGGTTCAGTTCTGCAAGATGAAAAGATTTTTTGGAGATGGATGGTGACGATGGTTGCACAAAAATGTGAATGTAGCTAATGCCACTGAACTGTACACTTAAAAATTGGTAAGATGGTAAGTTTTATGTAAGCATTTTAAAATGGAAAAATAGACACATAACACACCACAGTACACACACACAACGTTACACATATGGAAGAGTCAGTATGGTGCGATGGTAAAGTGCGCACTCTCTATAACCAGAATGCCCAAGCTCAACTCCTGCCTCTAGCATCTGACAGCGGTGTGACCCAAGATGACTTAACCTCTTTGGGTCTCAGGTTCCTCATCTGTAAAATGGGGATAATAATGCTATCTACCTCATAAGGTTGTTTTAAGATTATGTGAGTTAATACAGTATTTAGAATAATGTCTTGAAGATAGTAAGTGCTCAGAAAATGATAGCTGTTTTTACTATTTGAGTATGCATAAAATATGATACTTTATTCTAAATAAATTGAGTATTTCAAAGAATAGTGGCTTTGGCAAGTGCATCTTGTTTTACAATCTGAACTAAAGAATTTCTAACAGAAGGTTCTACTATCCTAAATGTGAAAGAATAACAGCTCTTTGCTTTGGGAACATAATGGTTTGGTTTCTTTAGGTCAGAGATATTCACATAAAAACCAGGTGTTATATTCTGTTAAGTTAGCAGTATCTTTTGCTTGTAATTATTTTTAATTTTGCCATTTACTTAGAGAAAATATATTTCTACACTGGATATTTTGCTTTCTCAGCCTCAGCCATTCTATTTTTTGCTAACTTTCCTCTCTCAGTTATTATGACTTGTACTTATTACAGGATGATTTGGTGAGCTTCTGAAGCATGGCTGAAAATACATCATGTTGCAAATCAGACTATGCTAGACACAGAGAATTATATTTGCATAATGGCCATAGTACACCTAAACTTAAAACATTTTCCTCTGCATAACAATGACATTGAAATTATTATGCTGCTCAGAATATAGCAGTACACTAACCCAATCATGTCTCCCAGTTTAATATAACATGCTGTAGTTCTTTTTTCCATGAGCATACCTCATGAGGCTCCTGGCTATCCAGTTTTCTCATGTCACAGTCCATGTGGGGTACCTCAAATGATGAGCTTGTTTGAGTCTATGCATAGGAGATTCTTGCTTAAAACAAAGGCATGTGTTTTCCTGGTTTGTTTTTAGTTCTATTGCAATTAATTGCTCAATCTGTATTCTTATTGATGCAGTTAAAATAATTTTTAAAGCCTAGGAAATAGGTATGTATGAATAGTAAAAACAGCAATTTGTAAAAAAGAGTGTACTGCGGCTTTATGATCTCATTTGATTTCAAAATTTTCTTTGTAATTAGCTACATTGAGAACGTAGGATTTGTCAGGGCTGCCACAAAGTCATGTTTTTCAATCATATATGGAAAAATGTAAAATTATAGAATTTCGCTATATTCCTTTTTCACTTAGATGACAGTTATGAGCTTTAAATTTGGCATCACATGCACCCATTTCTATGTGCTCCCAAGTGCTGCTTTTCTATTTGCTAGTTATGTGGCTTTGGTAAAACTAATCTCTTTAACCCTCAGTTTTCTTATCTATAAATGAGGTAATAATACCTATGTTTTAAAGAGGTTACAAAGATTAAATGTGAACCATAGAGTATGGCTTCCTTCTCAGGCTGGCCCCTCATCATGGTAGCCACATGGCTGGGAGCAGCTCTAGCCCCAGCCCCGGGGAGTAAACTACAACAGTTCTGGATACTGTCATATCTATGTCCCTCCTCTCAGGGATGAGAATCCTGTACAGCCAATCATTTTCTCTCTGAACAATTTATATATTTTTATGTTTATAACTGTAAATTATGATAGGGAAATTCCTGGGCTAGCTAATTGTTTGTGAGAAGAAACAGAAGCCCTTATTATTCTTAAAGCTGGAGTCTAGGTTGGTCTAACCACAAGGATTATGAGTGAAAAAGATGAACCTCAATAGAAAATCAAATTTATAATTTTCCTTTGAGATACAAGAATAGCGACTGTGGATGCTGGATAGGCAAGATACAGGAATAGTGACTATGGACGCTGGATAGGCAAGATACAGGAATAGTGACTATGGACGCTGGATAGGCAAGATACAGGAATAGCGACTGTGGATGCTGGATAGGCAAGATACAGGAATAGCGACTGTGGATGCTGGATAGGCAAGATACAGGAATAGTGACTGTGGATGCTGGATAGGCAATTATCACTGTGCATGATAATTTTGTTATAGAACGAGAAGTTCTGCTAACCTCCAATGACTTCTTTTACCTGATTATCACAAGAATAAGTTCATACCTTTAGATGAAAGCTTCATTCATTATTTAAATCAATAACATTTTTTTAAAGAGTGAAAAATTTAGTTTTCATAATCTGTCTTGGACAAATAAAAGTATCAAATTATTTGGTTAAAGTAGTGTTTGATATAGAAGCAATAGAGAAGTGACTTTCAGCCAAGATGGAGGTGTAGGTAAACACACTGTGCCTCCTTGCACAACCAAAATAAAGTCAGCAACAATTTAGAAACCAGATAACAACCAGATCTGACAGAAAATTGAACTGTATGGAAGTTGGACAACTAAGGAGTTAAAATGTATACATTCATCCAGACTGGTAGGAGGGGCGGAGGTGGGCAGCCGGGTGGAGAGGGGTCATGGCACAAAAAGCGGTGGCACCGAATGTGTAACACATCCCGGGTGCGTAAGGCATCCTGAGCGCAAGAGCACAGGCGGCTGGCAGACCCAGCAAGGCTGTGACTGTGAAGCAATGCAGGGCGCTCAAAGCGCCTGGCTGCCCAGGTCACATTCACGAGCAGACAAACCAGGCGAAAAAATTGGGCAGTGAGACAAACCACGCAACCCAGGGTCTCAGCGCCAGGAAATAGAACCTCGGGACACTGATTGAAAACACCTGTGGGGTTTGAGGCTCAAGGAGAGATTCCCAGCCTCACAAGAGAGTGCGATGGAGAGACCCAAGGAGTCCTAAAACATTCACAAGCCCACACACATGGGAGTTAGCACAAGAAAGGCCCAGTTTGCTTGGGGGAAGCAGCGGTAGGGACTGAAATTCCACGGAGAGAGGAGCAAGTACCATTGTTTCCTCTAGGACCCC
>CM052538.1:80252295-80283943 GCA_028533065.1 Trachops cirrhosus | reverse complement strand
CATTGCAGCTTAAAATTAACAAATTGTGCCATGTTGACTGGAGATCAGAAAAGTTCACATGCTTCATAAAGATATCACCTTTAAAAATAGTACCTGGCAAGGTACTAATCCTTTTAATTCTGCCATTGTTAGAGGTTCAAGGAGTATGTTTGCTAGGTCAAAAATAATTTTTTCCCTCTAGTACGATTATTAAAGTGTGATTGATACACAACTGAATGTGTTTAAAGTATACCATTTGATATTTTTATGCATGAAAATATACTTATGATATCATAACCACAGTCAAGATAATGAACATACACATCACCTCAAAATGTTCCCTTCTGCCCTTCCCTACACCCCATCCCAAGATAACCAATGTACTGCTTTCTGTCATTATAGATTAGTTACTGTTTTCTAAAATGTCATGTAAGTAAAATAAGCTAGGAAGTATTCTTTTTTGTCCATATTTAAAATAATTTTTTTTTTTACTCAGTATAGTGCCCTTGAAGTTCATCCACGTTGTTGAGTGTATCACTTCTCTCCTCTCAGGTATGAAAGGGCTGCATTGTGCATCTCTGACAACAGTTGTGGATTTATCAATTTTTCCTTGCAGTGCCATCAGGTTTTTTCTCTTTGCTTCACTTTAATTTGAATTCTGTAGTTAGGTACATAAACATTTAAAGGATTGCTGTGTTTTCTTAAATAATTGACCCCACTCTCAATAAGAAATAATCCTTTTTATTCCTGGTGCTATTCTTTCTTCTGAAATCCACTTTATCAGGTATTAAGATAGACAGTCCACCTTTCTTTTGATTAGTGATAATATGTACATCTTATTAGATCTTTTTAAAACCTATTTGTAAGTATGTTTCCTATAGGAAGCATGTAGTTGGTTTTTTTATGTATAATTTGACAATCTCTACCTTTTAATTGGTGTGTTTATATCATTTACAGTTATATTTGGTCTAACTCTTACCCTCTCCTTGGCAATATATCACCTATCATACTTTGAAGACCAAAACTTTTAAAACTTCATGTTATAATTACTTCTCTTTACTCAGATTCTAGACTAAAGAGGAAAAATCATAATTCCAGTTTTGCATTCCATTGGTTTTCTGTGAAACCATAATGTCCTGGCAACCAATAAGAACCACTATAGTCTACCTAAAAGTTGTACTTCTCATTGTAAACTTGTCCCTTGATAATCCTGGTTACACAGCTGTCTTTGTAACCAGCGTAAGCCTCAGGAAATTAACCACCCTCTGAGCAGCTGACATCCTTCAGAGCTGAGGTTTGAGCCTTGGAATACAACAATCTCATTGAGATTACTACCACACTCTGATTGGGTGTTCTGCCTTCCCAGATAGCTCATTCTTTTTGCTCTAACTAGTGAGTGGTTTATGGAATATTTACAAAAGAATCATCTGGCCTATGTCCTGGAGTATAGGTTAAATGAATTTATCTCTGTCAGGTGGCCCACAGGAATTTACATTTAACAAGCTTCCCAGGTGCTTTACATGCACACGCAAGTTTGTAAAACATCATTCTGTATCATGAAATCTGATTAATAAATTCAATGATACTCTGTATTTATAAAAATTATAAATTAAAGATTTATAATATAAATTATTATAATAAGCATCTTTTGTATTTATAATAACATTTGTAAGTCTTACACATGTGTTATTATATTATTGTGTTATATAGATCATACACTTGGCAAAAGTTAATTCTAAAACATTGAAATTTAAAATAAATAAAAATAAAATTTCTAATATTGTACATCTCTGTCTATTCTGGTGGTTGTATTGTATCCACTCACTTTGCAGACCCATATTCTAACTTTGGGGGGCTGGGTAAGCTGAGGTCTATTTTCAATAATTTTATTTAAAACAAACACCAACACAAATGCTCCAAAGAGATTGTTGGCGGATTGACTGTCAACTCTGATAATGTCCAGCCTCACCCAGACCAATCAAATATGAATCTGGGATGGGATTCAGGCATAAGTATTTTCAAAAGTTTCCCATGTGATCCCAAAGTGCAAAAAACGGTTGAGACTGTTTCTACTAGAACAATGCTCCTTAAACTTTAGCATGTGTAGGAATCACCTGGAGAGCTTGTTAGTACTTGGATTCCTGTGCTTTACTTGCAGATAGGTTTAGGTGGGACTGGTTTTTATGTTTTTAACAAGCTCACAGGTGAAGCTGATGTTACTGGGCCATGGACGACACTCAGCAGCCCTGTATGAGTGATCACACAGCCTTAAGAAATCTTTAGATAGGTCTTCACTTCTGATAATATCATCCAGCTTTTAGTCATTAAAACCTTGTATTCAGCTTACACCTACATTAATAAATTATTCCTTTGAGAAGAAAATAATTCCTTATAAACCATTTAATTGTCAGCTCTGTCTTATGTATTTGAGAAGGACCATTTACCACGCACTGTATACCGACCGGGTCATCCTGACCAGTTAACACTGTGGCCATATGATGAGTAAGATGCGTCCACATGTTTGTATGTACCTTTTCTTCTCTACTGAAATTTTTGTTTAATATATTTTGTTCTTGATATAAGTAGGGTCTGGTTTATACAATTAAAGGTCCTTTCTTATTTCAGATGTAGGTCTTCATAGACTTCTCTGGTACCAATCCTCAAATCTCAAAATTAGACACAGAGAAAACAAGAGTGAGAAGACTGTTCTAGTCTGACTCTACCATTAACTCTAAGTTCAAAAAGGCACTTTAAACTTTTTGTGCTTCATTTCCTTCAGTTATAAAATGAGATGTTTGACAAGATGAATATTTTTAAGTTCTTTTCCAGTTCTAAAATAGTCTTCTCTATAATTTCACAAAATACCAGACCCAAAGCAAAACGTTGTTTATTTTGTGAGTTGTTGGTTCAGTAACTCAATACATTTGAAAAAAGAAAGTTCAAAAGCCTAACTCAGCCTTTCAGCTTTTAGGGCAGAGCAAACACAGTTAAAATGGTAGAGCTCCATGGTGGCCTTGCTCCATCCAACTGTGACAAGGAAACCTCCACAGCATCTACTCGAAACAATAAGAATCATGTTTCAATGTTCCTGTGGCAAAACAAAAGGACTCTGTTATGCTTGCAGAAGTATTTTTCTTTGTGTAAAAGAAATTGTATTCTTTGCATAAAGTTCATGTGCCAAATAACAAAACTCAATAACATTATTACCAAATTCAAAAAGGAGGATTAGTGGTTTTTAAAAAGGTTGTGAATCGGAGCTTCCAGTGTGTCAGCCCCTTACAGAGCAGCTAGATAACTGATAGTGACCTATGGCCAGAGGGAATTTAAAAGGTGGGATTTAGTTTATCACTGATTTTAAGGACTAACAATCTAGTAATATACAGTGCTTGGAAAAAATGAGAAACATTTTAGGAGTTTTAAAGAAAACAGTGGATTATAAAGCTCACTCTTAATTACTTAATAATCCCTCTTCTGGATTTATTCCCTAAGGAAATAATTGGAAACATTACAAAAGCAGGGTTCATAAAGATTTGAAGGGCAGGCTTACACAAGGTCTGTCCAGAAAGTACCCGTCCATGTAGTATGAAAATTAGAGATGTCTATTGAAAAAGATACAAGGTACAAGAAACATTGTACATAGGACAATGACATCTCAGTCCCCTTCAAAGTAGGCACCTTGGGACCTCACACAGTTCTCCCAATCACCATCAGCTGCCCTATTGTGTTTTCCTGATTCTCACTGATGGTCTGAAGTTTCTTTCCTTTCAAAGGTGATTTTAGTTTTGGGAAAAGCCTGAAGTCATAGGGGTCCAAATCTGGGTGGCAGCGGGCTGAGTCACTGAAGGGGTGATTTGGTGTCTCACAAAAAAAATTCTGCACAGGACACAATGCCTGAGTGGCACATTGTTGTGATAAAGCTGCCAGTCACCGGTTGCCCATAGCTGCGACCTTCTGAATCATCCCAATAGTTTTTGTGGAGGAATGTTCAAGCTTAATGCAAAATTTGATGCAGATTTGTTGTTCCACTCACTCACTAATTTTGATTGTGATGGCCACACAGTACGCATGCTCTCTCAATGGAGTCTACTACCCCTACTGACTAGCACAGTGAAGTCATCATTGTTCATGCATGAGCATTCTAATCCACTCTCATTGGCTGCCAGGTTACATTCATGTGGAACAAACTATTCTCATTATATTAACATGGTTGGACTTTTTCAGGACAGACCTCATATATGCATACAGTAGGAAAATATTGAATGTAGCTGATTGTCCAATAATGGAGCATTTAAGTGAATTACTCCACCCACAGGACTGAATAATATGAAGACATCAACTGAGTTGTAATAATTATACAAACATGGGAAAACAGTAATAATATGATATCTGATGAAGCCCAAGTACAAAATATGTACTATAATAATCATGATACAAAATTATAAATGTAGAAATATGGAAAGAGACTATACAATATGCAATAGTAATAAAACTGTGAAGAGATTATAGGTGACTTTTCCTTTACTTTCCTAACTTCCCTAACATTCCATGTCTATGTGTTACCTTCATATCATAATGGTTTACAGCACAAGCTTTGCACCTATGTACCTGTTGCCAAACCTGGCTCCAGCACTTATCAGCTGGGTGAATTTGGAAAAGTCATTAACCTTTTCTCTCAGTTTCCTTATTTATGAAATGGGTATAATTTTAGTAACTCCCTCATGGGAGATTAATTTATAAAATCTCCCTTGTGAAGATTTTATAAATTAATATATACAAAACACTAAATCACAGGATATAGCTTATAATAAATATAAGTGTTTGCTATTTATCAGTGTTTAAAATAATTTATTTTCTTTTATCTATATCCTTTCTATTGATAGAAACATTGCATCTTATTTTTTTAAATAAAAAGAACATAAAAGTTCCTTTCTTACATTACTTAATTCTCCACAATTCAGGAAAAATTACTGGTAAACTTGTATATTCTATATATAATCTCTCTTCCACTTACATCTGATATCTTGGAAAATTCCTTACAGTACAGTTAGATAATCCAATTGATTTGCAGATACACAAATATCAGTTTCAGAAATTATCTGTGGTGTCACTTTAAGTGAAACATGTAATTTTTGTTTTTGTTTGAGCCTCTAAAATCACCAGAAAGTTTTCTGGGTGTCTTTCATGTGCTATGGTCCTGGTCGGCAAATAAAGAAAACATTTTTTAAACCATTATTGTAGGCAATTTCATTTCCAAAAATGCTGGAAGCCAGGATCCACCTTTAGGCCTTCTCAAATTCCTTGGTGCAGAATTTGTGTATGTCGTTATGAGGCAGTACAGAAGGACCAAAACTCAAATTCACTGAGCAACCTTTTAAGCAATCTTTTAAACTGAGAAAAAAGTTTAGACTATTTGGAAGTAGATGATTCCTAGGTATTGATAAATGTTCGTAGTGACATGTAGATACCTCTAAACATTTAGCTGAAAGTTTTAAATTGGAAGAAAACACCTAGCTCCACTTTTTGGTCCTAGTACATCTTCTCAGAGGCAACAAATTCTATTGGTTTTATTTTCAGTTCTTATGTTATTGCTTCTATATATTCAAATAATGTGTTGATACTACTACTTCTTGATTTATTAGTTCATAAAAATAATTTGACAAATTCTGTTTTACCAGACAAGTTATTTGTATGTGTAATTATTACTGGCATTTTAAAATGATTTCTACAACCTTATTTTGTGTTTTCTTTTTTCTCCAAAACTTTTCCCTCCATCCACCTTTTTTTGTCCTCTTGGATTATCAAGATTTTAAGAATTCTCTTATTTGTTTTAACTAGTTTAGAAGTTATGAATTATGTTTGGGGTTACTTAACACACCTACATTGATAGGTTTTGGAATGTTGTTAAACCAAATTTATAATTCACATATAAATCTAACTTTGTCATGATATCATATTCTTTTTCATATAGTGCTGTTTCTGAGTTGCTAATATTTGAGGATTTTTTATATCTCTGTTTATGAGTGAGATTGGCCTATAACTTTCTTTTCTTTTACTGACCTTGTTGGGATTTGCTGTTGAGGCAATGCTAATTCTTAAAATCAGTTGAATCAGTTGAGAATTGAAACACTTTCAATTCTATGGAAGAGTTTGTGTACAATTAGAATATCCTTCCTTAAATATTCCTTAGAACTCAGCAGTGAAACAATCTGTACCTGAAGATTTCCTAGTAGACAGTTTTAAATTACTGCCCTGAATCATTTAATATAAAATTATTTTAAAATTTTGCTTATTTCTACAAATTAAAAATTTCTTGTCTGTAAAATCTGAAATGATGTCTACTTTTTTCATGACTGAAACTGGTTATTTCTCTCTCCATCAGCCTATTAATATTAATAGTCTTTTCAACTACCTTTGCCTTTGTTGATGGTCTTTACTATATTTGTTTTCTATTTTGATAATATTTTCACTTTCTTTAAAATTATTTATCTTCTAACTTCTTGTGATGGATTCCTAGCTCCTTTATGTAAGGCAAATACACATTTTTCTCTATATAGTGATTTAGTTGCATCCTATGAGTTCTGATAGAAATGTTTTCAATTTATACAAAGAAGTGGATCTGAAGGAGCAAGCTGTGATTTGTGGTGGGTATGGTTATGTGTTTCCTGATCACCCTTCCAGAAGGAATAACTGCTCTCCCAGTTGCTGAGAGGCCTCCTGGTAGAAAGCCCTCAACTCTAGACTCCCTTCACATACTGTCTTCACTGATGAGTACTGCCTCTTTCAGGGTTATACTTCCTTCCTTGCACACTCTGCATCCAGTGCTTGATCGACATGAGATATAAATTCCTGACACTCTCTCAACTTGGGACAGTACTTAAAGGTCAGCTTTAAAATTCCCCCTAGAGTCAGCTGAGGTCTCTGTTGAAATTTCTTCACAGCTGTATTTCTTCTGGTCAATCTTGTTTTCTGCCTTTTCTTCCCACAGATATTGATCCCAAGAGAACTCTAAAAATCCTGTGGCAGAGTTATCTCTGTGTTATTCTTCTCAGGGAATTGAACCTACAAGAGATGGCTTTCTAGAGGAAATGGTGTTCATCCTGAGAACCAAAGTAACTGTACAGAAGAACACACACAGTAAGTATTAACAGCTCACAAGTTTGGAGAATAGAAGGCGTGTGTATATGTATGTCTGCCGCAGTGGAGTGATGGTGGAGAATTTTGGCATATGGGTGACTGAGCTAGGAGAGGAAGCTGAACCTAAATCAGAGAGGATCTTAAAACCCACCTCGAGAAGTTTTGGCCCTTAGATACCACTGGTAGTACCACAGCTGTAGGTGCTAGACACAGTTCATTTATTGAAAGACATTTGCCGGGTAGAGAATTCAAGAATATATGGGGAGCCAGATTTCATCAAAACAATAAATATATTTTTTTATTTTGAAGTTTGATAGTCCCTATCCAACAACAAAAAATGTGTGCAGATAGAAATGATCACTAAGTGATTATAGAGTTGCTAACCACCCAGTTACTCATTATAAGTTCATTTCATTGTTCGCTTACCCAGCAGGATTTTGGAAAATGTTAACTCTATTGGGACCATGTAACCTTCTACTCTGATAGCTTGCAGGCAAATGGCACCCACAGGGAAAATTCTACTGCCCATTGTCAGCTTTCGATATGCAACAAGATCACTGCTGTGCTTTATTAAAGGCATAAATCTCAACTTGTGCTAAATATGTACAAAGGAAATTTGGTTTGTACAGCTTTATAACATCAAAGAGTTACTTCAGTTTCCAAAGGCAGCCTACTTACTGTCACATTAAAGGATCAACGCCACAGTAATATTTTCCGGTAGGTGATTTCACTGACAGGTCTGAGTTTCCTGTTTTAAATGCAGTGGAGAATGCAACATAACCATAAAAAATACAAGCTAGTACCGACTTTTCCAATTGCCAGGAATTCATCAGATATGGAAAATATCTGTATTTTATAAAATATCTGTATTTATAAAAATAAAATACTGATTTTATTATTATAAATGCAGTTAAATTAAGCTTCTTGGTTAGAAAAGAAATCTCTGTTGAGTATGCAGAGAATTGAAGCAGGAGTTGGCGGCAGGAGAATGAAAGGGGAGAGAGGAAAGTGAAGGGATGCGTACCTGTGCTTGATTGAAGAGAAAAACCATGATGCTTCTCTGAAGATGTGAACAAGCACTTCAAAGATCTGCCACTAGTAGAAAAGTCATCAGAGTCACTTTGATTATGAATTCTGCTGAGTAGCAAATCCTGTTGCATATGAATACTTTAAAAGCAGTATTGCAACTTCTGAGAGACATACTGTTCAACTTACCAGTTCAGTGTATTCAGGAGAAAACAATGCTTGTGAATGGAGTTTCATAAAAAATTGTTAGGCAAAAATTGGTATTTGTGCTCTATATTAGGCTCAGACTAGCTGCTGCAATAATTAAAAGCCCCAAATTTTGCTAACTCAGTACAGGACAAGTTATTTATCATTGGTGCAGCAAGCCAATGAGGATTAGCCATATGTTCCCACCTACCTGCAACGGAGGCTGGGAACTGTAATCGGTGTTTGTGAAGCCACTTCTCAGCGTCATTTCCACACTGGTGATTTGGGTGGGCAGTTAACTCTCTTTCACAAGAGCCAGCACTGTCCTCAGGAAATAGCAACAAAACCCCATTTGATTTACTTTTCTGATAATTTCTGCATTGGAATGCACACATCTAATCTATATCAGATTCTCTGCATTTAAAATTAAAATGATTATATTCAGTTTAATTTAATAAAATTGTTGCACTAAATATTCTAAGGATCTAATTATTGTTGAGGTGCAATGTTAAATTCTGTGAGTATCAATAGTAGATAAGATATTGTTAGGGTCCTCAGAGAACTCATAGGAGAATACATTCTAATAAAAGCCAATTTCCATGCAATGTAATAAGTGCCAGTCTCTTTTAAGAATGCCAGAGGTTTACTCTTCCTGTATTTGAATGAAGCATCTTTCATTAGAGGATTATCACAAATACAGATGTAATTGTCTGACATTTGAATGGTCTGTTTATGTCACAGATAAATAAATAAAATAATTTTATAAGATTTTAGTATATCTCTATAATATAATCATTTAGAGAACTTGATGTTGCATTAAAACATCTTCTTTTGAAGACAACTCAATTTTGTCTCTCCAAAGTGGAGGAATAGCATCAGACAGACTCAGACTAGCCAATGTCATTTTTATTTCATAATGTAACACATGCAGTCAGCCTTTTCCTGACAACCAGTGATCAATACTTTGTTTTAATCAGCTTTAGTTTAAGAAGTCCTCCCCAGCACTAAGGAGTTTGACAGGCCATGTAAGAGCACAGCCAGAGACCGTATGATAAACAGTTTGCTTTATCTATATCATCACTTTCTATGTTCTTCAGTGTCTGCCATAGCCAAAATTTACTACTCCTAATTCTACTCAGGTACTTTTTGGTAAAGAATTAGATCCATTTTGAGTCTTCATAAGGTATTAGATTAAACCCAAAGGGCCTGGGTCTGCCATTCAGGGTCTTAGTTTCTTCATATGTGGAATCAGAGTTTCAGATTAATAAAACTTCAATTCCCTATGTATCCTGTTCAGTGAGTCTATTATTCTAATGCATTTTTAATATAGTTATGTTGTTTACACAGGGAATTTCAGTGTAAAAAATAAAAAGTCCAGTGGATATAGACTTTTCAAATAATAGCCCTTGTGTTATTTAGATATAATTTTACCTACTTGTTCAATTTGGAAATCAGTTTGTTAATGCTACCGTCTGTTTATGAGTTTAGCTTCTTTTGTGCTGTATCTTCCTTATCTTATTAAATGCAAATTATTGCCTACCTGAAACTTATTCCATAAGCTACACACGAAAAATTTGCACAATTTTTTTGTTTGGCAAAACTCTACCAAGGAAGATAATGTACTGAAATAAATAGAGTAGGCTTTGGGAATGTCTCCAATTTTGAATCCTTGGCAGGATTGGACTTCCCCTGGAAAATAAAATTAGCCAAAGCTCTAGCTCAAAATCTTTTCAAAGATAAAGCTATGGGGATTACTCTAATGCATTCAAGGTGTCCATGTACTCTGAGTACAGCTAATAATAAGCTCCCTGGAAAATATTATGAAGACACTGGCAGATTATCACAGTTCAGCAAAATCAACTTCATGCATAGCCAAGACTGCCACTACCAACACAGAGTGGTGGGTTGCAGGTTTATTAATTCATTTGGAATGTTATCTTGGGGACCATGGGGGCATTTTTCATAATCACAGAGAAGGGCACGATGAGCTTTGACTCCCACAGCCAGTGTGTGTCCTCATCTTGTTTCATCTTAGCATCTTAAAGTCAAAAGGCTTCCTGCGAAGGAGAAGGCCACCCAGAAGCTGCAGTGGAGATATTGTGGTGAAACCTGGCTACAGTCCCAAAACCCCCTTTCCTATATTTTTTTAAGAACGTTGGGTAATATTTGAGTACTTGTAATGAAATAGATGTTCTACCCACCAAACTTGTCTTTTAGGGATTCTGGAGCAGCACTGTGTTCTTTTCAAAGGGATTGGACTTCAAAAGTAACTTAAGATATGACATTGCTATTCCAAAAATACAGAGTAAATAAGAAAAAAATTCAGATCATGAGAATTTTCTTAGTAATCTAGCTACATCTAGGGTTCATAGGAAAGGGTTTAACTGTATAACTGAATAAATTATATAACTTTCCTTTCTATTCAGAAATTATATATGGTAACTTCCAGCAGTCATTTTCAACTAAGGAGGCAAAGTGAGGGTTGCAGCAGAGTCGCCTGTGATGCTTTTCCAACTTACGCCGTCTCTCTTCTCAACTGGTCCTGTTTCCCCCCAAGAATCTGGCACGTTCCTGCCCGTGGGGCGGCATGGATTGAAACTGCTGCTGTAGTCAATAGTTACTTATAAGAGTGGGTTGCATGTCCTGGATATTGGAGTGGAAAAAAGGTTGAGAAACAGCTCCACTGTCTTGGAGCAATGTTTCTCCACAGTGCCCCTCACTCTTTGGGGATCCATGAAGTTAGTAATGGGGACCTGCAGGCCATGTTTGGGGATTCATGAAGCTAGTAATGGAGACCCGCAAGCCATGTTCATTATTTTTTAAAACAACCTTATGGACCCTGTATATCTCCTGATAATAAAGTTGCTCTAGCTGCTGGCTAAAACCTTTTCTCTTGTCTTCAAGCTAAAATTATATAAACTCCTGGTGATTGACTATGGCAAGCATTTGGAAGCTCTGATAAACACAAATTCCTGGATGAACAGATTAGAGAAAATAAATGTCTGTTTAATTATGTTTGATCATTTAATAGGTAGACCATTTCAAAATACCGGACACATAGAAGAAAAATAATTAAAAGAGAATGTGACAGCTAAAAAGTTTGGAAACCACTGATCCCAAATGAGATAGGATAAGTAACAGGAGAGATATCTGTTGATTTCTTTCTCTTTAATCAATATCTTTCTTAGTCATGGTGATGCATACATGTATGCAAGTGCACGGATATGTGTATTGTTCTAAAGTTGATAGGACTGAAGAAATGACAAGTCTATTATTAAGGATAGGGCTCTCTATATAATGACAGCTGTAATCAATGATTAATTTTAATTGTGAGTTTTTAAGAAAATTTTTATGTTTTATTTATCTTCAGTACATTCGAATTTCACAACCTCACCTCTCCTGCCATGGGTGCTGGGGGTAGTGAGGCTCAACTTCAGAATATATTTTACAAAATTACTATCATTAGTAAGTTCTGGGTCTTATGTAAGGTGTGAATGGGTGACCTTACAAGTACATTTGTAGCCCTGGCTGGTGTGGCTTAGTGGATTGAGAGCCAGCCTGTGAAACAAAGAGTCACCAGTTCGATTCCCAGTCAGGACACATGTCTGGGTTTCAGGCCAAGTCCCCAGTAGGGGGCACACGAGAGGCAACCACACAATGATGTTTCTTTCCCTCTCTTTGTCCCTCCCTTCTGCTCTCTCTAAAAATAAATAAATAAAACCTTTAAAAAGTATTGATTAAAAATACATTCATAAATACAATGCTCATTAATATAATTCTTAGTACTTTCTGTACAACAGATGATAAATTAAAGTCTGAGCATTTGGGTCTTTTTCTTTCTTTTATATAATTAGTAGAATTTTGACCAGCAAACTCTTATTAGGGAAGTTGTTATTAAGGCAAGAAAATCATAGAGCAGAGGTACGAGGCCTTAAAAGCCACCAACGTTTAGCTTTTGGAGAGAAGAAAGCTATTTGTCCTTTTTGTTATTTTCTTTCTAATTCCAATTAAGACTGGGGGTGGCAAAGGGTGACAGTGTTTGTTAAATGGCAGTGAGGAACAGGAGCATGAGAAGGGTGACACAGGTTTGAGATGAACAAATATCTGGGTCTGTTGGTTTGGTCTCCAAGGTCTGAGTAAGAAACAATGAGAGGCTGACCTGCTGATTTTCCTTCCTGGAAGAAAGGTGTCTTTTAATTTTGAAACTAAAGTGAATTCTAGAATTCTGCTTTTTAAAAGAGTAGCCAACAAGTTCTTGACATTCTAGGTCTTCCTTTTAAATTGCTTGAATAAAGAGCAAACATACATTATTGATATCACTGAATATGTTCACTCACATATTTATTTAACAATAGGTTAGCACGTTTAGGGTGATACTGGGTGATGTTATTCTCACTATGCAGTTCATGGTCACAGTGACTCCTCAGTCAGATTTCATCAAAGGAGATCAGTCAGAAAACAAGAGAAAAGGATGCCAAGCATTTTCACTATGAGATAACATTATATGGATTCATCTTTTTGTAATCCCTTTTTCATCGATGCCTGTTTCATTGTAAAGCAGGAGTAATGATTGGAAACTCAGAAGCAGTTTGACATCTGTTGCACTTCATGTATATGATATCCATGCTCTGTCAGTGTGTGCTTTAGGCAGCAGAGAGGAAGCCTAGAGTGCAGGAACTCGAGAACCAGCATAACACAGACCCTTGGTTCTGTGGTCCTTTGAGTTGGAGGGCTCAGAACAAAGTCAGGAAGGGAGTCTTCCAGGTGTGCATGTGCTCCAACAGCCTAACAGACAATTGAAGAGGAAAGTCAGAGATCATTGCATTATTTGTTAACAATTCATTACCTTCACCCTGCTCTGAGCTTTTTAGTAAATTTTTTATCTTTCCTATTCTTCATCTCCCATCACTGAACTTTAGTGTAGTGCTCTGTATACACATTGGCCTCCCAACAATTGTGGGCAGATTTAAAATGTGATAAATTGGAGCCAGTAGGATGGGTGCATCCTGAGAGCTGTGCAAACACATCACTTGGATCTGCTGTGCAGAGGGTCCCACTGCTGCATTCCAAATCCTCCTCTGGCAGATCCATTCCTGCAAGGGACAGGACTCCTCGTGGGCGACTTCTTCTTTCAGACCCTTTATAGGTCTGGCTGAGGCCTTGTAGAGCTGTGCCGCATTGTGAGATTTTCTACTGACCCTCCTGCCCTTCTTTCTTGTCCCACAGAAGTCAGACCTACAGGCCATTCTGAAGGCTTTCCCTGTCTTCTCCAGTCTCCTCCTCTTGGTCACTCACAGTAGTTTTCTCCCATAAATCCCTTGTGAGTCTACTATTGTCATGGCATCTGCTCCTTGGAGGACCTGAGCTAACATGGAAGGGAAATAAGCTTTCTCTGGCTTAAATCTGAAAATCTGAATGTTAATAATGTGATAGGGAAAGCCAAGGGACAAAGGCAATGTTCAAGTAGATCTCTGAACTGTGCTTGGCCACACTTTCTCTCCCTAACTCTTTTGCGTCTTCTCAGCCCTCTAGTAGGGGTAGTCAGCTTTTTAATTTTTTTTATGTATTTATTTTAGTTTATTCAGTACAGTTTCTATCCTTTATTGCCATTCCAGCCCACCCACCCATTCCTCCCCTCCTCCCTCCCCTTTCCAACCCCCCTACTTTTGTCCATGTGTCCTCTATATTTGTTCCTGTAAACCCTTCCCTTCTCCCCTGAAATTCCCTCCCCTCTCCCCTCTGGTCACTGACAATCCGTCCTCTATTTAAGTGTCTTTTGTTATATTTTACTTGGTTCTTTGTTTTGTTGTTTAGGTTCCTGTTAAAGGCGAGATCATATGGTATTTGTCTTTCACTGCCTGGCTTATTTCGCTTAGCATAATGCTTTCCAGCTCCATCCATGCTGTTGCAAAGGTTATGAGCTCCTTTCTTTCAGCTGCACAGAATTCCATTGTGTAAATGTACCATAGTTTTTTGATCCATTCATTTACTGATGGGCACCTGGGTTGTTTCCAGCACTTAGCTATTGTAAATTGTGCTGCTATGAACATTGGGGTGCATAGGTTCTTTTGGTAGTCAGCTTTTTAAAGGGCTAGATAGTAAATATTTTATACTTATAGGTGATGTGGTCTCCGCTGTAACCACTCAACTTGGCTATTTTGGTGTAAAATTACCCATAGGCAATACATAGAGGAATGGACATGGCTGTGTTCCAATAAAACTTTATTTAAAACTAGGCTACAGGACATATTTGGTCTGCAGGTTATCATTTGCTGATTCCTGGTCTTCAAGTTCATATTGAAGATTTGCTTTGGCTGACTTTTTCAGTCATTTTTTTAGGCTCCTAAAAATGGAGATCATTTAAGCTAACAAAGACCAGGAGGATCCTTTGTTCTGCACCAGCACTTGCTCCTTTAGCAATGCCTTCCCCAGGGGTCTGAGCACCCTATGGGACCCTCTCCCCAGCTCTTTCATTTTGCTTACAAGCTGCTAAGCACTTCTCTTTCTATTCTAACAAAAGAAACATTTCTTTGTTTTTCTCATTGCTGGAAATTTTAAGACTGAAATATAACAAGAAGATGACTGCATCTTACAAAAGCTTCTAACAATTACAAGAGGAGTCACCATGGCAACTCACATTTTTTTGGATTAAAGTATTTAGCGTGGGAGCTGACGAGAAAAAAAAAAAAGTTTCACAAAGCAAACTGAGGTTTTGACATTAGCTAGAAAAATACCCTGAAGTTTTCCCAGAGGCAGAGGGGTTGGGAAAAAGGAAACAGAGCTAACATGGTTTCATGGCAAAGAACAAACCCAGGTAGCAGGTCAGTCAATCTGCAGCTTCAGGTGAGACGGGAAGGCTTTGCTTGCCTGATTGTGCTTAACTGGTGGTGAACACGGGCACTTTGTAATTAGTGTCTTACATACTTGCTGTCCCTTTATTTCTATACTTGCTTGGATAGTGCACTTGGACTGTCTCATCTTGAAGGAAAGATGTAGAAAAGGGCACTAGGCCTAGTTGGATTGCCATTGGCTCTTGTTCTAAACTCGAAGGCAGAATGGAAAAAAATAGCCTCATTTCTTGGACAACGATGTGGTATGCTGGTAACATAAACCCTGGCTGTACTCTTGAGAGAGATCCGTGACTCAGAATGGATTTCTAAGCCATTCCTTTGTCTCCTGGCACTTCACCCTGATCCTTTTGTTCTTCCCTCCCTCTTTATTCTTATTAAGGATTGAGGCAGAGCCAAGTCTGCAAAATAAGTAATAGATGATAATGCTTCATTTATAGAGAACATCTTAAAATGGTAACAGTGTGCAATAGTTTTAACAAAGCACCCATGGTTGTAAGGGTTTATTATCAAATTAATTATAACATAGCATGCACTTAATAGAAATCATTAGATATGAAGTGGTGGACTAAGAGTTGTTATAATGAGTAATAAAATAGTAATGCAATGTGCATCATATCATTTGATTTTCTGTGTAGTTGCCATTTTATATATTAGAAAGTTGAGGCTCAGAGTTTAATTTTGATTAAATGAAACTACTAAGGAAAAAAAGCTGATAATCTGTGGAGTCGAAATTATTGGCGAATCTGGCCTCTAATGACTGAGACCTAACGGTTAGGCTCAGACCTCTGGGTTTGATAATGTGGGTTTGAATCCTGATTCTGTTTCTCATTTGGTAAGTTACTCAACCTCCGTGTCTGCCACAGAGGGTAGTACTGCTGTGTTTGGAGAATGTTTAGAACTATGCTTGGCATATATACTAAATTAGTGTTTGTAGAATCAATAAAAAAATCACACTGGTTCTAAGAAGTTGAATACATTAGCTGACCTTTGGAAATCAGCCAGATCTTTCTAAGCTTCATTTTCTATTTATCTGCAAAATGAAGATAATAAAGTACCTACCTTATGGATGCTTTCAGGGCTAATTGGACTTAATGTAAAGACATTAAGATTGTACCTGGGACTTATTAAGGACTTTATTTTTGTGAGCTGTTGAACTAGTCTAGATTCTCTAGAGAAACAAAACAAATAGGATATATACATATACATTTATATAATGTGAGATTTCTTTTTTAGCACTTTATGTATTCTTCTCCTCCCCCCAAATATCTTTGGGGCTCAAGAGCTTGATGATAGCACATTTTAAAAGATGATCGACTATTGTCTCCAAGAACTTCTCACAAATTTCTCACCCATTCCTTAAGTATTTATATACACATGCCCAGACAATGACAATTCCATCACAACTGCTGCTTGAAGTGATTTTAAGATTAAAGAGATGTTAAAAGTGAAACAATAAACTTGGCATTTGGTAAGGAAATCCTGAGAACTATATAGATGCATGTAAGAAGTTCTATACAACTATATATGTAGGTAGGCAAGTCATAATAACATTTTATGCTCAATATGCCTGTGAAAAATGAATAATCCATAGCTAATTGGTTATGGAGAGGCCTCTTCAACAGATTTAGAGGTCAAGGCAAGAGTGTTGTACCCTCTTCTTTGTCCTGTTCCTGCCTCTGCAGGGCTGGAGCAAGAAGGATGGGGCTTTCACTTAACTGGAAAAAACTTGACTATCTCCTCTTTTTTGAGCTTTGGCACTTTTTTCTTCGGCCTCTTGCCTTCTCACTATAATCTGTCTAAATTTATGCACACTGGCTTAGGATTCTGATTCTGTTAAGGCTGAGGACACTATAAATTTTATCTAGTCAAATGTCTTTAATTTACAGAAATGGAAATTTGATATCCATATAGAGGTAAGAGGCAACATGTTCCTAGTCATATGTGAACAGATACAGAGTAAAATGAATAGATATTTCAGTGGAAGGTCATAGGCTAAACACACGGGAAAGCCTAAACTCATGCAATGCACACCTATAATACACACTGTTTGAAAGCATCTGTTAGAGGCTGAATCGTGTCCCCTCAAAATTCTTATATTGAAGCCCTAATACCTCAGAAGGTAACTATGCTTGAAGAAGGCATCTTTAAAGAATTAATTATGTTTAAAATGAGGCTATTAGGTAGACCCCAATCCAATCTGACTGATATTTTTTTAAAAAGAGGTTAAGACATCCACAAAAAGACACAAGGGGTGCAGTAAGGCAGTGACCATCTATAAGCAAAGAACAGAGGCCTCAGAGAAAGCCAATCCAGCACTTTGATCTGGGACTTCTGCCTTCACAACTGTTAGAAATTTCTGTTGTTCAGGCCAACCTGTTTGAGTTTTTTTCTTTCTTTTCTTCTCTTTTTTTCTTTTCTTTTCTCTTTTCTTTCCTTTTCTTTCTTTCTTTTCTTTCTCTCGTTCTTTCTCTCTTTCTTCTCTCTCTCTCTTTCTTTGACAGTGCAAGCAAACTAATACAACATCTTAATGAGAAAAGACAAGAGGGGTTTCAGAGAGATAATTACAAATGAGGGAGGAAGAGCCCACTGAAATGTTCTTAATAACTTCCAGCAAGATCTGGATATTAGATATCACTGTTCAATGAGTCCCTGGAGAAACGAAAGCCTCTCTTAAACCATAGCACTTTTCTTCCGAAGGCACTCAAGGAAGATATTCGCTAAAGGCACAGTTGTTAGCAAGGCGTGGTGCAGGATTCTGTTAGAGAACTCTGGTTTGCTGGGCCCAGGAACAGGACAAAGGCTACTTTCCGTGCCCTGAATTCACACCCATTTTAGCCCACAGTTTGCTAGTTTGTCATGCAAGAGGACTGTACACAGAAGAGAAGAAAATACCTTTCTTGGCAGTTTCGGGTTTTTTATTTCTTCTTGAGTAAATCTACTCAATTAAAACTACTTATATTCCCCTATAAACTCATCTATTTCATCAAGATTATAAAATTATTAGTACCTAATTGTACATATTTTTTATAATTAAAAAACACATCCTTTGTATTTATTATAGACCTTTTCTTATTCCTTGTTTTGTTCGTCCTCTGCTTCCTTTCTTCCTTCCCTACATTTACTACATCAAAAGAGAATTTAAATGCCTCTGTTGTGCCTGTTCACTTGGGATCTCCTATACACTTGCCCTCACATGCTGCCTCTTAACCTGCACTCTTCATGTGTGTCTCTCGGTCATGGAGGGGGTGCTCTTGTCCAGCCTTTTGTCCTGATTCTCAGGGTAAGCCAGTTTCAGATCTATGCTCTTCTCCTGTCCTGCATTGTATTGAACTGGCTTGCTGTTATACACTGAAGGAAAGAGATCTATACGCGGTGTTTACAAACTGCAGTATATGGATTGCCTTTGATCTCACTCACGAGCCATGTTAGCATTTGTCCTGTTTTTTTTGGTCTTCTCCTATGCATTAAAAGAGGGCCAGTTGTCACAGTTTCCATTTTGTTGCTGGAGTTTGGTATCCTTTTACCTAATGTGACCCTACTGAGGTTCAATCATGTGACACTGCTTCTCAACCTGCTCCACCCCAAATTCCTTTTGTAACAATCAGAATCAGAGCACTAGATGAAAAGCATAATATGCAGAACATTCAACTCCTCAGGTTCTTTCTATGCATGTGCTTAAGGTCTGTGCCTACTTCCTGACTGGTTGTATTCTGAGTGTTGCAGTCTCTATATGGATATAGAAAGCGAGTTATATTGTCCAGGGGGAAGGGAATGCATGAGAGTATCATCTTGCTGCCCCTGGGATGGAATCCATGCAACGGCAGGTCTTGGGCTCAATGTTTTGGTTGGTTCATGTCCTTGTTTTGAGTGGGACAAGCAGTGAGGAAATAAAAAGATATTTTCTTTTCCATTATCTTGCTTTTGCAGAACAGATTTGCTTTCTTTCCAGAAGGAAAATATGTGTGTGACAAGCACTGTGGTTTGCAGTCCCATTTCATCGGTTTAATTTAGTTTTAGGGAATTATACGAGTTTTTATGTTTTCTTCTGACCTCTAAAGTGGCAGTCTGTCTTGTCATCTTATTTCTGACATATTCATGGTGTCTGGACTACCCAAGGTACTTGATAAATAATTCATTTAATTAGTGGATGAAAGTCACCATTCTTATATTACTGGGTTATTAGGACAATTAGCTAGAAGAAATTTTAAACTAGGCTTCCCTATTTAGGTTGGTTTCATTAAGTTTTAGTGCCAATTTTATTTCCATCCTACCTAGTAATGTGGCTATAATGTTAACAAAGGCCTATCACTTGATTTGGAAGTTTCAACATAAAAGAAATTATGTTAAGATCAATCATTTATTCCATAAACATATATTGAGTGACATTTAGGCTGGAACTGCACCAAGGTAGAATTCTTTCCAGCTCTGTGGGAGGTGGGGTTTGGGAATAGCTATATAAATATGAGGAGCATAGGTTAAATATACAAATATATTTTATATTAAATATAATTACAATGTATTGTGAAGTATAGCAGAAGTACAATGTATCATATTATATATTGAAGTACAATGTATTGTATTGTATAACAGAATTATGTGAAGTGTGCAATGATATACAGAAGGAATAGCACTTAAGTTATATTATTGGTCTTGAGAGAAAGCCATGAAGATTACAAGTTGTGAAGGATGAAGATCTAAGAAAAGGAACATTGCTGGGGAAGGTAGTGACACCCAGGTCCTAGAAAGGTCAGGAAATTGCATGTAGTTAACTGTGATTTAAAAAAGAGAGGGTGGATGATAACTGGAGGGGCTTGAAAATGCAGTTAGGTGTGGGTCACTAGGGATGAATTAGACCCTGAATGTGTGGGTGACACTAGATTCAGAGGGTGCCACGTGCCAAAGTGATAATGACTGGGCAAGGTATGTATGTGTGAGGACTGCGAGATGTAAGCATGGGTAAGGGTTACATAATTTGAAAGGCTTCCTGTGAGGAAGTCTATTTAAAATAACATTGTATAGGTTAGAATAGAAAGTGCTGAGATAACTATTTGCACTTATGGAAAGAAATGTGTGTGTGTGTGATCATAAGTGCATCTGAACTGGAGTTTGGGCTATGTAGCTGCTTCAGTCAGTCAGCATTTGTTTGGTATCCCTTGGAGCCATGGCTTAAAACACTGGCTCAAATCCAAGACAGGAAAAGTACAGATAAAATTAAAGAATAAGCTAAGAATGCCTGGGGAATAGAACAAAATGAACTACCAGTGACATTGTTGGGGAAGCATCACCACAGATCTTCCAGGACTCTAAGCTGATATCAGAGTATTGATGTAGAGTGAATGTATAACCTTAAAGAGTAAATATGAAGACGGGAAACCACTATTAAGTAAAGGTTTACAGCAAGAATGGGCCCAAGCAATCAGAATTATGATATTCAAATCATTAAGAATGATTTTTTCACTTGACATTTTATACTTGACATACTATGATATTTGTTTCAGGGGTACATAATAGGGATTACACATTCTATAATGGTCTGATAGTCTGTCTGGAAAAAGTCCAGCCATTGTTAATATAACAAGAATGGGTTGTGTGACATTGATATGACCTGGCAGCCAAGGAGAGGGAACTGGAATGCACATGCATGAACAATGATGACTTCACTGTACCAGTCAGTGGAGTCAGTAGATGCTGCTGAGTGAGCATGTGAACTGTGTGGCTGCCACATTCAAAATGACTGAGTGAGTAGAGCAATGAATCTGCACCAAATTTTGCATTAGGCTTAAACATTCCTCTATGGAAACTATTGGATGATTCAGAAGGCTGCAGCTATGGGCAACTGGTGATTGGTAGCTTCATCACAACAACATACCTGCTCAGGCATCATGTCTCTTGCAGAGATTTTTGCAAAACATCAAATCACCCAGATAACTCAGCCCCCCTACAGCCTGGACTTGGTGCCCTGCAACTTCTGGCTTTTCATAAAATTAAAATCACCTCTGAAAGGGAAGAGATTTCAGATTGTTGGTGAGATTCAGGAAAATAAAACAGGGCAGCTATTGGTGATTTGGAGAACTATGTGAGGTACCAGGGTCCCTACCTACTTTCAAGGGGACTGAGGTATCATTGTCCTATGTTTCTTGTATCTTGTATCTTCTTCAATTAAAGGCTCTATTTTTCATATTACATGACTGGACACATATATACATCATGCTCTGGTCTTGGTAGGGTGAAGGCATGGGAGAGATAGGGGAGTGATGGAAGCTGGAGCTGCTTTTTTTAACTAACAAATGTTTATGTTCATTGTAAAAATTAAACATAGTTTCAAAGGTAACAAATAAAATGAGACAAATGTCATCTTTTAATTATGAATTAATATGCTTATTTATTTCTGAGTTTCCTGATAACTTTGACAAATTGGGAGCTAAACCTGGGTGAAGCAAAAGTAGGTTTACAGTTGTTCATATGAAAATAATACAATAATAAATAACAATAAGAGAATAAATTCTGTGTTTTTAGTACTCACAACTGTAAACTTATTTTTGCCTTACCCTCAATTGGCTTTATGTTGTCTAATAAGAGAAATAATACCAGCTCATCTGCCAAGACAAACTTTGGTGGCAAAAATTTAAATCCATTTTGTGATACAGAGAACAGACTGACAGCTATCAGCGGGGAGGGGAGTTGGGGGGCTGGGTGAAAAAGGTGAAGGAATTAAGCAAAAAAAAAAAAAAAGGCTTATAGACACAGACAGCAGTATGTTGATTACTGGAGGGAAAGGGGAGTGGGGGAGGTAGGTGAGGGAAAAGCGGGGGATAAATGGTGATGGAAGGAGACTTGACTTAGGGTGGTGAACACACAATGCAATACACAGATAATGAGTTATAGAATTGTACACCTGAAAACTATATAATTTTATTAACCAATGTCATTCCAATAAATTCAATAAAAGTAAAAATAATAAAAAATAAATACATGTGTCAATTTTTATATTAAAGGGCTATGGAGAAACAACATATCCTGCAATTTTTTTGTTAGGATTTTGCAAAGGAAACATCTATGTTTTTCAAAATGGAGTTTTATGTATCTATTATCTATAAAACTTGAGGGAATGACATTAAAGCATCACTTGGGGAAGGTATTTCTGCAGAAAAAATGAGTTGGATTCAGGAATGTTGTTTCATAAAGGTCTTTCTTAATGCAGGCATTAAGTTTAGAGAATCTAGGAGAATGCTTAGTTAAGGTACTCATATGTTATTTCTCTGAATTATGAGTTGCTGAAGAGTCATTCACAAATGCTCAGAGTTGACTTTTGGTGCTTATCCGCTAAGAACCTGGAGCAGAGCTATTGCCAAAGGAGTCTGATTTATTGGTTCAAATGAGACTCATGTGTTTGACTTTCAGGAGTTGTGCTTTCTATCGATGCTCACTTCCATCTGCTTCTGTAACGTTCTCTCTCTAGGTTTATCACCACCCCGATCCTATTCAATCTTGATTTTCCTTCTGCCCATCTTTTAAGCATTGGTGCTTTTCCATTGTTTTATTCTCACTGTGTAAACTCTTCCCGTCACAGCGTATCCACTCTCTTTAACCACCATACCTGTGCTGTGATGTCTCAAAGTGTGTGTACAGTTGGGATACCTCCTCTGAGATCCAGGCTTTTAATTCTCACCACATCTCCACATGGAAGAATATATGTATGTATCAATAGATATTGCAAACTCTACTTCTTCAAAATTAGACTTATCAGATTCACTCTCACTCCTGTGTTTTTTGTATTAATACCACCATTTAATTGGTTACTTAAGGGGGGCATCCATCTGGAAGTCATCTAAGATGTATTCCCTTTGCTCACCTTTCATGTCTTACATTGCAGAATTCTGTCATCTTTCCTATTCTTCTATCTTTGTGGTAATTGTCTTAGTTCGGGCACTAATAAAATTTAAACAGAACTGTATTAATAACAGCCCCCTACACACAGAGACACACACAGTAGATTGGGGCACCTTAATAGCATGGATTTCTGTCTCATGTTTGCTTTTCTCCACTTATTTTTAGTGGATAAATGTTTATTGAATTAATATGTAATGGGACAAAATGTAATTAAATTATGAGTATCCCTCTCCTCTTTGTTTAAAAAAAAAACAGGTTAAAGATTTTGTCATTTCACTTAGTTCCTTTTCCTTAGCTTCCCTGAAGATTTCCACATTGTTACCCTGCAGGTTTCCTTGGGATTTTGAATAGAGAATTAAGATAAGAAACCAGGAAGAAAGAGAAATCTTGACAGAGGACTTGAAGGGCAATTACTCTGAGAACCTTGGATAAAGGTAAGTGTATTATATGACTAAAATGGATGTGCATGTTGCTACAGTCAGGAAATCCCCCTAAAGTATAGAGTAATGCAAGTAGAATAAAAGAGATATAGAAGATAAAATTTAAAATGACTTTTTGTTACCACAATTTTATTAAAATTGTGTATATAGTCTTGACAAGAGTCACAGATTCAATGCAGATAATTGAATGCAGAATACATAAAAAAGTGAGTAAATGAATGAATGAATGAATGAATGACTAAACACCTGGCCAATATTGTCGTCTGAATGGAGAGTATTTCACCTGCATAGAATTTATTGCAGATTGTCCACAGGTAATGGTTTGGAACTGGAGAATTCTGTGGCATTTAACTTAAAGAGGCAATTTTGATTTAAATATTTTTCAAGGTCAGGTGACAATTATTTCATAATAGTAAAGATGCTTTAACAGAACCATATATTGATGAGCCTATTAAAATAAATTTATATGTGAATACATATCAACACACTGAATAAATTTATGTTTGATGAGATTACTTAATATTTTTAATTTAATTATATATGTATATATGCTGATTTCAATTTTAATGTAGTTGGGGAGTTTTGTGAATATATATATATATTTTGTTATGGATAACATTCAGCTATTATGTTCAGCTTTCTTTAATTCACCTCCTAGTTATGATAGTATAACTGTTATTAGCTTAGCAAAGAGTAAATGCTGTGGCAGATGCATCCAGTCACCTAGTAACTATTTAAATTTTTATTGTAGATTGGGGGCTTTAGGATGTAGGCTTGATTGTCACATCATTACAAATCAATTTTTTTTCTGTCATAAGTTTCTTTGCACTCACTGAGATATCAGCAATTTTATTAGAAAATAGCCTCAAGGAAGCATTGATAGGGTAAGAGCTAGAGAATGATGATCCCATTTGGTACACAGGTGGTTCCTTCCTTATAAATATGCAGCACAATGAATGGTTGGTAAAATTGAAAATAATCTTACCTTATCTTTTACTATATTCTTAATAATTACCTCACTGTTGATGGCAAGCAGAAATATCTGCTGGGTCCACATGAAGGATATTAGATTTTTAAACCTAGTTGTAATCTTTTTTGAGAAGAAAACTGGAGAGTAGAAATATCTGGTAAGGCAACTAATTTATAATTGAAGATATATTTTCTTTATAAAAATCATATAAATGACACATTATTTTGAAGAATTAATTGGATAGTTGGACAAACTGATTCGTTTACTAAGGACTGGTTCTGAACTATTTGACATTTTAAAGCATTACCTAGTATTCCTGCTTCCCCTTTTCTTTGGGTAATGGAGGTTCTAAATCCGAGGATTGGGGTCCCTAGACTCCTTGGACCTGTGCTAATAAGGTAGACGTTAAACACCATGGCTGTTGAACATCTGCATGTGGCAACTCTGAACTGAAATGGTGTATAATTGGAAGATTTATTGTGTATCTGATTTTCAAGACTTAGTTTGGAAAAAAAATGCGTTTTTTTCAGTTTTAAAATATTTTTATTTTTCACATGTACAATGGGATAATTAATTTCATTTGTTTTTTCCATTATTTGATGTGGCTACAAGAAATTTTAAATTACATATTTGGCTTACATTCTATTTCCATTGAAGAGCATGGCCTTAGGCCCTGTCATAGGATTGTTAGTCTAAGTGATATAATTTGATTACAGGTCAGTGGATATGTGAGCTTTAATAATTTTATTAGTTGAAGTGGTGTTTCAGGATTCTTAGGATATATTCACTGAAGTGGAATCACTGGGTCAAAAGGCAGATCCATTTTTTAATTTTTTGAGGAAATTCCATATTGTTTTCACAGTGGCTGCACCAGTCTGCATTCCATTCCTACCAACAGTGCACTAGGGTTCTTTTTTCTCTACATCCTCACCAGCACTTGTTTGTTGATTTATTAATGATAGCCATTTTGGCAGGTGTGAGGAAATACATCATTGTGGTTTTAATTTACATCTCTCTGATAACTAGCGTTGTTGACCATTTTTTTCATATGTCTATGGGCCATCTGTATGTCCTCCTTAGAGAAGTGTCTATTCAAGTCCTTTGCTCACTTTTTGATTGGATTTTTTGTCTTCCTGGGGTTCAGTTGTATAAGTTTTATATATTTTGGTGATTAAACCCTTGTCTCTATTGGTGTTTCAGGTTTCTTAGAGTATAATCCCAGCAGTCACTGGGTGGCTGCTGAGATCACTGGGTGAAAAGGCAGTTCCATGTTTAGTTTTTTGAGCTAATTCCATACTGTGTTCTACAGTGGCTGTACCAGTCTGCATTCCCACCACCAGTGCACTAGGGTTCCCTTTTCTCCACACCCTGGCCAGCACTTATTGTTGATTTGTTTATGATGGCCATTCTGACCAGTGTGAAGGGACAAAGGGGGACAAGATTGAGGTGGGGCAGGGGAAATTGGTGGTGGGAAAATGGAGACAACTGTACTTGAGCAACAATAAAAATATTTACAAAAATTAACCCTTGTCTAATGTATCATTGGCAAATATGTTCTCCTATATAGTCAGTTTCTTTTTCATTTTGATGATCATTTCTTTAGCTGCGCAGAAGCTATTTAATTGCAGTCCCATTTGTTTATTTTTTCCTTTAGTGGTGAGAAATATATCAGCAAAAATATTTTTACACAAGATACCTGAAATTTTACTGCCTATGTTTCCTTCCAGGATTTTTATGGTATCACAACTTATTTTTAAGCCTTTTATCCATTTTGAGTTTCTGGTATATGGTGTAAGATGGTGGTCTAGTTTCATATATTGTCATATACCAGTCCAGTTTTCCCAACACCATTTATTGAAGAGGTTGTCTTTACTCCATTGTATGCTCTTGCCTCCTTTTTCAAATGTTAATTGACCATAAAGACACGGGTTTATTTTTGGACTCTCTATTCTCTTCCATTGATGTATGTGTCTGTTCTTATGCCAGTAGCAGGCTGTTTTGATTACAGTGGCCTTATAGTATAGCTTGATATCAGGTATTGTGACCTCCCCAACTTTGTTCTTCTTTCTCAAGATTGCTGAGGCTATTTGAGGTCTTTTTTTTTTTTGGTTCCACATAAATTTTTGAAATATTTATTCTAGATCTGTGAAATATGCCTTTGGTATTTTAATAGGAATTATGTTGAATCTATAGATTGCTTTGGGTGGTATGGATATTTTAATGATGTTAATTCTTCCAATCTATGAATATGGTATATGCTTCCACTTATTTGTATCTTCCTCAATTTCTTTCTTTAGTGTCCTATACTTTTCTGAGTACAGGAATTTTTACCCCCTTGGTTAAATTTATTCCTAGGTACTTTGCTATTATTTTTTGTTGCAAGAGTAAATGGCATTTTCTTAGTTTTTCTTTCTGATAGTTCATTATTGGTGTATAAAAATGTCATTGATTTCTGAATGTTGACTTTGTATCCCGCTACTTTGCCAAATTCATTTATTAGGTCAGGCAGTTTTTGGTGGAGCCTACAGGATTTTCTATGTACAGTATCATGTCATCTGTGAATAATGACATTTCATTCCCTCCCCTTCAATTTGAATGCCTTTTATTCCTTCTTCTCTGATCACTGTGGCTGGTACTTCCAGCAGTATGTTGAATAAGAGTGGTGAATGTGGACACCCCTGTCTTGTTTCTGATATCTAAGGAAAAACTTTTAGTTTTTGCCCGTTGAGTATAAGGTTGGCAATAGGTATTGTATATGACCTTTATTATGTTGAGGTATGTTCCCTCTCTTCCTACTTTGCTGAGTGCTTTTACGATAAATGGGTGCTGGATTGATCAAATGTTTTTGCTGCATCTATTGCTACGATCACGTGATTTTTGTCTTTCATTTTATTTATGTGATGTATCCTTTACTGATTTGTAAATATTGTACAATTTTGCATTCCTAAAATAAATCCCAGTTGATCATGGTATAGTATTTTACTGTATTGCTGGATTCATTTGTTAATATTTTGTTGAGGATTTTAGCATCTATGTTCATCAAGGATATTGGCCTATAATTTCCTTTCTTTGTTGTGTCTTTCCCTGGTTTTGGAATTAGGATATTACTGGCCTCTTAAAAAGAGCTTGGAAGGCTTCTCTGTTCATCACTTTTTTGGAATAGTTTGAGAAGGACAGGTGGTAGTTCTTCTTTGAATGATTAGTAAAATTTGCCTGTGAAGCCATCTGGTCTAGGGTTCTTGTTTGCTGGGAGATTTTTGATTACTGTTTCAATTCCATTAGCTGTCATCAGTCTATTCCAGTTTTCTTTTTCTTCCTGATTTGGCTTTAAAAGACTGTATGTTTCTAGAAACAACCATTTACCCAGGTTTTCCACTTTCTTGGCATATAGTTTTTATAGTATTTTCTTATAATCTGTTATATTCCTGTGGTATCAGTTGTTACTTCTGCTCTTCTAATTTCTGATTTTTATTGTTTGGGTTCTCTTTTTTTCTTGATGAATCTGGTTAAAAGTTCATCAATTTTGTTTATCTTTTCAAAGAACCAGCTATTGGATTCATTGTTTTTTTGAATTGTACTTTTAGTTTCTAAGTCATTTATTTCTACTCTGATCTTGATTATTTCCTTTTTTCTACTCACTCTTGGATTTGTTTGTTGTTTTTCTAGTTCTTTTACATGTAGGGTTAGGTTGTTTATTTGAGATTTTTCTATTTTCTGTAAGTAGGTCTGTAAAGATACAAACCTAGGTCTCAAGACTGCTTTTACTGTGTCCCATAGGTTTTGGATTGTTGTGTCCTCATTTTCATTTGTTTCCGGGTACTTTTTGATTTCTTCCTTAATCTTATTATTGACCCATTCATTATTTAATAATATGTTATTTAGTATTTAATATTTAAATACTCCATGTATTTGAATATTTTTGAGTTTTTTTATTGAGGTCGATTTCTAGTTTTAAGCTATTGTGATCCAAGAAAATTTTTGCTATGATTTTGCTATGATTTTTTTGTTTTTGTTAAGACTTATTTGGTGTCCTACCATGTGGTCTGTCTTTGAAAATGATCTATGTACACTTGAAGAGAATGTGTATTCTGTTGCCTTGGGATGAAATGTCTGTAAATGTCAATCAAATCCTTTTGATCTAGTGTATCATTTAAAGTAGCTGTTTCCTTGTTGATTTTTTGTCAGGTAAATCTATTCATTGTTGATAGTAGGTTGTTATAATTGCCTACAATGACTGTATTGCTGTTGATCTCTTCCTTAATTACTCCAAGATTTTTAAAATATATTTAGGTGCTCCTATGTTAGGTGCATATATGTCTACAAGGGTTATATCCTCCTGTTGGATTGATCCTTCTAGTATTATGTAGTGACCTTCTTTGTATCTTGACCTTTGTTTTGAAGTCTATTTTGTCAGATATAAGTATTGCCACCACAGTTTTTTTGTCTCCGTTTGCATGGGGTATTTTTTCCATCTCTTCACTTTCAGCCTCTGTAAATCTTTTGTTCGGAGGTGGGTCTCTTGTAGACAACAAATATAGGGGTCATGTTTTCTTACACATTCAGCTACCCTATGTCTTTTGATTGGAGTGTTTAATCCATTTCCACTTAAGATTAATATTAATAAGCACTTATTCATTGCCATTTTTTCCCTTTGAATCTGTGTTCCTCTCTTTCCCTAGTTCTCCTTCTTCTTAATGTAGTCCCTTTGGTATCTCTTGCTATGCTGGTTTGGTGAAAATGTACTCCTTTAGCCTTTATTTTATTTATTAATTAATTTGATCTGGGAAGCTCCCTATTTAACCTTTCTATTTTAAATGATAGCCTTGCTGGATAAAGTAGTCTTGGTTGTAGGTCCTTGCTTTTCATTATGTAGAATACTTCATTACAATCCCTTCTGGCCTGTAGTTTTTCTGTTGAGAAATCAGCTGACAGCCTTATTGGAACTCCCTTGTAGGTAACTGTTTTTGTCTTACAGCCTTTAAGATTCTCTCTTTGTCTTTAAACTTTGGCATTTTAATTGTGATGTATCTTCATGTGGGTCTCTTTGGGTTTATGTTGATTGAACTCTCCATGCCTCCTGAACTTGTGTGACTTTTTCCTTCACCAAGTTAGGAAAGTTTCCTGTCATTATTTCCTGAAACGGGTTTCCTATACCTTACTCCCTTCTCCTTCTGGTATCCTTATGATGTGAGTATGTTACATTTCATGTTGTCTCCAACCTCCCTTAAGCCCTCCTCATTCTTTTTAAGTTTTGTTCTTCTTTTTATGCTCTGACAGGGTGTTTTTTCCCGCCTTGTCTTAAAAATGGCTGATTTCATCTTCTGCTTATCTAGCCTGCTTTTAATTCATTCAAGTGTATTCTTCATATCAGATACTGCATTCTTCATTTCCAACTGGTTCTTATTCATAGTTATGTCCTTTTTTTATGCTGATGTAGTTCCTTGAGCATCCTGTAGTTCCTTGTAACTCACTGTTTCTTGAGCATCCTTATAACCATTACTTTGAGCACTATGTCTGATAATTTTCTTGCCTCAATTCCATTTAGCTCCGTTTCTGGGGATTATTTCTTTGCTTTTGTTTGGAGGTTGTTTCTTTGTCTCTACATTTTAGCTATGTCTTTTTGTTTGTTTCTGTGTATTTGATAATTTGCTTTGACTCCCTGCCTTGGTGTGATGGACTTACGTGGTAGAAATCTAGTGGGACCCAGTGATGCAACCTCCTTGATCTCCTGATCTGGGTGCTGTAGGAATGTCCTTTGTGTGAGTTATGTAGACTCTCCTGTTGTACTTGGGTCCTGATAGCTGTTGGCCTATTCTTTGGTGGGATCTCCTCTCTGGCTGACTGACTGAGAGGCTCAACCCCCTACCACGTCTTGTACACTATTGTATAGATGCTGACAGAACAAAGCAAAACAAAAACACACACAAAACACAAAAACCAAAACAAGCAACCCCAACAACAGCAAAATCAGTGACAAAAAGAATAAATAATGATAAAAATGGAAAGAGAAATGGAATATTACAGAAAGGGGGAAAATGAATAAGAGAAAACCAATAGAAAAAAAGTAATTATGACAGGAGAAAAGAAAGAGAACTAATATGAGTAATGAGTAGAAAGAGGTAAACACGGGAAAAGGGACAGAGAAAGAGAAAGAATAACAAAAATATGAAAAGGGAAGGAGAAAAATGGAGTAAGCAAAGGTAATAGTAAAATAAGAGATTGTAAGAAAAATATATCATCAAAAATAGAAAAAAAATTAAAAACTCTAAAACATAATTAAAACGTTATGAAAAAGAAAAAATAATGAAAAAGAACAAAATAGAATTTGTCTCAACACAGTTTAGTTCTTACCTGCTGGGTTCTCCCTTTGGATATGGCTCTGACATTGTCTGAGGGTGGTGTGAGCCAATGTCAGGTGATGTCCCCATCTAGCTCTCATCAGCCCAGTCAAAACTACAGGCAATCCACAGGTTTTGGCTGTTTCCTACTGGCTTGGTTGCATGCAAGATGGGCCAACCTTTGTTCCAAAGCTGTCTTTTATCAGCACTGGGTCCAGAAGTGGGTCAGCAAACATCCCTAGCCATCACAGGATCTGCCTCTGACTGCCTTTGCCTGCAACCCTATGGTCAGTCTTAGACTAGTCTCTGACCGTACTGTTTCTGATGGGGCTTCTGGCAGAATCTGGGTGATGGGACTACTGAATCTCCTGTGGGAAGTGTCCGTGCCTTTCAGACTTCAGGGAAAATGGTGGTTGTGTTCCCTTCCAACTCTCCAAGACACTTGTCTGAGTCTGTTGGGGTTTATTTCCCTGAACTCAGCAAGATCGAGCCAGTAGTGGGTGGGATCTCCAGAGCCTAGACTTTGGGTCTGCTGGAAACCAGGAGGGTTTTTCTCTAACTCTCTCATGAGGGGGAAGAGCCAGTCTGGTTCCCGGGGAAAGTGTATGGAATGGCTGTGCCCTAAAGCCTGTTTCTGATATGTTGCTGTATCCTCAGCAGATGTTAACATACAGGCGTGGGGAGTGGGGGGAGAAAAGAAAGAAGGAAAACAAAACAAAAATAATAAAGCAAAACCAGAGATGTAGGGTGGGGTAAATACTTTTCCCCTGGGTGTGGCTTGCTCTTCTCAAGAAGATGGCTGCTGCAGGAGGGAGGTATATTACTGCACAGAAA